>CM056729.1:105299596-105862310 GCA_029844215.1 Przewalskia tangutica
ATACTCTTGTCCTTCTATTGTAATTGGAAATTACATCGTAGTAGTATAGAAATGAGTATAAGATATATAGAAGGATGGTATAAGAAGAGAATTGAATTGAAATCACATCGGAAGAATATTAAAGAAGAAGATTGTTGTACTTATGGGATGTATTTCTGATGAACTTGTGTGGTTTAACTTGGTAGGGAAGTCTTTGTCAGATTTTCCGTAGAATAGAGAACCCAGCTTAGAATATTCGAGTAGTCTAGGCGTTGATAGGCGTATATGGCCTTTATAGGTTGAAGTTCTGCAGTAGCATGTTACTTGAAAGGTGGACAAATTTGGCTAAGGGTTATAAGCGATGAAAGCGTTTTGCTGTTTATCGATAATCATCGCGAGGTATGTGATTCTTCCTATCCTCTTGAGCATGATATTTTAAAAGAATATATATAGTCTGGTGAAGCGTCACGTGTGTTAAGCGAGCGTGGTTTTACTTGATGTCTTTTGACTTGAGTCTAAATAATAAGAATCTGAAGTATTTCAAAAGAATTAAGAATCGTTTTTTAAAGAAGAGTAATACTTGGTTTTAAAAGCTTAAGAGTTATACTAGCTTTATGGGAAGTTAGGTATAACGACTTAAGAGTGATAAGAGGAACGGTTTACTTAATTATTTATGAAAGCCTTGTATGGATTTCAGAAATGAGAATACGTATCGAACAAACCACTGCAGCGCTAATAAAGGAAAATGTATTGACTAATTAAGTATTATTAAAACCAGTAGAAACCTCCATCTGCATAGAAGCTAAGATAAGACAAAATTATATTACATTTTCTAGATCATGCATTGCTTTAATAAAATTGTTATGAACAAGAATAACCTACTTTCACATAAGGCATATGTTTCTCAAATTGTTTTAAAGAGAATTATATTATTAAGTGATTAAGACTACGAACTCTGAAACCTTTCGAAAATAAGAGACTTGAGTATTTGAACTTAGGCAAACTTGAACTTTTGGAAAAGAAGGTTGTTACTTGTCTTTAAAAGGAAATTGTTTTGGTTTACTTAAAAGATAGTCACTATTTTAATACTACGGGTGTCGTGTGACTCTTGTGAAAGAAACAGGATCTTTTAAAGAGATAATGTATGAAGTACTTTGGGGATAAAAACCGAACTTGTTGGCGTAAAATAGAAAGTACCTTGTGTGAATAACTTGACTATGTTGGTTTGTGATAGCACTTGTAATACTTTCTTGTTGATTTGATAAGTAAACATGTTAGGATGCTACGTGTGTTAGTATCTTGTGATGTTTGTGTAAAGGGTTTCCACTTGTTGTGCTTATGTTGTTTAACGATAAGCCGTCATGTTAGTATTGTACCACTCACCTCTTGACATGTTATCACGGGGGTTAAGTTGCCCCGTCTGAGTATACCTCGAGCGATGCGTGTGACTATGATTGAGAATACCTCATGCGGGTCGGGGACCTATGCGAACTCACGAGTTCGAGTTAGTGTGCGGGAATACCCCATGCGATCTATGTGGCGTCGCGGACCACGAGTCGGGGCGATCTAGGGAGTAGCTACACCGATGCGAATACCTCGTGCGGGCCTATGTGGCCTATGCGGTGCGAAGTTCGAGATTAGGCGTGCACATTGACACTGCGAGGCGGTGGCGGCCGATCATGTGGCGGTCTAGAAAGACCTCGTGTCTGATTTATGACATGGATGGTGCTGCGGGTTTTAGTAGTCGGTTATGCGCCCGTACTTACCGTGCGGTTTTATTATGACAGGTGGGACACGGTGTTCATGTGCATTCCTTGGTGTTTTTATATCATAGATGCGGTGAGAAGAATTCCACGGGCATGATTGATATTGTGGGCATGAGACCCGTAGTTATATTTGAGTGATGACTTTAAGGCGTGAGTCACGACTTGACATATTTGCTTACATATTATGTATCGTAAATTGGTTATCATATATGTCTACATTTTATATAGACTATTATGATTTCATTCTGATATTTTGATTTCACATACTTGGTACTGTTGTCGACCTCGGCCGAGCTGCGTTAAATCTGCGGTAAGAACACGCGATGTTGATCCTCGCTCATGGGGTCGATTCGGCGTTTGGGAAGCTCCGTTTCTCGGAGGCTTATCGGTGGTATAGTCCGCTGTCGTTGTAGGTACTTACATTCGGGGTATGGCGGGAGCCACTGTCCGTCATTATGGTTATAACATTCTTAAGTGCATGTAATCTGTTGTGGCGAGTTTGTAAAAAGGATGTAGCTATTGGGTTCAAGTTTATATATATATATCTAGAAAGGCAACTTTTCTCAGATAAAGCTGTTTCTCACTTCATATTATTTCATGTCTTGTTTTATATTCAGATTACTCGATGTATGTCTACTTGGGTGCAGGTAGGCACGATCCACGCCCGGGTTGGGTCGTGTGAGTTGTTTATGGTAAGAGAAGATCTTGAATGGTGAAGGTGAAGGTCCGGCTGGGGCGTTGGAATTGGTTTAAGGGATTAGGGTATTTTTGTTAGGTTATTTGGAATGATGGGGAAGATAAAGGGGGAGTGGGCCACGGGTTGGGCTGGGTAAATCGCGTGGGCTGGGTAGTTTTAAAAGGGTGTGTTGATGGTATTATTTAATTAGGTATTAGTTTTATGTGTTTTATTAATTAGTGATAACTAAGTGGGGTTTAAATTATTAAATTATTTTAATACAACCTTAGGTGCTTTATTAGTTTAGCTTGGGGTTTTATTATTACAATAATAAATGTGAGCGTGCTATTTAATTAGTGCTTAATATTTATAATGCGATGTCGTTACTAAAATCTTATTTATTATGCCTACTTAGGTAAATTAAAATTAACTTGATGGGGGTTTAAATTGCAAATAATAATTATGAAATTGTCTTGCGTATTAATAAATGTGAATATGCTATTTAACACGACGTCATTGTTAAATTATTTATTTAGTTACGTATTTATTATTATTAAAATAATTAAGAATTAATAAAAATAGAATAGGGCTTAAATTATGAATAATATTTATGCAAGTAACGAATGCGGACGTGAGACTCCAAAAATGTTTAATACTCTACGTAAAATGTGGTTCCCTTATTAAATCATTTATTTATGCATGTATTAATGTTCTATTGTTGCATTTTATTATTATAAAATTGTTAATTTTTTTTTAAAATTAATGTAATTTTATAGTTAATGATTGGACGAGAGGGTCAAAATTGGGTGTCAACAACTTGGCCCTCTTTGTATGGAGATGATGGAAGAGTCTTCAGACAAAGATGTTGACTTATAGACAATTTTGTCTCGATCCTCAGAATTAAAAACGATGTGCAGTTACGACAAGACTGACACAAATTCAAAAAATTATCCAGTGTCAAGTTATGACGACCAGGCTACGTGGTCACGCACGAGGAGGCGGCGGACTCAAAATTTGTCTCGCGTGAGTTATGGCGACAGGCTACCGTGGTCAAACGAGCGGGCTAGCGAATCGAGAATTTGTCAAGTATCGAGTTATGGCGGCTGAGTCGGCGTGATGTTAAAATAGAAATAAGCGGCTTGAACTTGGGGTGTACGATGTCGATTTATAATATTTGGGCTATTGGTGGCGTGGGATGAGTGGGCCGGCGCTCGAGTCATACGCCATTTGTTGAAGGTTGGTGCCCGACAAATTATCGGTTATTTGTAAGGGAAAATTCACGTTGTCTCTACTGCTCGCATGCGCTAATACTTAAGCAAGCGGTTAGTGCATGCTGTTAAGGCAAAGCGATAATGCGTGAATTTATAAGCAATGTAGCAGTGTGAGTAAAAATGTTATCTGTAAAATGTGATGGCGGTTGTGTTTATGCGTCTTGCAAATCTTGAATTTCGTCGCTGCGGGCGTGTTGAATGCTGTGAATGCTTGCTGCGAATGCTGATGTAGCCTCTACACGGACTTGCTGGATGCTGCGAATGCTTGTCGAATGTTGCGATTGCTGATGTATATAGTCTGTGTTGACGATGCTGTTGACGGTGTCTTTGTGTTGATGTTGATGCGGCGTCATTGTGTTGAAGCTGATGTGGCGTCATTGTGTTGAAGATGATGCAACGTCATTGTGTTGATGCTGATGCGACGTCATTGTGTTGAAGCTGATGCAGCGTCATTGTGTTGATGCTGATGCGGCGTCATTCTGTTGAAGCTGATGCGGCGTCATTGTGTTGATGCTGATGTAGTGTCATTGTGTTGATGCTGATGCGGCGTTTTGGTGTTGACGTTGCTGCTGATGGCGTCATGGTGTTGACGATGCTGATGGCGTCATGATGTTGACGATGTGATTTATGGCGTCGTTATGCGGGCGCGTTGTCTTTGACGGCGTCGTTATGCGGGCGTGTTGTGTTGATGGCGTCGTTACTGGGCGTGTTGTCGATAGCGCCTTTGCACGAGCGTATTGTCTTTGATGATGTTATTATGCGGATGTGTTGTCTTGATAACGTCGTTATGCGGGCGTGTTCGCGATGCTCTGCAAGCTTCTTGAGAAAAATTAGTGTATAACTGTTAAAACAAAATGATAAATATATGAGAAATGCGATTCTGTAGGTAGGGATGTCGTCCCTGTATGATATGTGAGATCTTTGCGAATCTTTGAGATGTTGTCCTTGGCGGACGTACTAAATCTTTGCTTCTTTGAGATGTTGTTGTAATACATTTTGTGAGCAGTATGGATTTCCACGATGTCTTTGTTGTGCGTTTGTGCACGCGTGGATTACAATTTGACTATGCAGAGTGATGTGCTAGACTTTGTTGCGAAATTTTGAACTTTGATTGTTGAGGTCTTTGTCTCATTGCTTTGCTTACGCTAATATGGAGAACTACGCTCGAAAACTTGTGAGTTTGGGGGTGGGGAGGATCGATTCGTATTTGACTTTGCATCTTTCGCTTGACATTTATGCGCGACATGTTTGGACTGCGCATCCGATTTTACATCTTATTCGGTTGCTAATGGTCCTTGTTTTGAATATGCAAAGCGTTTAGCCTCGCGAGTCTCAATGGGATTGTTTGTCTATCATGCCGAAAATGTGTATTTTTTTTTTCAAAACGAAGGGAAAGTTTCCTAATGGTGTGACCGAAGTTGATTTAGGCGCTACGTATCGCGAGGAATCAGTCATGGCGTAGTTCATTCTGATAAGACAAAAGCAAAACATTATTAAAGCTTAAATCACGAATTTGAACTCCGATTATTACGCTAAACTAATATGCTCTTCTCATTAGATTCTAAGTGGACCGGAGACGAGGATGCAAATCGAATTTCCCAAGCGCCTCTTTTCTGCATCGCGGCTTGCTGGGTCTTCACGCTTTGCTGTCAGTATCTCCTTCTTTTGGCACATGAACTGAATCAGGGGTGGCATGAGCTCTGACAGAATGAATGTCTCTTTTCTTCGAGATATCGGTGGGCATCAATTCCTCGGCAAAAGTGATGGAAGCTGAATGCTCGACTCTTTCTTCACTTAGGACTGGCCTGATGGTCCCTTCCAAGTCATTCTCTTCATTGACGGCTATCATGTGCACGTCAGTGTTGCCATGATTCGGTAGAGGGTTATCATGAACATTTGGGGCGACATCCTTCAATCGAATCACACCATCTTTGATTAATGCCTCAATCTTATTTTTTAGGGAATAGCAGTCCCCGATGTCATGTCCGATGGCCCCTGAATGGTATGCACATCGCTTAGTCTCATCATACCCTTTGAGAGTAGGGTTGGGGATATTTTGTGGGATTGGCTGGAGTATCCTGTGACTCTTAACTTCGTACACCTGAGGTAAAGGCTCGGCTAAAGGGGTGTAGGTTTTGATCGGCTTTTTAGTATGCGTTCGATTTTGTGATTGGGCTGGGTACGTAGGTCGATATGTTGCGGGATAGGTGGGTGCTTGGGAAGCATTATATATATGTGGTGTATGGTAGATGGGGTAAGGAGTAGGTGGGTGCTGGTAGTAAGGTACATGATTTTGATTATTTGGGTTGTAGTATGAAGATTGAGGAGGTGGGTTTTGGTACATTGAGAACTGATCTGGCTTATGTTCCTGGGTGAACATAGCAGGCGAGTAGAGTCTTTCCTTCTCTAAGCGATGCCCCCAATCGAACCTGATTGGATTGCTTGGTTTGTCGCCTGCAAAGCTGCTAAGTTTGTAATCGACTTTGTTTGATGCCTTCTCACGAAGTCACCCATTTCACAACTTCGCAAGCTACGTCTAATAACGCTTATCATCCTCTCGTAGTAGGTTGCATCTTCAAAGATTTTACAAATAGAGTGGTCATTTCACTCTCTACCATAGATGGTTGTACCTTCGCCACCTCTGAACGCCATCTCATGGCGTACTCTCTGAATGTTTCAATAGACTTCTTCTACAACCGTCAAATAAAATGCGTCTCTGATGGTTTTGTATTGAACACAGATAAAGCTCCACAAAGTCACAGGCGATGCATTTCAACCATACCACTTTCGCGAATCTTGGTGGTATACCAATCTAATACCTGATCAAGCTTGAATGAATAACCATAATGATTGTTGGGTTCTTTCCTACTCCAATTAGCTTGTCACAGTAAGACCTCAAATGTGCACGGGGATTCCCTTTCCCGTCGAATAAATCAAACTTGGGCACCTTGTACCCTACATGTAACTCCACGTGCAGGTGCGTGCAAAGATCCTCATAATCCAATCCTTCATGACCTTGTCGGACCGCGTACCACGGCTGCTTGCACCGGACTACGAATCTCTTTAGCTACATTCTCGCCCATTCTGGCTCGGGCTTCCTTTTCCATTTCTTCATAATAATCGATTTCCTGGGGGTGCACAGGGATGATAAAAGGCTGGGTTTCTGTTGTGTATGTTGGAGTGCAGGTTGTGCTGTTGAAATTTGTAATAGGTATGGTGCGTGGATATTGGGTAGTTTGGCGATTCGGGCTGATTGGGGTGAAGTAAGTAGGCGGGGGCTGAGATATATAAGTGGTAAAAAGATCATTATGGGGATGGGGTTGAGGATTGACTGGGAGAGGAATAGTTTGACATGAATCGGTGACTGGCATTTTCTGTGAACAGCTTTGGGAGATATGTGGTGGCGGAGGTTGATCAGGGGTAGTTTGTGAGGTAGTGGCCCTTTGCTGGTATGGAGGTATTAAAACTAATGGATAAGTTTGTCAGATTCCGCAGTCTTTCCATCTCAACCTGCATATCGGCGATTTGTTGTAGCAGTTGTGCGATGCATTCTTCCTGGCTAGTGACATGCCTCCAATCCCGAAGGTTGTGTTTGTAAGCGGGAATAATTCCCAAACCATTTGGCTCTGATGCGCCTAAGCCAGTCATGTCATCGTTTCGTGCCATTGATCTGGTAAAGTGTTGATGATCTGTCATTGTTGAGTCAAATACGAACCGACCTTTTAGGGGAAGATAAATCCTTCTAAACAAAATGCAGCAAACTGCGTTAGTGTAAAACACGTGATTTTGCAAAGGTGTAAATAACATTTAACAAGTATATGTTGCACGTAAATTGTCATATTGCAAGCGAGTCCTAATATGCATGGGGCCTCTTTATGCCAGAGGTAAGCCTAAACGCCAGATATGCGAGGTTATGATAGATTTGTCCAAGCCGTTTAACTGTAATGCTTTGTTGGAAATGCCGACCAAATGACGGTGCACTTTTCCCAATTTCGGCATGTCATGATTAGGTTTGGATTTGTCTATCATTATCACGCTACACATAGTATGTTGGTTGGTCGTTGGGTTGAGAAACCCTTCGACAAGTTTGGTATTTTCCTAATTGTGGTGTCAATACCAAGGACCGACCCACCTAAGGTAAATACATGCATGTTTTAAAATAAAGGTTTGTATAGCTCTATCCTAAGTTTGCTAAGATTTGGTTTTACTAGATCTGAGTTTCGGCGGACATTTCGGTGAGAAGGCTCTGCGGTGATCGGGCGAACCGATCTAACTCGCGCGCCAACTCTTCTAAAATTTAGGTATTTGAAAGAAATTTGCGGTCTTGTGAAACACTTGTAGCGTGTGATGTGATTGTGTGAATTTTTCAAAGTGGAGGAAGTATGAGCGGAATGTCAGTTTAAGGAAAGCAGTAGAAGCAAATAGCAATTAGAACAGTTAGGCATACAAAATTAAAGCAAGCAAATTTAAGGCATTTAAAACACATAAAAAGCAAATAAAGTCAAGCAATAATAAACCTAGGTTTGTCATGGTTAAGAACCTCAAATTCCCAGTGGAGTCGCCATTTCTGTCACGCCCTTTTTCGACCGCGACATTATAAAACTCCTGCTTAATAAGATGTTAGAAAAAAAATGCTAAAGAGGCTAAAGGGTGCTAAATGCTAAAGGGCTCGCGAAGTCGCCACCTAATTACTTTGGGTCAATTAGGACACCTAAATGTTAACTAGGTTAAAGTCAACACTAACTCCATTTTTTTTTTGTCTGCAGAACTAGTGTGAGATTCTGGGCAAGGGTTATTTATTATCCTAAAGGAAAGGGGTTAGGCACCCTAAAGGATCTGCTAACTTGCGGTTGTCCGTTCAAACTTAGGGTAATTATTATGCTAAGATGCAATGCATGTTTTGAAAAGTATTTAAGTAAAAGATATTTATAAGTATAAGATGTGTTATAGCCATAAAGATATAGGACTTGCAAAAATGTGTATGGTCAATTTTAGTTGAAAATAGGTATTAACATAGTAATTGGAGAAAGCATATGAACATATTCTATAAAGTATACTTATTGCTCAATATAATGTAGGGATAATAATAATAATGCAAGATTATTATGACAAGATTAGGTACTTAGAAAATAGGATGTAAAAAGGGGTTTTTTATGCAAGGAAAATATATTCTTTATATGAATGTTAGTAAACGTTTTTTAAGGAGATGGGTTTATTATGCTAGGAAATAACATTTTTAGCTACCTAAGTGATTGTACCCAAAGATTACTAAGTGGTTTAATGATTTGAGCAACTAAAATAATTACTTAAGAGGAAGCAAATTTATAATATCAAACTACTTACTAATCTATGATTCAAGGTTTAAACTATACTGAGTGTAGCGTTAATAGTGCAATGTCAGTCAAATAATTTACAACAAATAAATGGGGAAGAAAGGATCAATAAAGATGACTCGAAGGAAAGGCGATGTCTTTTCGCCGGTGGTTTTGGAATTTTTAATGCGGATAGAAAGATGCACGTAAGATGCGGGTCTTCATTTTTGTTGTAGCTCGAGTTGAGTCTCGCCGTGAGACTCTTCATTTTGCTCTGATGCATTGCGTTTCATGTAAAGGAAAAAGATAAGGATTAATATATATATCCCAATCTTATCAATAAATAAATAATCACGTAATCAAATATGCGTGTAATTTAGTGCATTAGAAAATGAAATGGCGATTACGAGCAATGGACCCAAGTGCTATGTCACGAACATTTTAAAACTAATGACGGGCCTCCAGAAAGACAAAGTATAAAGCAAGCCATAGTATCTCAAATCCAATAAAACTAAAGGAAAGACAGTATAAAGCAAGTCATAGTATCCCAAATCCAATAAAACAAAAGGGGACGGGGTTGTCCTCGTACATAAACCTTTTGGTATTCATTAAACAATATCCAGTTTTATACTCACGCTCTAACACCAAGTTTTAATCATCTGAGCGAGGTATTCAGAATTCATATTAGTCTAATATACTCACACAGGGCATGCCAACATATCAAGAACCAAAAATATGCCAAACTGTCATTTTATAGTCAGGAGACCCGAAGGAAAATCTGATTAAAATGTAAGTTAAACTAAGTAAACTGCTACTTCTCGTAAAAGGCAAGTGAAGAATACTATCTTAGACTAATGGTTATCATTTGGGTGTATTAACTGAAGGATTTCAACAAGATGGTCATATTAGTTTGCAATCTAGCGAGCAACTTAGCACTAATGGACATCGTGAAGTTCAAAATGGATTGATATGTTTTACGGGAAACCATTTTTGTATATTAGCAAGCAATACATCTGGACAATCGAAGATGCCAGAATTTTCAAGCGAAACTATCGATGTCACACCACACATGGCCTAAAAAACTTACTAATAGATGTATTAATGAATCAAATGCAGTCGGACAAATAAGATAGGTTTAAACATATATGATAACACCAATAAATGTAAACAACAAGTGTATAGCGAAGCACACGGATGTACATAAGGGACCTGACACACAATCAACCTTGTTATTACATACTAATCCACGGTTGTAACTAAACACCACACTTTAGTTCGATTTGCTCAAACAAACAATAACGTGGTCATTAAACTAAACGAGCCATTTGCCCGAATAAGTATAACATCACCATATAGATCATATAATGCAAATCGAGCGAGAAAAATCGAAGGCGATGAGTTTACCTTATAAGGCGTGAACAGAGCGGCGTATCAAGTCGTCGATCATTTCGGAGATTTGGTATTGTGATGCGATTGAAAGGAAATGAAACTTTGGCTCGGAGAAAGGCTGCTGGTTTTTAACTGATTGAGAACAATGTTTTGGAATTCTTGTTATTGTTGTGTTACTGCTGTTTTCCCCCCCGGATCGCATTGCAAGTGTGTATCGATTGGTTTATATAGCTTCCATTTGGGTTTCAATTTGGTAAACTTTGATTGTGATTTCGGACAGATTTGTGGACGATTTGGACGCGATTTGCATATTTGTTTATTTGTTTTAGGTTTATATTTGGAAGGTTTAGATTTCGATTTATGGTGATTCGCGATTTGGTAAGATTTTGGGTGTGCGATTTTGTCAGTGGATTTTGATTATTGTAAGAGAAGATTGATTTGGTTGTTTATGGTAAGATAAGATCTTGAATGGTGAAGGTGAAGGTTCGGCTGGGGCGTTGGAATTGGTTTTAGGGATTATGTTTTTTTTTGTTAGGTTATTTGGAATGATGGGGAAGATAAAGGGGGAGTGGGCCGCGGGTTGGGCTGGGTAAATCATGTGGGATGGGTAGTTTTAAAAGGGTGTGCTAATGGTATTATTTAATTAGGTATTAGTTTTAGGTGTTTTATTAATTAGTGATAAATAAGTGGGGTTTAAATTATTAAATTATCTTAATACAACCTAAGGTGCTTTATTAGTTTAGCTTGGGGTTTTATTATTACAATAATAAATGTGAGCGTGCTATTTAATTAGTGCTTAATATTTATAATGCGATGTCGTTACTAAAATCTTATTTATTATGCCTACTTTGTTAAATTAAAATTAACTTGATGGGGGTTTAAATTGCAAATAATAATTATGAAATTGTCTTGCGTATTAATAAATGCGAATATGCTATTTAACACGACGTCATTGTTAAATTATTTATTTAGTTACGTATTTATTATTATTAAAATAATTAAGAATTAATAGAAATAGAATAGGGCTTAAATTATGAATAATATTTATGCAAGTAACGAATGCGGACGTGAGACTCCAAAAATGTTTAATACTCTACGTAAAATGTGGTTCCCTTTTTAAATCACTTATTTATGCATGTATTAATGTTTTATTGTTGCATTTTATTATTAAAAAATTATTAATTTTTTAAAAAAAAATTAATGTAATTTTATAGTTAATGATTGGACGAGAGGGTCAAAATTGGGTGTCAACAACTTGTCACTCTTTGTATGGAGATGATGGAAGAGTCTTCAGACAAAGACGTTGACTTATAGCCAATTTTGTCTCGATCCTCAAAATTAAAAAAGCTGGGCAGTTCCGACAAGACTGACACGAATTCAAAAAATTGTCCCAGTGTCAAGTTATGACGACACTGGGCTACCATGGTCACACACCAAGGCGGGCTGACGCGGACTCAAAATTTGTCTCAGTGTCGAGTTATGACGACACTGGGCTACCATGGTCAAACACCAAGGCGGGCTAACGCGGACTCAGAATTTGTCTCAGTATCGAGTTATGACGACACTGGGTCGACGGGATGTTAAAATAAAAATAAACTGGCTTGAACTTAGGGGTGTACCGGTATCGACTTATAATGACGCTGGGCTATTTGGTGATGTGGGATGAGTGGACCGACGCTAGAGGTCGCTTTTGACATTTGTTGGGAAGGTTGCCCCCCAACAAATTGCTCCGGTTCGCTATATGAGAAAATTCACGTTGTGCTCCTGCTCCTGCACGCTAATACTTAAGCAAACGGTTAGTGCATAACTGTTAAGGCAAAACGATAATGCATAAATTTATAAGCAATGTAACAGTGTGAGTAGAAATGTTATCCTGTAAAATGTGATGGCGGTTGTGTTTATGCGATGCTGCAAATGCTGAGATTTCGTCTTTGCACGGATGTGTTGAATGCTGCGAATGCTTGCTGCGAATGCTGATGTAGCCTCTACACGGACTTGCTGGATGCTGCGAATGCTGCGATTGCTTCTGTGTTGACGATGCTGTTGACGGTGTCTTTGTGTTGATGTTGATGCGGCGTCATTGTGTTGAAGCTGATGTGGCGTCATTGTGTTGAAGCTGATGCGGCGTCATTGTGTTGATGTTGATGCGACGTCATTGTGTTGAAGTTGATGCATCGTCATTGTGTTGATGCTGATGCGGCGTCATTGTGTTGATGCTGATGTAACGTCATTGTGTTGATGCTGATGCGGCGTCATGGTGTTGATGTTGCTGCTGATTGCATCATGGTGTTGACGATGTTGATGGCATCATGGTATTGACGATGTGATTGATGTCGTCGTTATGCGGGCGCGTTGTCTTTGATGGCGTCGTTATGCGGATGTGTTGTCTTGATGGCGTCGTTATGCGGGCGTGTTGTGTTGATAGCGTCGTTGCACGGGCGTGTTGTCTTTGATGGCGTCGTTGCACGAGCGTGTTGTGATGATGGCGTTATTAATACGAGCGTGTTGTCTTTGATGGCGTCGTTATGCGGGCGTGTTGTTGATGCTCCTCTAGAATAAATGCTCCTGCAAGCTTCTTGAGAAAACTTGGTGTATAGTTGTTAAAACAAAATGATAAATATATGAGAAATGTGATTATGTGGGTAGGGATGTCGTCCCTGTATGATATGTGGGATGCTGCGAATGCTGAGATGTTGTCCTTGGGAGGACATGCTAAATGCTGCAACTGCTGAGATGTTGTTGTAATGCATTTTGTGAACCGTATAGATTTCCCTGATGTCTTTGTTGTGCGTTTGTGCACCGCATGGATTGCAATTTGACTTTATGCCCGAGCTGATGCGCTAGACTTTGTTGCGGAATTTTCAACTTTGATTGTTGAGGTCTTTGTCTCCGCTTCTTCTTTCTGCTTCTGCTAATATGGAGAACCTGCGCTCAAAGAAAACTTGTGAGTTTGGGGGGTGGTCGATTCGTATTTGACTTACAGCTTTGCTTCTTGACATCTGCGCGTCTGACCTGTTTGGACATGCAACCCTTGTCCGATTTTCTGTCTTAGTCAGTTGCTAATGGTCCTAGTTTTGAATATGCAAAGGCGTTTAGCCTAAAACAGGTCTCAATGGGATTGCTTGTCTATCATGCCGAAAATGTGTATTTGTTATTTTCAAAACGAAGGAAAAGTTTCCTAATGGTGTGACCGAAGTCGTTTTAGGCCGCCTACGTATCCCCACGAGGGAATCAGGTCATGACGTAGTTCATTACAGTAAGACAAAAGCAAAACATTATTAAAGCTTAAATACGAGTTTGAACTCCGATTATTCTGCTAAACTAATATGCTCTTCTCATCTAGATTCTAGGTGGACCAGGACAGGGATGCAAATCCAATTTCCCAAGACGCCTCCTTGCTCTGCATTGCGGCTGGCTGGGTCTTCACGCTTTGCTGTCAGTATCTCCTTCTTTTGGCACATGAACGGAATCAGGGATGACATGAGCTCTGGCAGAATGAATGTCTCTTTTCTTCGAGATATCGGTGGGCATCAATTCCTCGGCAAAAGTGATGGAAGTTGAATGCTCGACTCTTTCTTCACTTAGGACCGTCCTGATGGTCCCTTCCAAGTCATTCTCTTCATTGACGGCTATCATGTACACGTCAATGTTGCCATGGTTCGGTAGAGGGTTATCATGAACATTGGGGGCGACATCCTTCAATCGAATCACACCATCTTTGATTAATGCCTCAATCTCATTTTTTAGGGAATAGCAGTCCCCGGTGTCATGTCAGATGGCCCCTGAATGGTATGCACATCGCTTAGTCTCATCATACCCTTTGAGAGTAGGGTTGGGGATATTTTGTGGGATTGGCTGGTGTCACGACCCGACCAGGGCGCGGCGGTGCCCTGCACAGGCACCCTTTTAGGTATACATCAGAAAATAACAGCGGAACATACACAACACATATACATACTTAGACAAAAAAATATCACAGGCTAGACGATAAGACCACCTTGCATAAAATATACATAAACCAAAAGTAAGACAGTACATCTCTGTTTTTAAAACCCAATCCACAAATGTGACTACAGACCTCTATGAATAACAACTGTGGCGGGACAGGGCCCCGCCATACCCTGAATGTACATAAATCTACAACATCAGGGAAAACAGTACCAAAAGACAAGCCTCCAGAGAAATAGAGCTTCTGATACCTGATTAGTGATCCTAAGAATGAGGATCCACCACCTGCTTACCCCTACCTGCGGCATGAGCGGCCCCAGAAAGGGTCGATTACCTGATATGTGTCAAGTATGTAAGCTGGAAAAATCTGCGATTTACATCATAAGTCTAAAATAAAGTGGAGACATGTATGATAATCAAATTCTGATTACATTGTGCCTTACTAACAATGATAGAGTAGCCAAGTATATACTTTCCTGCATAAAAATATGAGGCTCATGATCAAAGTAGGGTCACCCGCCCATAGTATCATTAAGCGATCCTACTCCTGGGATTATTTCACCCGCGGTAGTATGGACCCGCGTGAGGTAACTTCGCCGCATAGGTTGTATCCGCGCATAGGTCGTGTGGACCGCGTGAGGTAACTTCCGCATAGGGTGGTCGCCCGCATAGGACTATTTTACCCGCATAAGCCCTACGGACTCGCATGAGGTATTCCTCGCATCATGGGTAGCAAATCCACGGAATATGCAAATGCCACAAACTCGGGGAATGACCCCGTAATGAACAATATATATATACCTCTAGCACAACAGGCTATCATATATAACATAAACACTACTGGCTTATCATACATAACACAAGCAAGTTAAGAATTTCCCTAACTTCTTATTAGCTTTATTCATAAACACTCTCATTTTTAGTTTACTTAAGGCACTAACATGTCTTTATAAAAATCCGGGAATTTAACCCAAAGTACTACGTACTTCTACTCTTTTAAAAATGACTCTTTTTTTCATATAAAACTTTCAAGATACTAATAACCGTAGTATCAAGTCATATTTACTTTTCAAGACAAGTCACAATACCTTTTAGAAATATATTTATAGACTTCTAAATCAAGTGACTTCTTTCCTTTAAAACCTTAAGCAATTGATGCCTTTAAATCAATTTTCCTTTCATTAATTCAAGTCGTTTATCATTTCTTACATTACTTAGAGTAAATCACTCTTTTTAACTTTTCATAAAACTATTATAACCAACTTTCCATAAAGCCGTTATACTAGCTTTATACCTTAGATACTTACGTTCTTCTTTATAACCAAGAGACTTAACTTTCCAAACAAAACAAGTATCATATACTTTCAAAATACTTTAAGTCTCTTAACTTTTAGAAACTAAGATATCCTTAATACTATTAAACAAGTGAGTTAATTCCCTAACTCAACCAACTTGGACATTCTTAGAATAAGCCAAGGATATCAAATGGACTAGATTGTCAAAATAAATGCGTCTCTGCATCTATAGTTACAACTATTCATGCTCAAGAGATAAGAAAGTTCCACATACCTCTTGGTTCAATCCACTAGCTAAGTCCAATATGCCGCGTGGTATGTCAACCTATAATGATCATAATCGTCTATTAACTTCTTACTTGGCGTAGAATATTCTAAGTGCAATGTCACTAAATTCTACGGAAAATCGGACGACAACTTCCTTTGTTTCTACATACTTTTCCACCTTTTTCAAGGCCCAAATTCAATAACCAAACACGCCACATTTAAGGCTCAACAATGTAGTTAACAATAGGGGATTACACGCCTACAAGACGTGTAAAATTCCGCCCCACAATTTATATCAAACTAGTCCAACATACAATATCATTTTCGGCAATTTGAGGGACACAAATACAAATTTCTTATCCAATTCCTTTTCAATCCAAGTTGTTTAGTATAACATGATATCAAGCCACAATCGATTATAACTACTACAATCTTCAAGTAGGTAACATGCGACGATTCTAAATAACGACCAAATTGCATTTCAAGTTCAAATGGCTAGAATGTCATTTCGGATATTAGACTTCCACAATTCATATCACTTATCAATCTTCAATGCATATACTTCATGCTAGTTAAAATGTAAGGCTACAATAATATGTAATCTTATAATACTTAAGAGAAAAAGATTGTTACCTTAACGAGCCTTAATCCACTTCAAGATCCGAAGTCGCTCCCTAGCAACTTAGAGCCTCTCCTTGACACTCCAATCCGCCACTTGAAGCCCTTAGAAGATCACAAACTACTTTCCTTTAATCTTCCAATCTAAACCTAGGAAAGTGACTAGGTTTTCACCTTGCGACTAATACAAAAACGATACTTTTTCGGGATCTTTCTATTGATATACACTTACAATACCCTTAGGAACCTTGGTTTAAAGTGTGGAGATTATTGGACAACAAACAAAAAAAAATCTTTTGGAAAACCTTGAACCCGAGAGCACTATTATGTGTTCTTCAAATTTTTGTGAAATTTCTCTAAGTGTAGAAGTTTGTCTTGCTACTAGTATACTATATAACAACATGGAGGGTCAAGATTTGCACATATGTGTGGCTTGGATGAAATTCACTTAAATATCAAGCCAAGTGGCTCTTGACTAAGTCAACAATGTCAAGCTCTAAGACTTAGCAAGACTTGCTCATCTCATTAATGGTAAAATAACCATTTTATCCTTGCCCAATTCGTTCCAAGACCAACTAGGGGTGACACGTGTCGCCCTCCCATTCGTCGCAATAATTCGTTTTCCGACAATTCCATAATTCCGATAAATTTTTACTAGTCTCAAATATTAACATTTGAATTCTTACGTACGTTCTTAAAAACATGTCATGTAATTTCGGGGTGTAACATTCTTCCCCCCTTAGAAACATTCTTCCCCCCTTAGAAACATTCGTCCCCGAATGTTCTTTCAGAGTCAACTTATAAATAGCGACATAGTCTCCTTTTACAACCCCGACATATCAATAATGCCACACGTGGCCACATAATAGCACTTAAGCAAAATACTTCAATTAAAACTTGACAAGTAAGGGAAAATGAATTACCTGAAGGTGTAGGGAATAAGTGAGGATACTTCCTCAACATGTCCTCCTCCGCTTCCCAAGTCATCTCCTCCATGTTATCATTTCGCCACAAGACTTTGTGGAAGCCACGTCCGTCTGCGATCGCGACACAGCGATCGAGTATCGCTATGGGACTCTCCTCATCGATAACCCTCTGTCACACTGGACCTCTCTAGTGGGAAAACTCTCGATGGATCTCAGATACACTTCCGCAACATAGAAACATGAAAGACCAGGATGTACCGCCTCTAAATCGATGGCGAGATCCAACTCATAGGCAACCTTGCCTACTCTACGGATGATCTGGTAGGGCCCGATGTACCTTGGGCTAAGTTTCCCTTCTTTTCGAATCTTATCACACCGCCATGGCGATACCTTCGAAGACCCAATCGTGCACGAAACTCCAAATGTCGACGCCGATTATCTGCGTAAGACTTACGACTACGAGCTAACGATCTCTCCGGATAAGCTTCACCTTATCCACAGCCTGCTGAACCAAGTCTGGGCCAACTAACTGAACCTCGCCCACGTCGAACCAACCAATCGGCGACCTACACTTTCACCCATACAAAGCCTCATATGACGCCATCTGAATGCTAGAATGGTAGTTGTTGTTATAAGCAAACTCTACAAGAGGCAAATGATCCTCCCAGCTACCCCTGAAATCAATAACACAGTGTTACACCCCGTATTTCCAGAGTATGTATGTGAGGACGTACGTACGTTTGTACAAGCCCTAATTAGGTTAAGGATAAAATTGTGAACTTTCGACGGAAAAGATTCCGAACCTTGTGAAGGAAATTCTACGTTTTTAATAGTTTAACCGATTACGGATTTTTCCGAGAGATGAAATATTTTGGACCACTAGGAGGGAGACATGTGTCACCCCACTTAGACCCATGTTGGACGATTTGCATGGTCAAGTGATAAAGTCTTGGAAGATATTTTCTTTTGGTGAGTAGGAGTAGGTATTTGGACGGTTTTGTGAGCCATGTGGATGGCCACATGGCTCATTGTTGTGGGGGACATATGTCCCAAGGTTGTGGTGGACATATGTCCCAACATTGTGGTGGACACTTGGTTGGAATACCTCATTCTTCACATGGATCCAAATCTTCACCCTCCATTTGTTTTAATCTAGACCATTGAAGGTTCTATAAATACCCTCCTCAAGTGCAAGACTTCTTCATCACTTGAACAATTTCCAAGTCTCAAAATCCCTCTCCCCCTTTGAGAAGCTCTCGTCCAAACACCCCACTTCCAGTAGCTCTCGTGAAACTCTCATCTCTTGATAGTTCTCGTCCCACACTCTCTTAACCAAACTTTGTCCAAAAATTCCTAAACTCTTAAGTGTTCTTCCTTAGTGTATTAGGAAGATTATTAACCAAAAGGTTAGAAAAGATTTCACACCTAGCCACAAATCCTCACCTTGGCCGAGAGTTGTGAGGACAAGAACCTTAGAGTTCTTCACTTGTTTAGGTTGGTTCTTAAAGAGGAGTTGGTTAGGAGCGTATAAGGGTTGCTTGGAGCGGGTTGGAGTGCGCGGAGTAGGAGCTAAACGTTGCTCAGGATCGACATTAAATCTTGGATAATTTTGGGCTTATCGAGGTAATTAATCTTGTCCTTCTATTGTAATTGGAGGTTACATACTATAGTAGTATAGAAATGAGTATAAGATATAGAAAGATATTAAAGAAGAGAATTGAACTGTAATTACATGGGTGTATTCTGATGAACTTGTGTGGTTTGGGTGGGAAGTCTTGCCCTTTTCCGTAGAATTAAGAACCTTACGCTTAGAATATTCTCTGAGTAGTCTAGGCGTTGATAGAAGTATTTGACTATTATAGGTTGATACTCTGCGCGACATATTCGACTTGGCGGTGGATTTAGCCGAGGAGGTATGTGATTCTTCCTATCCTCTTGAGCATGATATTTTTAAAATATATATATAGTACGGTGAGCGTCGTGTGTTAGCGAGCGTGGTTTTACTTCGACGTCTTTTGACTTGAGTTTTAAATAATAAGAATCTTGAAGTATTTCAAAAGAATTATGAATCGTTTTTGAAAGAAGAGTAATACTTGGTTTTAAAAGCTTAAGAGTTATACTAGCTTTATGGGAAGTTAGGTATAACGACTTAAGAAAGATAAAAAGAACGGTTTACTTAATTGTTTATGGAAGCCTTGTATTGATTTCGGAAAGGGGAAATAAGTATCGAACAAACCACTGCAGCGCTAATAAAGGAAAATGTATCGACTAAGTAAGTATTATTAAAACCAGTAGAAACCTGCATCTGCATAGAAGCTAAGATAAGACAAAATTGTATTACATTTCCTAGATCATGGATGCTTTAATAAGATCATTAATAAATAAGTTTTGGTTTACTTAAAAAGATAGTCACTCTATTTTGATACTACGGGTATCGTGTGACTTTTGTGAAAGAAACGGATCTTTTTTAAAGAGTTAATGTATGAAGTACTTTGGGGATAAAAAAACCCGAACTTGTTGACATAAAATAGAAAGTACCTTGTGTGAATAACTTGACTATGTTGGTTTGTGATAGCCCTGTAATACTTTCTTGTTGGTTTGATAAGTAAACATGTTATGATGCTACGTGTGTTAGTATCTTGTAACGTTTGTGTAAAGGGGGTTCCCTTGTTGTGCTTATGTTGTTTAACGATAAGCAGTTGTGCTGATATTATATCACTTACACCCCTGACTTGAAATGCCGAGGACTTGCCACCCTCGATGCGAGGTATACCTCATGCGGTCTGTGTGACTATGATTCGAGGAATACCTCATGCGGGTCTGTGTGACCTATGCGGAGCTGCGGGAGTTCCAGGATTGATCATTCCGGGTGTATTATCCGTCACGAGGAGGGCCTCATGCGATGCGTGTGACTATGCGATGCGTGTGACTATGCGGACTTGGGGTCGGGAGGATGCAGCGGGTTAGCTACCGTCACGAGAATACCTCATGCGGGCCTATGTGTGGCTTTATCACGGAGCTGCGGTAAGTTCGAGTTAGCGCAGCATTGATGCGAGGCGGCGGCGGCCGATCATGTGGCGCGATCTAGAAAGACCTCGTGATCTGATTTTATAGCATTGTTGGTGCGTGGGTTTTAGTAGTCGGCTATGCGCCGTCTTACCCCGTACGGTTTTATTTTGACACAGGTGGGACCTGGTGTTCATGTGTATTCCTTGGTGCTTTTATATCATGGACTGCCGGCAGTGAGGAAGGAATTCCACGGGCATGATTGATATTGTGGGCATGAGACCCATGGTTATATTGAGTGATGACTTGAGGCGTGAGTCACGACTTGACATATTTGCTACATATTGTGTATCGTAAAATGGTTATCATATATGTCTTACATTTGTATATAGACTATTATGATTTTATTTCTGATATTTTGATTTCACATACTTGGTACTGTTATGCGACCTCGCCCTTGAGTGCGTTCATCTGCCGCGGTAGAAGTACACGATTGTTGATCCTCGCTCATAGGGTCACTGATTCAGCGTTTTGGGAAGCTCGTGTCTCGGAGGCTTATCTTTGGTATAGTCCTCTGTCGTTGTAGGTACTTACATTGAGGTATGGCGGGGCCTTGTCCATCATTGTTGTTATAACATTCTTAGAAGTGCAGTAATCTTGTTGTAGGCGGGGTTTGTAAAGGGATGTAATTGTTCAAGTTTTTATATATATATGCGAAAGGCAACTTTTCTCGAATAAAGCTTTCTCACTTCATATTGTTTCATATCTTGTTTTATATTCATTGGTTACTCGATGTATGTCTACTTGGGTTCCGGGTAAGGCACGATCCACGGGCAGGTTAGTCGTGACAAAAGTGGTATCGAGAAGTTAATCCTCGGAAAGTGTCTGAACCATATCTAGTAGAGTCTTGATTATCGGTGTGTTGTGCACCAATAATCGAGGAGTCTATAGTATATTTAGGATTGGTTTCAATTCTTCTCAATATGAGATCGTGCCTTAGTGCTGTGTTATTAGTTGTAAACCTCTAACGTAATTTTTTCCCTTACGATTATGCCTCGCAAGGCAACCGGGCCCGAAGGCAAGAAGCGGTAGCGGAGGCTGCGAGTAGAACCTGAGAGGGTTACAAGCGCACGTGCCCAATTATCACTGAGGTGGTCTTCGTTCGGGGAGTTGGCGTCGCCGGCCCAGCCGAGTTTTGCACGGCGGCGATTCCTCTGCGGCCATGATATCTGGAACCTTGGTTCGCGACGATGGCGAAAGTATGGATTGCAAAGAGGCGACCAATGTTACTATCTAGGATTTAGCAACGAGAGTATATTATGTACCGATTTATCGCGGGCCTTGATGATTATCTAAGAAGGGTTGTGCAAAGTAGCTCTTGATCGGGCTTGGCATGGCACGTATGCGGGCTTATCTTGTGCCAGAAAGCGTAAAGGATCGGCGGGTTAACTAAGATCAGCGAGAAGAGGGCGGTCGGCGGGGTCCTGGTAACTTTCGAGGCGAATCGCCTCGGCATGATGGATATGCGCCTCCGCGATCTGAGTGGTCTCGCGGGGTTCGGGCGTTCGGGGTATGCGAGGAGTTGGTGAGCTCGGGGCTTCGGTTCACAAATACACGTAGGTTCGGCCAGCGGATTCATTTTCCTCGGTGTTCACGGTGTAGCGGCGTCGTCGGGAATGTCGTCTTTTTGTTGGTGGTTGTTTTACCTGTGGCCGTCAGAGCCGTGTGACGGAAGAATGTTCTAGTAGGAGGGATGCAAGTAGAGGGACTCAGCCTACCGGTCGATTGCGGATTGATGGTTCGGAGAGGAAGGGGTGTTAGCGGAGGAGGCTACCCGCCGGTGTGGCGTTGTGGTAGGTGTCATTGTGAAGTGTCTTACTTCTTGACGGCTTGTTATGCTTGCGGCCAGCGGGCCATTTGCGAGAAATTGTCCGGCGGAGGTGGCGCGGATGTAGAGACTCAACGCCGAGGAGCAGTGGCTAGTTCATCACCTTCCTAGCTATCGCCCAACAGGCGAGGATTGATTAGAGCGACAAAGGGAGTGAAAGCGATGAATCTGGTATATCCTTAACCTACAGAGATTAGTATGTGTGATAAGATGAGTATATTTTAAGTGTTATGTTGGATAGCATTGTGTTAATTGTGATTAGAAATCATGGTTAGTTAAAGGGTAAGATTGGGGATAGGGAAAGTGTGAGCCTTAGAGTTTTATATGTGGAGACCTTAGAGGCGAGGCCATCTTGAGTAAAGATTTATTTTTATGTTTGACCACTTATCGGAGTGCATAGTATCGTGAGATATATTGTGTGATAAGTCACGAGTAGTATGTGAAATGAAAGAGGGTAGTTGAGCTAAGAAGACCACTAGGTTTCGTGACTTGATGGTGAGATTGTTAGGATCGGAAGCAGAGCTTGGCGCGATAAATGGGTCGGGTTGAGGCGGTGCGGGTCGACCCGCACCCGATTTGAATTAAGGAAATATTGTGGTGGTCGCTTTGTGATAAGTCACGAGGGTGTTAGGCCTAAGTTTAGTTAACCATCGTGCGAGTTCGTGGATGCGTTCGACGATAGTCGGGCGATGGTCAGCCACTTTTGTCTTTGATCGAAGCATTTACTCGGCGAGAGGTTATGCGAGATGTTATATATCGGGAAGGTTGTAAGGCGCACGGGGTTCCTACTTTTACTTTATGACCAGGCGGTGGAGCGGTTCTGGCGATTTCTTTTACGGAGGTATTACGAGCGGGGTTAGGAACTTCGGTGAGTCTCGATGTGCATTCACCTCGGGCGGTGTTTTTGATTTCGAGGGTGGTTGTAGGATTATTCACCTCTTGTTGAGTGAGTATTATAATAGCTACCATTTGGTGATTCGGATGTCGCCTTATGAAGCGGGTATGGGCGTAAGGGTAGGTTGCGGTCGATTGGTTCGATGTTGGCAAGGTTCAGATAGTTGGTTCATACTTGATTCAACAGGATGTGGATAGGGTGAAGCTTATCCAGGAGAGGTTATTGGCAGCTCAGAGTCAACATAAGTTGTGCGGATGATCGGCGTCGACACTGAGTTGAGTTGGCGGTGGGTTTTCTTGAAGGTACCACCGGAAGGCATGGCGAGATTTAGGCGGGAAACTTAGCAGGGTACTTTGGCGTTTCAGATCATTTGGAGAATAGGCGGGTTGCACATAAGTTATCTTTGTCGTCCAAGCGTGGGAAGCGATGCGTCCGGTCTTTCACGTTGCTATGTTGGAAAAGTATCGGAGATCCGTCGAATATTCGATTTATGATAAACAAGTTGGAAATAGTAACCCTGAGATTTTGGAAACTGAAACAATAACAGAAATGTGGTAAGTTTTTTTTAAGAAGAGTTCGAGTGTTCGAGGAGGGTACGACGAGTAAGGGAAGAAGTGAACTTGTGTTAGGAGAATAGAAGTGATCAATTCTTGTGTGAAGTAAAGGTGCGAAGGGAGTATCTTTTAGACCTTGGGTAGGAGCTTTTGTGATGCTAGAGGTGATTCCTTGTGGACTTGGATTTAAGTATTTGTGCGTGTTGTATTGTGGCCAGGTGTGGCATAACTGGTTCCGTAAGTATAATAGTGAAGACTTTACCGGTGCTGGTGTGATTAAAGACTTAGAAGAAACATTCGGGACGAATGTTTCTAAGGAGGGAAGAATGTTACACCCCGTACTTCCAGAGTATGTATGTGAGGACGTACGTACGTTTGTACAAGCCCTAATTAGGTTAAGGATGAAATTGTGAACTTTCGACGGAAAAGATTTCGAACCTTGTGAAGGAAATTCTACGTTTTTAATAGTTTAACCGATTACGGATTTTTCTGAGAGATGAAATATTTTGGACCACTAGGAGGGCGACATGTGTCACCCCACTTAGACCCATGTTGGATGATTTGCATGGTCAAGTGGTCAAAGTCTTGGAAGATATTTTCTTTTGGTGAGTGGGAGTAGGTATTTGGACGGTTTTGTGAGCCATGTGGATGGCCACATGGCTCGTGTTGTGGGGACATATGTCCCGAGGTTGTAGTGGACATATGTCCCAACATTGTAGTGGACACTTGGTTGGAAGACCTCGTTCTTCACGTGGATCCAAATCTTACCCTCATTTGTTTTAATCTAGACCATTGAAGGTTCTATAAATACCCACTCCAGTGCAAGACTTCTTCATCACTTGAACAATTTCCAAGTCTCAAAATCCTCTCCCCTGAGAAGCTCGTCCAAACACCCCACTTCCTAGTAGCTCTCGACGAAACTCTCCATCTCTTGATAGTTCTCGTCCCAGCACTCTCAGTAACCAAACTTTGTCCAAAAATTCCTAAACTCATAAGTGTTCTTCCTTAGTGTATTAGGAAGATTATTAACCAAAGGTTAGAAAAGATTTCACACCTAGCCTAAAGCCTCACTTGGCCGAGAGTTGTGAGGACAAGAACCTTAGAGTTCTTCACTTGTTTAGGTTGGTTCTTAAAGAGGAGTTGGTTAGGAGCGTATAAGGGTTGCTTGGAGGCGGGTTGGGCGCGGAGTAGGAGCTAAACTTTGCTCGGGATCGACATTAAATCTTGGATAATTTTGGGCTTATCGAGGTAATTAATCTGTCCTTCTATTGTAATTGGAGGTTACATACTATAGTAGTATAGAAATGAGTATAAGATATAGAAGGATATTAAAGAAGAGAATTGAATGTAATTACATGGGATTTGTATTCTGATGAGCTTGTGTGGTTTGTGGTAGGGAAGTCTTTGCCCAATTTTAGTAGAATTAAGAACATACGCTTAGAATATTCTGAGTAGTCTAGGCGTTGATAGGCGTATTTGACTAATATAGGTTGATACTCTGCCGCGACATATTCGACTTGGCGGTGGATTTGTAGGAGGTATGTGATTCTTCCTATCCTCTTGAGCATGATATTTTTAAAATATATATATAGTACGGTAGGCGTCGTGTGTTAGTGAGCGTGGTTTTACTTGACGTCTTTTGACTTGAGTTTTAAATAATAAGAATCTTGAAGTATTTCAAAAGAATTATGAATCGTTTTTAAAGAAGAGTAATACTTGGTTTTAAAAGCTTAAGAGTTATACTAGCTTTATGGGAAGTTAGGTATAACGACTTAAGAAATATAAAAGCAGTTTACTTAATTGTTTATGGAAGCCTTGTATTGATTTCGGAAAGGGAAATAAGTATCGAACAAACCAACTGCGTAGCTAATAAAGGAAAATATATCGACTAAGTAAGTATTATTAAAACCAGTAGAAACCTCCATCTGCATAGAAGCTAAGATAAGACAAAATTGTATTACATTTCCTAGATCATGACTGCTTTAATAAGATCATTAATAAACAAGTTTTGGTTTACTTTAAAAGATAGTCACTCTATTTTGATACTACGGGTATCGTGTGACTTTTGTGAAAGAAACGGATCTTTTTTAAAGAGTTAATGTATGAAGTACTTTGGAGATAAAAAAACCCGAACTTGTTGACATAAAATAGAAAGTACCTTGTGTGAATAATTTGACTATGTTGGTTTGTGATAGCCCTGTAATACTTTCTTGTTGGTTTGATAAGTAAACATGTTATGATGTTACGTGTGTTAGTATCTTGTAACGTTTGTGTAAAGGGGGTTCCCTTGTTGTGCTTATGTTGTTTAACGATAAGCAGTTGTGCTGATATTATATCACTTACACCCCTGACTTGAAATGCCGAAGACTTGCCACCCTCGATGCGAGGTATACCTCATCGCGATGCGTGTGACTATGATTGAGAATACCTCATGCGGTGCATGTGACCTATGCGGGCTGCGGGAGTTCGAGTTGATCATTCGGTGTATTATCCGTCACGAGAGGGCCTCAAATGCGTCTGTGTGACTATGCGATGCGTGTGACTATGCACGGACCGGGGTCGGGAGGATGTCGCGGGTTAGCTACCCCGATGCAAGAATACCTCTTGCGGGCCTATGTGTGGCTTTATGCGGGCTGCGGTAAGTTCGAGGATTAGGCGCTTGATGATCGGCGAGCGGCCCGATAATGGCGTGGCGCAGAAAGAGAAAGCGTGATCTGATTTTATAGCATTGTTGATGCTGTGGGTTTTAGTAGTCGGCTATGCCTTCGTACTTACCGTGCGGTTTTATTTTGACACGAGTGGGACACGTGTTCATGTGTATTCCTTGGTGCTTTTATATCATGGATGGCGGTGAGGAAGGAATTCCACGGGCGTGATTGATATTGTGGGCATGAGACCCGTGGTTATATTGAGTGATGACTTGAGGCGTGAGTCACGACTTGACATATTTGCTTACATGTGTGTATCGTAAATTGGTTATCATATATGTCTTCTATTGTATATAGACTATTATGATTTTCATTCTGATATTTTGATTTCACATACTTGGTACTGTTATGCGACCTCGCTTGGCGAGGCTGCGTTCATGCGCGGTAAGTACGCGATTGTTGATCCTCGCTCATAGGGTCGCAGTTTAGCGTTTTGGGAAGCTCAGTGTCTCGGAGGCTTATCTTTAGTATAGTCCCTGTCGTTGTAGGTACTTACATTGGGGTATGGCGGGAACTGTCGCCATTGTTGTTATAACATTCTTAGAAGTGCATGTAATCTTGTTGTGGGCGGGGTTTGTAAAGGGATGTAGCTGTTCAAGTTTTTATATATATATGCGAAAGACAACTTTTCTCGGATAAAGTTTCTCACTTCATATTGTTTCATGTCTTGTTTTATATTATTTGGTTACTCTGATGTATGTCTACTTGGGTGCCCGGGTAAGGCACCAGTCACGGGCCCGGGTTCGGGTCGTGACAAAAGTGGTATCAGAGAAGTTAATCCTCGGGTTGTGCACCACACCAATAATCAGGAGGCTATAGGATATTTAGGATTGGTTTCCATTCTTCTCACTCTGAGATCGTGCCTTAGAGATGTGTTATAAGTTGGACCCCTCTAACGTAATTCTTTCCCTTACCGATTATGCCTCGCGCAAGGCATCCCGGGCGAGAAGGGCAAAGCGGCGAGGAGGCTGCGAGTAAACACGAGGTTACAGGCACATATCCAATCATCACTGGTGGTGCTTCGTTCGGAGTAGTTACTGCGGCGTCGCCCGGCCCAGCGAGTTTAGCAGCGGCAGCGATTCCTCTGCGGCCATGATATCTGGATCTTGGTTCCACGACGATGGCGAAAGTATGGATTGCAAAGGCGACCATTACTAGCTAGGATTTAGCAACGAGAGTATATTATGTACCGATTTATCGCGGGCCTTGATGATTATCTAAAGATGGGTTGTGCAAGTAGCTCTTGATCGAAGCTTGAGCATGGCCTACGTGCGGGCTTATGCGCGGCCAGCGAAAACGTAGGATCGGCGGGTTAACTAAGATCGTGAGAAGAGGGCGGTCGGCGAGTCGCTGGTAACTTTGGCGAATCGCCTCGTGTGACGGATATACGCCTCCGCCCGATGAAAGTGGTCCTCGCGGGAGTTCGGGGCGTTCGGGGTATGCAGAGTTGGTCGAGCTCGGGGCTTACGGTTCGCGATACACGTAGGTTCCGGCCGGGATTCGATTTTCCCTCGGTGTTCCGGTGTGGCGGCGTAAATCGGGAATGTCGTCTTTTTGTTGGTGCTTGTTTTACCTGCGGCCGTCGAGCGTGTGTGAAGAATGTTCTAGTAGGAAGGATGCAAGTAGGACTCGGCCTACCAGATCGATTCGGATTCGGTGGTTCGGAGAGGAAGGGTGTTAGCGAGAGGCCACCCCGCGCCGGTGTGGCTGTTGTGGTAGGTGTCATTGTGAGGAGTGTCGTACTTCTTCGACAGCTTGTTATGCTTGCGGCCAGCGGGGCCATTTTGCGAGAAATTGTCCGACCAGAGGTGGCGCGGATGTAGAGACTCAGCTTTCAGGAGCAGTGGCTAGTTCATCACCTCCCCTAGCTATCGCCCAGCGAGGCGAGGATTGATTAGACGACAAAGGGAGTGAAGCGATGAATCTGAGTATATCGCCAATGTCACGACCGAACCGGGCGTATTGGTGCCTACCGGGCACCCAAGTAGACATACATCAGTGTCGGAACATAAAAACAATACATGAAACGATTGTAATAAGACGGTGAAATAAGAAAGGCAGGTAACCAAAAGCGGTTACCTTGGTTTATATATAAATAGCAACCTTTTTCAACATGAGCAGTTTAATCCTTTTACAAACCACCGCGGTACTACAGACCTCTAAGAATGATACGACAACAATGGCGGGACGGGGCCCGCCAAACCCACGAATGTAAACACTTACGGCGGCGAGGACTATACCGCTGATAAGCCTCGAGAAGCGGAGCTTCCCAAGCTGGCCCAGTGACCACGAGAGCTAGGATCAACGGCGGTGTACCTCGACTGCGGCATGAGCGGCCCGGAAGGTCGATTACAACAGTGCCGAGTATGTGGCGAAAATACATACGTAAATGAAATCATAGCGATCATATAAGCGAGAGACATGTATGATAACCAAACTACTGATTTAACAACGCGATCATGTCAAGTCGAGGACTCACGCCCTCAGTCATCACTCGAAGTATAACAATGGGTCTCGGGCCCACAACATCAATCATGCGTGGAATACCTTCCTCACTGGCGATCTATGATATAAAAGCACGAGAACACACCTGAACACGAGTCCCACGTGTCATGATAAAGCTATGCGGGGTAAGTGCGAAGGCATAGCCGACTACTAAAAAAACCCGCAGTACCAACAAGGTCATGAAGCGTATCATAAGAAGCTATCTGAACGTCACATGATCAAAGGCGGCCACTTGCGCTGATATCGATGCGCGTCTAACCACGAACTCCGCGACTCGCGTAGGCCAATCTCATCGGCCGCGTGAGGTATTCCGCGTCGGTAGCTACTCCGGCGTCGTCACGGACTTCCGAGTCGCGTAGCCTGAGACCGCGTGCCCATAAGGGCCATGCGCTAACACGGAACTCGTAGCTCGCATAGGCCCCGAGGACCGCGTGAGGTATTCTCGAATCATGGTCCCGCATCGCTTTGAGTCTACCGCGTCGGAGGCGACAACCCGGAATCATCTCAAGAGATGAATGCCACAATACTATCATAACGATGATAGTTAATAAAGCGCAATCAGAAACCCTTTACACAAACATCACAAGATACTAACACACGTAGCATCCTAACACGTTTACTTATCAAAGCAACAAGAAGTATTACAAGGCTATCACAAACCAATACAACCAAGTTGTTCACACAAGGTACTTTCTACTATATGATTAACAAGATCGGGTTTTTATCCCCAAAGTACGTCATACATTAACTCTTTAAAAGATACGTTACTTTCACAAAAGTCACACAATACAAGTAGTATATGAAAATAGAGTGATTATCTTTTAAAGTAAACCAATTACTTCTCTTTGTAAAATCAAGTAGCATTCTTTTCCAATGTTCAAGTTTGCCTAATTTCCAATGTTCAAGTTTCTCATTTTTTTGAAAGGTTTCGTAGTTCATAGTCTTATTCATTTAAGAATATAATTCTCCTTTAAACAATCTGAGAAACCTAAGCCTTATATGTGAGTAGGATATTCTTGTTTATTACAATCTTATTACAGCAGCCATGATCTAGGAAATATCATTTTGTCTCATCTTAGCTTATATGCGGATGGGAAGTTTCTCTTGGTTTTAATAATACTTAATTATTCAAAACATTTCCTTTTATTAACGCGATGGTTTGTCGTTACACATTCTGATTTCCGAAATCAGTAAAACATTCTTAAGCCGTTATACCTAACTTCCCATAAAGCTAGTATAACTCTTAAGTTTTCAAAAACCGAATATTACTTCTTCTTTCAAAATGATTCAAAAATCTTTTGAAATACTTCAAGTTCTTTATTAACACATAACAAGCCAGTTATAGTTCAAATCAGTTACCTTTTAAAAACCACATGTATTTTCTTACCAACATAAAGTATTATAACCAACTTCCCATAAAGCCGTTATAACACTTTATGTTTTACACCAATCAAATCGTTCGACACGTATGCGTCTCACAGTACTACATATTTCACACATATCATGCTAGAAGAGATAGGAAGAGGTTCACATACCTCGCGACGAGTATCGACTAATAGCAAAGCGCTCAGTACATCCAGTCGGCTACTCCTTAAGCCAAGTAGATCGCGCCACACGTAGTACTTGACCTATAAGGCCACAAGGCGCTTATTAACATTTAGATCTCATCGTAGAATATTCTCTGAAAATTCGACACCTCCCCCATGCAGCGTAAATCTCCTCTCCATCGAGGCTGCAAGCCAACAGGGGTTATCATCTAACCCTAGCAGTGCAATTCTACTCCACGGTACTACTTCACAAGTCTATTGTAATACTGACCTAAGTAATTACTGATTCGGTAAACTTCTTTAATTTAGGGCTTAAGTCGCGAAGACATTGCGTAAGTATTATTCGGGCTTAAGTCAAAAGACATTGCCGATAACTACGTTCAGTTCTATATATAGTATACTTCAACTATATATTCTAACAACATGTAATTTCCAATTACAATAGAGGACAAGATATTTACCTCGATAAGCCCATAATTATCCTAGCTTAAAGTCGATCACGGGCAATCGTTTAGCTCAACTCTGGCGCTCGACCCGCTCTAAACCACCCAGAAGTTCTAACCAACTTCTACACAATACTCCAATGGACTATGGAGATTTTCCTAGGGTTTCGGTTTGGTGTTGTGGTAAGTATAATAGTATTTACGGGCTTTCGTATAGGTATAACCTTAGAATACAACAAGGTATAAGGCTAAGGTAATTTGGGCATTATAACAATACTTTTGAGAGTATTTCTACCAAGAGGTATTATATGAAAACAAACTAGGCAGGGGGGTACCCACGGCCACCACAAAGGAGGGGGTGGCTGCCTCGACTACCCCACTGGGAAACTCTCGCCAAGGGGCCTCGCGAAAGGGGAGGAAGGCTCTCAAGACTTAGGCATTTTGGATGAAGAAGTCTTCAACCTTAGAGGGTATTTATAGCACAAGCCAAGGCCAACCAATGGCGAAGATCTAGCCAAGTGCTAGCAAGTGTAGGGCGAGATCTTGCCAAGTGCCCTTAACCAACTAACACACAAATATCCTACCAACTAAAGCCATTCCAATCGGTCTGGCCAGAGCCTCACGTCACTTGATGGGAGGGTGCCAAGTGGCGCCCTCTTGTTGGCCCAACACGTTTCGTCTCGGAAAAATCCAAAAATTAAAAATGACATAGCGGAAATTCCCTACGAAAGCTGAAAGCGTTTGTCGAAAAACGACTCTAAGCGGGTGTTGTGCACAAATAATTTTCGCCAAGCCAATATTAAAGTTTCAAATTTCTACGCACGTCTTACGTGCATACTTTGGAAATACGGGTATAACATTCTCCTCGCTTAGAAACATTCGTCGAATGTTCCTTCTAAGTCTCAAAACAAACATGCGCCAGTATAGTCCTCACTACTATACTTACGAGAACAATCCTTGCCACACATGGCCACAGAAACAACTTGCGCAAAAAGCTTACATCCAAGTCCACGAGGAAACACCTCTAACATCACCATAAAACACTTCTCACCGGGGTTTAAAATATACCTCCTTCGCACCTTCTCTTTACAAAAGAAATGATCACATCTATGCTCGCCATACATGCTCGCTTCTCTCTTTACTCGTCGTAGATACCACTTTGTCACTTTGCCTGAGGCATTAACCTTCTCAGGCGACCCAACAAATGGTACCACTGCATGCGATCCCTGAGGATGTCGTATACTCGAATTCTTTCCACATTTCTGATACTGCTTCAGTTTCCAAAACTCGGGGTTACTATCTCTAACGTGGTCATCATTAAGTGGGAACACTCTGGATGGATCTCCGATACTTTTCCCAATCATAACAATACGAAGGCCGGACGTCTGACCTCCTAAGTCGGACGGCAAAAGCTAATCATATAGGCAACCTGGCCTATTCTTCACATGAACTCAAAAGGCCCAAAGTAACTCGGGTTAAGTTCCCTCTGTCTTCCAAAACTCGTCACACCCACCCCGGGGTGGTATTTTCAAGAAGACCGACCGTCAACCTGAACTCTGGCGTCGTCGCCGATTATCCGCACGATTCTCCGAGTGCGAGAACTTCTTCTAGACAAGCTTCACTATCCGCGGTCTGGAACAAGCTGAACCAATCGTTCAACCTTGTTAACATCGAACCAATCGATCGCATCTTTACACTTCCGCTTACAAGGCTTCATAAGGCGATATCCGAACACCGAAATGGTAGCTTAAACACTACCTCCAGGAGACAACAATCCCAACTATCACGAAATCCAAACATCGGCGGCGAATGCGGTCTGAGACTACTTTGAGTTCTTAACACATGCTTGGCAAAACTTCCGAAACAAAAGCAGCGTAACACGGGCTCCATGCGCCATAAGGTGAAAGTAGGCACCACATGCAGCCTTACAACCTTTACGATAAAACAACACGGTGAGTAAACGGTCGACCGAAGGACACGATGGGCTGCCCCGTCGGCCGACCATCGGTCGAACGCATCCACGAACTCGTCTGCTGGTTAACTAAACTTGGGCCTAACACCTCGTGACCCTACCACAAGGCGGGACCACCACAAACTGACCCACCACCAAGCAGGCCGCGGGTTGACCCGCATCATGGCCTCAATCCGACCCGTCAGCGAGCACAACACTAGTTCCTGAAGGAAAACTCTCACTAATCACGTTACGAAAACCCAGCGGTCTTCATGGCTCAACTACCCTCTTTCATTTCACACTACTGGGGACTTATCCTACAAACGTAGCTCGCGTGCACTATGCACTCTATAAGGATCAAACATAACACTACACCTTTACTCGAGATGGCCTTACCTCTAAGGTCTTTCGTAAAACATTCTAAGGCTCACACCTTATCTATCCCCCAAAATCTTACTCGGTTAACTAACCAAGATTTCTAATCACAACTAACACCTTGCTATCGTAACATAACACTTAAGGTATACTCACCTTATCACATAAACAAAACTACAGAGGTTAAAGATATATCTATATCTACTACTTCACTCCTCTTAGTCGTTCTAATCAAACGCCGTGGCGCATAAATGAGGATATGACAAACTACCCACCGATCACGAAGGCTAAGTCCTCTACAAGGACACTCTTCGACACGGACCACGGCGGTCATGTGTACAACAAGTACCATCCTAAAAGATGACATTCCGGGATGGCGTGCATCCTGAGCGGAAGCCACTGAGTTCGACCAACCCCTCGCACCGAACGTCACGAAATTTGTGAAGACCACTGCTGCCGCGGAGGTGCATATCTAACTTTCTTTGGGAGGCTACTCGCCTCGAAAGTTACCAAAGGACCTTCTGCTCGGCCTCTTCTCATCGCCGTTAACGTCGATCTCTACACGTCTCGACTGCTGCGCATAAGCCCGCATACGAGGCCATGCTCGCCTAGCGAAGAATTACTCTTGCACAACCTCTTTTAGATAGTCCTCAAGACTCGCGGTATATCGGTATACTCTCGGTAGCCAAATCTATAGCTAATGTGGTTGCCTCTTTGCAATCTATATTCACCGTTCTGCGTGGGCGAAGGTTCAAATATCATGGTCGCGATGGAGCTGCTGCCCAGTGCTAAACTCTCTTGGGGCTAGTGGCGTCGCAGAACTCCCGACGAAGCACCACCCATGGTGATAATGGGCTGTGCCCACGTAACCCTCGTACTCTGCTCGCGACTCCTGCCGGTGCCTTGCCCTCTGGGCGGGTTGCCTACGCGGAGGCATAGCGATAAGGAAAGAATTTCGTCGGAGGTCCACTTACAACCACGGCTCTAAGGCACGATCTCGAGTGAGAAGAATAGAAACCAATCCTAAATATCCTATAGCCTCACGATTATTGGTGTGGTGCGCAACACACCGATAATCGAACTCTCGGATACGATGCGTAGACACTTTCAGGATTAAGCGCTCACGATACCACTTTTGTCACGACCGAACCGGGCGTGATCGTGCTCACCGGGCACCCAGTAGACATACATCAGTAATCGGCGGAACATAAAAACAATACATGAAACGATGTAATAAGACGGTGAAATAAGAAAAGCTAACCAAAAGCGGTTACCCGGTTTATATATAAATAGCAACCTTTTTCAACATGAACAGTTTAATCCTTTTACAAACCACCTTGCGCGATTACTACGGACCTCTAAGAATGATACGACAACAATGGCGGGGCGGGGCCCGCCAAACCACGAATGTAAACACTTACGGCGACGGGGACTATACGTCGATAAGCCTCGGAGAAGCGGAGCTTCCCAACGCTGAAATCGTGACCACGAGAGCTAGGATCAACGGCGGTGTACCTCAACTGCGGCATGAACGCGGCCCGAAGGAGGTCGTCTGGCAGTACAGAGTATGTGAAACGAAAATACATCACGTAAATGAAATCATAGCGATCATATAAAGCGGGAGACACGTATGATAACCAAACTACGATTTTACAACGCGATCATGTCAAGTCGAGGACTCACGCCTCAAGTCATCACTCGAAGTATAACAATGGGTCTCGGGCCCACAACATCAATCATGCAGTGGAATACCTTCCTCATCGCCGGTGATCTATGATATAAAAGCACCGAGAACACGCTGAACACGAGTCCCACGTGTCATGATAAAAGCGTGCGGGGTAAGTAAGGCATAGCCGACTACTAAAAACCCACGATGCCAACAAGGTCATGAATCGTATCATAAGCGTCTGAACCGTCGCGTGATCAAAGGCGGCCACTTGCGCATGATATCAATGCGCGCGTCTAACCTCGAACTCCGCGACTCGCGTAGGCCAATCTCATCGGCGCGTGAGGTATTCCCGCATCGAGGGTAGCTACTCCCGGCGATCGTCCCGACTTCCGAGTCGCGTAGCCCTGAGGCGCGTGCCCATAAGGGACGGACGCTAACACGGAACTCGTAGCTCGCATAGGCCCCGAGGACCCGCGTGAGGTATTCTCGAATCACGGTCCTGCATCGCTGAGTCTACCCGCGTCGGAGGCGGCAACCCGGAATCATCTCAAGAGATGAATGCCACAATACTATCATAACGGTGATAGTTAATAAAGCGCAATCAAGAAACCCCTTTACACAAACATCACAAGATACTAACACACGTAGCATCCTAACACGTTTACTTATCAAAGCAACAAGAAGTATTACAAGGCTATCACAAACCAATACAACCAAGTTGTTCACACAAGGTACTTTCTACTATATGATTAACAAGATCGGGTTTTTATCCCCAAAGTCGTCATACATTAACTCTTTAAAGATCGTTACTTTCACAAAAGTCACACAATACGTAGTATATGAAAATAGAGTGATTATCTTTTTAAAGTAAACCAATTACTTCTCTTTGTAAAATCAAGTAGCAACATTCTTTTCCAATGTTCAAGTTTGCCTAATTTCCAATGTTCAAGTTTCTCATTTTTTTGAAAGGTTTCGTAGTTCATAGTCTTATTCATTTAAGAATATAATTCTCCTTTAAACAATCGAGAAACCTAAGCCTTATATGTGAGTAGGATATTCTTGTTTATTACAATCTTATTACGTGATCATGATCTAGGAAATATCATTTTGTCTCATCTTAGCTTATGCGGATGGAAGTTTCTCTGGTTTTAATAATACTTAATTATTCAAAACATTTCCTTTTATTAACATTTGCGGTGGTTTGTCGTTACACATTACGATTTCAAATCGTTAAAACATTCTTAAGCCGTTATACCTAACTTCCCATAAAGCTAGTATAACTCTTAAGTTTTCAAAAACCGAATATTACTTCTTCTTTCAAAATGATTCAAAATCTTTTGAAATACTTCAAGTTCTTTATTAACACATAACAAGCGATTATAGTTCAAATCGATTACCTTTTAAAAACCACGTGTATTTTCTTACCAACATAAAGTCGTTATAACCAACTTCCCATAAAGCCGTTATAACACTTTATGTTTTACACCAATCAAATCGTTGGCCACGTATGCGTCTGCAGTCTACATATTTCACACATATCATGCTAGAAGAGATAGGAAGAGGTTCACATACCTCGCGGCAGTATCGACTAATAGCAAAACGCTCAGTACATCCAACCGTCGGCTACTCCTTAAGCCAAGTAGATCGCCACACGTAGTACTTGACCTATAAGGCCACAAGTGACATTAACATTTAGATCTCATCGTAGAATATTCTCAGAAAATTGCAAAGACCTCCCCACATGGCGTAAATCTCTCCTCCATCGGTGACTGCCAAGCCAGGGGGTTATACATCTAACCCTAACGGTACAATTCTACTCCACGGTACTACTTCACAAGTCTATTGTCTGACCTAAGTAATTACGATTGAGAAACTTCTTTAATTTCAGGCTTAAGTCGCAAGACATCGTAAGTATTATTCGGGCTTAAGTCAAAAGACATTGCGATAACTACGTTCAGTTCTATATATAGTATACTTCAACTATATATTCTAACAACATGTAATTTCCAATTACAATAGAGGACAAGATATTTACCTCGATAAGCCCATAATTATCCTAGCTTAAAGTCGATCTGGGCAATCGTTTAGCTCAACTCGAGCGCTCCTGGCTCTAAACCACCCTTAGAAGTTCTAACCAACTTCTACACAATACTCAACGGACTATGGAGATTTTCCTAGGGTTTCGGTTTGGTGTGACGGTAAGTATAATAGTATTTCGGCTTTTCAGATAGGTATAACCTTAGAATACAACAAGGTATAAGGCTAAGGTAATTTGGGCATTATAACAATACTTTTGAGAGTATTTCTACCAAGAGGGGTATTATATGAAAACAAACTAGGCTGTGGGTACCCCACTGCCACACCACAAAGGAGGGTGGCTACCTCGCCTACCCCACTAGTGGGAAACTCTCGACAAGGGGGCCTCACGAAGGAGGGAAGGCTCAAGACTTAGGCATTTTGGATGAAGAAGTCTTCAACCTTAGAGGGTATTTATAGCACAAGCCAAGGCCAACCAATGGCCAAGATCTAGCCAAGTGCTGCAAGTGTAGGGGCCAAGATCTTGCCAAGTGCCCCTTAACCAACTAACACACAAATATCCTACCAACTAAAGCCATTCCAATCGGTCACAACCGAGCCTCACGCCCGCTGATGGGAGGGTGCCTGGCGCCTCTTGTTGGCCCAACACGCTTCGCCTCTAAAAATCCGCAAAAATTAAAAATGACATAGCCGGAAATTCCCTACTAAAGTCGTGAAAACGCTTCAGTTAAAAACGACTCTAAACGTGTTGTGCACAAATAATTTTCGGCCAAGCCAATATTAAAAGTTTCAAATTTCTACGTACGTCCTTACGTACATACTTTGGAAATACGGGGTATAACACTTAACCCTCTAGAGATTAGTATGTGTGATAAGATGAGTATATTTTAAGTGTTATGTTCAGATAGCATTGTGTTAATTGTGATTAGAAATCATGGTTAGTTAAAAGGGTAAGATTGGGGATAGGGAAAGTGTGAGTCTTAGAGTTTTATATGTGGAGACATAAGAGACGAGGCCATCTTGAGTAAAATATTTATTTTTATGTTTGACCCTTATCGGAGTGCATAGTATACGTGAGATATATTGTGTGATAACTCCCTGAGTAGTGTGAAATGAAAGAGGGTAGTTGAGCTAAGAAGACCACTAGGTTTTCGTGACTTGATGGTGAGATTGTTCCGGATCGGGAAACAAGAGCTTGGCGCAATAAATGGGTCGGCCGAGGCGGTGCGGGTCAACCCGCAGCCCGGTTTGAATTAAGGAAATATTGTGGTGGTCCCGCTTTGTGATAGGGTCACGAGGGTGTTAGGCCCAAGTTTAGTTAACCATCGTACGAGTTCGTGGATGCGTTCGACGATGGTCGGGCCGATGAGGTCACCCATCTTGTCTTTCATCGGAAGCTGTTTACTCGTGAGGGTTATGCGAGATGTTATATAGCGGAAGGTTGTAAGACCATCGGGGTTCCTATTTTTACTTTATGACGGTGGAGCCCGGTTCTGGCGATTTCTTTTTCTGGAGGTATTACCAGGCGGGGTTAGGAACTCAGGTGAGTCTCAGTATTGCATTCACCCTCGGGCCGGTGTTTTTGATTTCAGGGGTAGCTGTAAGGATTATTCACCTCTTGTTGAGTGAGTATTATAATAGCTACAATTTCAGTATTCGGATGTCGCCTTATGGCGGAGTATGGGCGTAAGTGTAGGTTGCCGGTCGATTGGTTCGATGTTGGCAAGGTTCAGATAGTTGGTTCATACTTGATTCAGCAGGATGTGGATAGGGTGAAGCTTATCCAGGAGAGGTTATTGGCAGCTCAGAGTCAACAGAAGTCGTGCGGATGATCGGCGTCGACACTTGGAGTTCAGGTTGACGGTGGGTTTTCTTGAAGGTACCACCCCGGAAGGGCATGACGAGATTTGGAAAGCAGGGGAAACTTAGCCCGAGGTACTTTGAGCGTTTTCAGATCATTTGGAGAATAGGCCAGGTTGCCTATAAGTTATCTTTGCCGTCCGACGTGGGAGGCAGTACGTCCGGTCTTTCACGTTGCTATGTTCGGAAAAGTATCGGAGATCCATCCAGAATATTCCCAGTTTATGATAAACAAGTTGGAAATAGTAACCCTGAGATTTTGGAAACTGAAACAATAACAGAAATGTGGTAAGTTTTTTTTAAGAAGAGTTCGAGTGTTCGAGGAGGGTGTTGACAGTCAATTTTGACCCGTTTTTCGTATATTTATTGCAATCTTTAGTATTTTAGCACACTGCATTTTAATCAGCATTTTTTGCATTTTTTATCTTTTTATGTTAAATTAAGCATTATGTCTTTGTTAATATTTTGTTTTTATTTTTGTTACACCGTCGTTTCATTTTAATAATATTTGCATCTTCTTAAGTAATTAGTTGACATCCCATTTTTTTACTTTTAATCAGGCATTAAACATGTTTTAAATATTGCATTTTAGTATTATTGCGTCGACATTTGCATTTTAATAATTTCGCATATTTTTAAATAATTTTTCTTTTAAATAATTAACTGACCTTGCATTTTTGTCAAACCAGTCCAAGACACAATTTGATCAAGTCCAAGCCAACACTATTTTTAAATATCACCCAAACACCCTCTTTTATTTCCCCCCCCCCCTAAAATTAAAACCCACTTTTCATTTTCCCAAAACTAAACCCAAACCCTAAAACCTACCCTATAAATAAAACATTATACTCCCATTTTCCCCACACAAAAATCACCCTAAAACGACCCAGTACCGCAACTTTACTACGCCTCACCCTCACCCTCACTCACTCTCTCTCAAACCCTAGCTCTCCGTCGCTGCCGCTTTCGCGTGAGCTCCAAGCTCGGCGAACACCTTCCAGCCTACCCCTACCTCCGATCCCTTTCTCCGTCACACCCCACCGCCGTCACCATCGACCCCATCGCCTCACACCACCATCGACCACCACTGTTGAAACCCACCACCGTGAACCCCACTTTCGCCATCAGCCCACACCTCATTCCGCTCGCCGCTGGCCCCATCGCCGAGCAGTCTGGTGGCGTCGCTCGCGACCGCCGGAAGCGCGCCACCGCTGCTTCTCCTCGCTGGTAACCTTGAAACTTGCCGGATTTAAACTCGCGACACTATTGTTTGCTCTTCACCTTTGTCGCTATATTTTGCGCTTTGCTCGCTTTCTCCGATTTTTTTGTACCGCCGAGTTTGTGAACTCGCGATGTTAATAATGGTGGCTATTTCATTCACGGTTATGTTATTACCGCTCGATTGATTTTGGCCTGATTTCGCTATTTTTGCCATCGTTTGTTCGCTGATTTTCTAAGAATTGCTTCGTTTATTGTGTTGCTCTTTGGTTTCGCCATTGTTGTTGGGCTGATTTTAGGCCACGTTACTACGATTTTGGCTATGAATGGACTGATTTTTAGGCTATTTCGCTATATTGTTCTGGTTTCTTGATTTTGAACAAATACTATACCGCTGGTATTTTATCGATTTTGAGCAGATACTACATTGGCGATGAAAAAGTTATCCGTCGATTTTTGAGGCCTCCACGATTGTAAAGACGGAAAATAAAATAAATGAAGCTTTCAGGCAAGGATGATTTCTTCCACTTACATCGGATAACCAACATGCGCAAGGCGAATTCTCGCAGCCGCACTTGTTTAGGCTGTCCTACTTTATATTTTTACATATCTGAGCCCTCCGTGTTTAAAACTATTACTGTTTTGGTGCGGATCCGAAGGTTTTATTTATTTATTATTTTTAGCAATATTGGCTGATGAAGGAATCTCCGTCTGATTTCCAAGGTCTCCTCTGCGCAAAAGACGGATTTATTTATTTGCTTTGTTTATTAATTTTTGCTATTATTTTAAAATTTATGTATTCTATTACTAATACTTTTACTAAGTGTTTATGCAGGTATCCGGAGATGCATTTCAAAAAGAATGCCCCGGAGTTTATTTTATGTCGTATTTAATTTCATGTTTTATTATTTTGCATTGTATTTTATTTTAATTGTAAATTATGTAAAATGCTTAGAATAGGTAGAATAAAAAAGAGCAATAAATAATTAACCTAGGTTTGAACGAACAACCGCAAGTTAGCGGATCTTGAAGGATGCCTAACCCCTTCCCTTTAGGATAATAAAGAACCCTGATCCAGAATCTCACTAATTTCGCAGACCATTAAATGGAAGTCAATTGCAGTATTTTTATTGCAATAAATTAAGTGTCCTAATTCACTATAATAATTAGGTGGCGACTCCTTTAAAATAGAATTTTAGGAATCAACCATATGTAGCAGTAATCCCGTTTCGACTCCGGTTTAAAATGGGGTGTTACAGCATGGCGACTCTGCTGGGATATCAGGTTCTTGATCATAACATACTCAGGTTAATTAAATATTGCACTTTATCTTGCTTTTATATTTGTTGTAAATATTTTATGTTGTTTGCTTTTATTTTGTAATTAACTACTTTAATTGCTACATTCTTTTATTGCTTTCCTTAAATTGTCATTCCGTTCATATTTCCTCCATTCTGGAAAATTAACACTATCACACACTACACGCGAGGTGCGCTTGGTGCATCAGCAAAATTCTTTCTTCAAAACCCAAATTTAGGAGAGTTGGTAATAGACGCGGAGAATCCGGTCCAACCGGTGGCCGCGTAGCCTTCTCACTCGAGTAGTCCGCTCGGGAACCATTGTGTATAGTAAGCCAAATCTTAGAAAACTTAAGATAGAGCTATACCACTTTTTATTAAGTCATGCATGCATAAACCTTAGGTGGGTTAATCCTTGGTATTAACGCCACAATTAGAAATCCACCAAACTTGTCGACGGGTTTCACAACCCAACGACTCATTAGCATACTATGTGTAGCGTGATGATGATAGACGATCCAAGCACGGTCACGACCGCCAAAATTGGGAAAAGTGCACCGTCATTTGGTCGCCATTTCCAACAAAATATTGCGGTTTAACGGCTTGGACCTATTTATCATAATCCCGCATATTTGGCGTTAGGCTCACTCCGGCATAAGAGAGGTCCCAAGCATATTAGGGCACACGCTGATTTGCATGCTTTTGTTTATTATTGTTTGTCACTAGCAACTCTGTACATATTGTTTAATTCAATAATCGCTCTTTTGTGATTAGGACTCGAGCATTTGTATTTTTGCATTTTTGCTTTCACATTGCAATCAGGACTTCTACTGCGTAAATCACTCTTGAATAGCGCGACTTGGACTTTGTGAAGCATCAACCACCAGTCCGATCGAACCAATCAGGGGAGTCTCTGACTATATGGTCACACCCCTTCATTTTGTTATTTTGTCATTTTCCTACTCTCACTTATTTCTCATATTTTTGCAGGAAAACAGTCCTCGCAAATAGTCGAAGCTCAAAAAGAAAAAAAAAAAAGTCATCACAAGGAGCGAGAATTATGTTGACTAATAGAAGTCAGTTTATACCAGATTCAACGAGACATCGCTCTCAATTCTTTTATACTTTGTATTTTTATTCATATTTGCAAATTAAATTAATATGTTTAGCGTTAATTACATAGTTTTCGCATATCACGCATTTTACAACATAATTATTCCGAACTACGCGTGTCTGATTCTCACCACACGGTGTGATACGTAGGCAACTCATTTTGGGTTCGACACCACAAAAATAAAAATAAAAAAAAAAAAAAAAAGAGAAGCATATTTTTCTCATTCATGCATCCCATTCATCATGTTCTCGGACGTCCATTTTCGTTACATTCATTTTTACTTTGCATTCGTCCACAGTGGACAATCATTTTCTTTTGTATAGCTTTACATTGTCATCCTTTCATTGATAACTTCTTTGCAAGCATACTTTTTATAACATATTTGAATGAACTACAGCACTGATTCCTCGGGATACGAGGCGAGCCTATTCGGTTCGATACCATTTATTCTAAAAATACAAAAAAAAAAAAAATAAAAATATAAAAAAAAAAAAAAATCTAAAAAAAATGTGTTATTCAAAAATACAAAAAAAAAACACTTTTTTTAGTATTATTGTTTGACTTTGTTGATACCAACACGACAAGTGTGCATAAAAATAAAAATAAAAGTATGGGTTGACTTTGTGGTAAACCATAGATTCTTTCGTACCTCTTATTCATACATGAGATAACATTGTCTTGCATGTTTCCAAGATAAGAATAAAGACGACCTCATCGTTTCATATGCATTGTGTGGTGAGTTATTTGAATAAGTTCAGTTGCATTGCATTGTGATCTAGAACTTGGTCTGAATGTTTGTTGGCGAAATCTGAGTAACACTCGGTGTAGGAAATGATCGTAGGCTTTCTTTGACCGTTTGAGCCCTTTTCACCTACCGAATAACATTATCCCTAGTACACCCCTTTGAGCCTAAAACCTATTTTTGACAACCGCATATTACACCTATAACTTTTCTGAGTGCGTACGCACTATCCCTCTCTTGGCCCGACCTCCTTGAGTGTTTTAGAAATGTGCAAGTGACTAACAAAATTCTAGTGAAGTTTGCAAAGACAAAAATTGTCAAAGTCTCAAAGAATGAAAGCAAAACGACTTCATAAGACTTCGAGATAAAAAAAAAAAAACAAAAAAAAAAAAAAAAAAGGAAATACATAACCCCGAGAAAAAAAAAGGGGGCTCCAAATGAAAGATTCAAAAGAAGTCAATACAGAAAAACTGGGATAAAAAGAAAGCAAGTCAGCATTAAAACACACAAATATCAAGCATAGACGTAGTCCAACTCTCGAGGAATGATTAGTCACTTTTACCCAAATGATATCCATTCCTTTCCCCAAGCCTACATTACAAGCCCGTGACAAGCCCTACATGATCTTATCTTTGAGGTTCTCACATTAGTGGATACTTACATGACGCCAAGCCTATGGTATCACAATTGCATTGAACATCTTTTTGAGTGTGAGCGCAATTCTTTCAACGCCCCAAAATTCAAAATCTTGAAATATATGTGTGAAATGGGACTTTCTTTCGAGGGCATTTGAAACGTGAGATTACGTGTAGTTCAAACCTTGGATGCAGCGTGTGTCGACACTCGGGTATGTCAGGTACTATCTTGTGTGAATTACACGAGTCAATCTCGATTAGTGAAATCAATAAAGAACATCCTTATGCACAATACTAATTGTTGGTATCAATCGAGTCGAACGTAATGTCGCCTTCCATTTTTTCGAAAAAACAACAACGCATATTACATAAAAATTATTTGGCATCACGAACTACGTCTTGACCTGACTCCCTCGGCGGGATACGTAGGCGGCCACATCGGCTTCGGTCCCGCATCATTTTAAAATCATAAAAATTCTTATTTTTGTAGCGAACTACGTCTTGACCTGATTCCCTCGGCGGGATACGTAGGCGGCCACATCGGCTTCGGTCCCGCATCATTTTAAAATCATAAAAATTCTTATTTTTGCAGCATGAACTACGTCTTGACCTGACTTCTGGGCGGATACGTAGGCGGCCACATCGGCTTCGGTCCCGCATCATTTTAAAATCATAAAAATTCTTATTTTTGCAGCATGAACTACGTCTTGACCTGACTCCCTCGGCGGGATATGTAGGCGGCCACATCGGCTTCGGTCCCACAACATTTTAAAATCATAAAAAATTCTTATTTTTGCAGCATGAACTACGTCTTGACCTGACTCCCTCGGCGGGATACGTAGATACCACATCGCCTGGCCACACCGTCGTAAATATTTCTTCCTTGTTTCGCATACGACTCGATTTTGTCCATTGGAGAGTTTAGCATCCTCACATATTTTGCATCCATTACTACCTACATATTTTCGGGGGGTTGCATTCTCATTTACTCAATTGTACATTGTCCATATTCTCGCATTAGCTTTTCATTCATTATAAAAAAAAATGCTTACGACGCCTTGATAGCGCCAAGATGAAACCTTACAGTTCAACCTCTTCATTACCGTAAATCGATATTTTAAGGAATTCGGCAAGAAAATGGCAATAGATGTGAAAAAGCAGCCAACTAGGTCTTCAGCAAAACCAAGAATGCAAGCGCCAAGAGCCAAAGCTACGAGTCGACGCTAATCAACCACTCATTTCCTAAAAACTCACAAGTTTTCTTTGAGTGCAGGATCTTCATATCGCAAAGGTAGGAACACAACAAAGAGGCCCATGCGGTTACAAACGACAACGCCTATGCAATGACGCTTATCTCAACCTGCAACGCCAAAGGTACGCCCTAAACCCACCTATGTGCATTTTATTTTAAGCCTATGCAACGGCCGTTCATGTTTCGTCCATGCAACGACGAACATCTGCGTTGCGCCCATGCAACGACGCCATTTTATTTTAAGCCTATGCAACGGCTTCATTCATGTTTCGTCCATGCAACGACGAGCATTCGCATTGCGTCCATGCAACGACGCCATTTTATTTTAAGCCTATGCAACGGCTTATTCATGTTTCGTCCATGCAACGGCGAGCATCCGCATTGCGCCATGCAACGACGCCATTTTATTTTAAGCCTATGCAACGGCTTCATTCATGTTTCGCCCATGCAACGACGAGCATCTCAGACAAGGCCCATGCAACGACGCCATTTTATTTTAAGCCTATGCAACGCTTTCATTCATGTTTCGTCCATGTAACGACGAGCATGCGTGCGTCCATGCAACGACGCCATTTTATTTTAAGCCTATGCAACGGCTTATTCATGTTTCGCCCATGCAACGACGAGCACCGTGATTGCGCCCATGCAACGACGCCATTTTATTTTAAGCCTATGCAACGGCCGTTCATGTTTCGTCCATGCAACGACGAAAGATCCGTGATTGGCCCACGCAACGACGCCATTTTATTTTAAGCCTATGCAACGCTTTCATTCATGTTTCGCCCATGCAACGACGAGATGCGCAAGGCCCATGCAACGACGCCATTTTATTTTAAGCCTATGCAACGCTTATTCATGTTTCATTACGCAACGACGAGCATCTCAGATTGGCGTCATGCAACGACGCCATTTTATTTTAAGTCTATGCAAGCTTTCATTCATGTTTCGCCCATGCAACGACGAAGATTCGTGATTGCGATGCAACGACGCCATTTTATTTTAAGCCTATGCAACGGCTTTCATTCGTGTTTCGCCCATGCAACGACGAGCATCCGTGACAAGGCCCATGCAACGACGCCATTTTACATCTACAATAACCTTGTCTTTTTCAAAGACCACATCACCGCAACCCAAAGTTGTCAATCATACTTCGACATCGACATTTTTAATCGACTTTGCTTTTAATTTTTGCATCACAACCACTGTCATCATGATTTGACATCGACATTTTTGGATCTGCATCATCCATATTTGTGAGTTCGGTTTATAAACAGACAAAATTGGCTACAAGTCAACATCTTTGTCCAAGACTCTTCCATCATCTCCATAAAGAGGGACATCTTTGCGCTGATCAATTTTGACCGCTTTTCGATATTTATTGCAATCTTTTGTATTTTAGCACACCGCATTTTAATCAAGATTTTTGCATTTTTATCTTTTTATGTTAAATTAAGCATTATGTCTTTGTTAATATTTTGTTTTTATTTTTGTTACAATGCTTCATTTTAATAATATTTGCATCTTCTTAAGTAATTAGTTGACATCCCATTTTTTACTTTTAATCAGGCATTAAACATGTTTTAAATATTGCATTTTAGTATTATTGCGTCGACATTTGCATTTTAATAATTTCGCATATTTTTAAATAATTTTTCTTTTAAATAATTAACCAGCCTTGCATTTTTGTCAAACCAGTCCAGTCCAAGACACAATTTGATCAAGTCCAAGCCAACACTATTTTTAAATATCACCCAAACACCCTCTTTTATTCCCCCCCCCCCCTAAAATTAAAACCCACTTTTCATTTTCCCCCCCAAAACTAAACCCAAACCCTAAAAACCTACCCTATAAATAAAACATTATACTCCCATTTTCCCCCCAACACAAAAATCAGCCCTAAAAACGAACCCCAGCCGCAACTTTTACTTCTGCCCTCACCCTCACCCTCACTCCCCTCTCTCAAACCCTAGCTCTCCGTCGCTGCTTTCACGGAGCTCCAAGCTACGGCGAACACCTTCCAGCCGTCTACCCCTACCCTCTGATCCCTTTCTCCGTCACACCCACCGCCCGCTACCATCGATTTCACCGCTCGCCACCATCGACCACCACTGTTCGAACACCCACCACCGGCGAACCCACTCGCCATCAGCCACACCTCATTCTCGCCTTCCTGCCGCTGGGCCCCATCGCCGAACACCGCGGTGGCGTCGCCCGCGACCTCGCCAGGAAGCCGCGCCACCGCTGCCTCTCCTCCGCTGGTAACCTTGAAACTTGCCGATTTAAACTCCGCGACACTATTGTTTGCTCTTCACCTTGTCGCTATATTTTGCGCTTTCTCGCCATCGATTTCGCTTTTTTACTGCCGAGTTTGTGAACTCCGGCGATGTTAACAATGGTGGCTATTTCATTACTGGTTCTGTTGTTCCTGTTCGGGATTGATTTTGGCCTGATTTCCGGTTATTTTTGCTACTGTTTGTTCGCTGATTTTCTAAGAATTGCTTACTGTTTCGCTGTGTTGCTACTGGTTTCGGCCATTGTTGTTGGGCTGATTTTAGGCCACGTTTACTACTGATTTTGGCTATGAACGCTGGACTGATTTTTAGGCTATTTCGCTATATTGTTTATCGATTTTGAACAAATACTATACCGCTGGTATTTTATCGATTTTGAACAGATACTACATCGGCGATGAAAAGTTATCCGTCGATTTTTCGAGGCCTCCATTGCAAAGACGGAAAATAAAATAAATGAAGCTCAGGCAAGGATGATTTCTTCCACTTACATCGGATAACCAACATGCGCTGGGCAAGGCGAATTCTCGCACCGCACTTGTTTAGCCGCCCTACTTTATATTTTTACATATCCGAGCCCTCCGTGTTTAAAACTATCGCTTTGGCGGATCCAAGGTTTTATTTATTTATTATTTTTAGCAATATTGGCCGATGAAGGAATCTCCGTCGATTTCCAAGGCCTCCTCACAAGAAAAGATTTGATTTATTTATTTGCTTTGTTTATTAATTTTGCTATTATTTTAAAATTTATGTATTCTATTACTAATACTTTTACTAAGTGTTTATGCAGTATCCGAGATGCATTTCAAAAAGAATGCCGGAGTTTATTTTATGTCGTATTTAATTTCATGTTTTATTATTTTGCATTGTATTTTATTTTAATTGTAAATTATGTAAAATGCTTAGAATAGGTCGAATAAAAAGAGCAATAAATAATTAACCTAGGTTTGAACTAACAACCGCAAGTTAGCGGATCTTGAAGGAGGCCTAACCCTTCCTTTAGGATAATAAAGAACCCCGATCCGTAATCTCACTAATTTCGCAGACCATTAAATGGAAGTCAATTGCGATTTTTTATTGCAATAAATTAAGTGTCCTAATTCACTATAATAATTAGGTGGCGACTCCTTTAAAATAGAATTTTAGGAATCAACCATATGTAGCAGTAATCCCGTTTCGACTCCGGTTTAAAATGGGGTGTTACAGAGGGTACGACGAGTAAGGGAAGAAGTGAACTTGTGTTAGGAGAATAGAAGTGATCAATTCTTGTGTGAAGTAAAGGTGCGAAGGGAGTATCTTTTAGACCTTGGGTAGGAGCTTTTGTGATGCTAGAGGTGATTCCTTGTGGACTTGGATTTAAGTATTTGCGCGTGTTGTATTGTGGCCAGGTGTGGCATAATTGGTTCCGTAAGTATAATAGTGAAGACTTTACCGGTGATGGTGTGATTAGAGACTTAGAAGGAATATTCGGGACGAATGTTTCTAAGGAGGGAAGAATGTTACACCCCGTATTTCCAGAGTATGTATGTGAGGACGTACGTACGTTTGTACAAGCCCTAATTAGATTAAGGATGAAATTGTGAACTTTTGACGGAAAAGATTCCGAACCTTGCGAAGGAAATTCTACGTTTTTAATAGTTTAACCGATTAAGGATTTTTCCGAGAGATGAAATATTTTGGACCACTAGGAGGGCGACATGTGTCACCCCACTTAGACCCATGTTGGACGATTTGCATGGTCAAGTGGTCAAAGTCTTGGAAGATATTTTCTTTTGGTGAGTGGGAGTAGGTATTTGGACGGTTTTGTGAGCCATGTGGATGGCCACATGGCTCATTGTTGTGGGGGACATATGTCCCAAGGTTGTGGTGGACATATGTCCCAACATCAGGTGACACTTGGTTGAAAGACCTCATTCTTCACATGGATCCAAATCTTCACCCTCCATTTGTTTTAATCTAGACCATTGAAGGTTCTATAAATACCCCCCCTCAAGTGCAAGACTTCTTCATCACTTGAACAATTTCCAAGTCTCAAAATCCCTCTCCCCCTTTGAGAAGCTCTCCGCCCAAACACCCCCTTCCTAGTAACTCTCGCTAAACTCCCCTCTTGATAGTTCTCATCCCACACCCCTCTCCATTAACCAAACTTTGTCCAAACATTCCTAAACTCTTAAGTGTTCTTCCTTAGTGTATTAGGAAGATTATTAACCAAAAGGTTAGAAAAGATTTCACACCCTAGCCCCTAAAGCCTCACCTTGGCCGATAGTTGTGAGGACAAGAACCTTAGAGTTCTTCACTTGTTTAGGTTGGTTCTTAAAGAGGAGTTGGTTAGGAGCGTATAAGGGTTGCTTGGAGCGGGTTGGAGCGCGCGGAGTAGGAGCTAAACGTTGCTCAGGATCGACATTAAATCTTGGATAATTTTGGGCTTATCGAGGTAATTAATCATGTCCTTCTATTGTAATTGGAGGTTACATACTATAGTAGTATAGAAATGAGTATAAGATATAGAAGGATATTAAAGAAGAGAATTGAACTGTAATTACATAGGACTGTATTTACAGTAGACTTGTGTGGTTTGACGGGTAGGGAAGTGCTGCCCAATTTTCCGTAGAATTAAGAACCTTCTGCTTAGAATATTCTACAGAGTAGTCTAGACGTTGATAGACGTATTTGACTATTATAGGTTGATACTCTGCGCGCGACATATTCGACTTGGCAGGTGGATTTCGCCGAGGAGGTATGTGATTCTTCCTATCCTCTTGAGCATGATATTTTTAAAATATATATATAGTACGGTAGACGTACGTGTGTTAACTGAACGTGGTTTTACTTCGACGTCTTTTGACTTGAGTTTTAAATAATAAGAATCTTGAAGTATTTCAAAAGAATTATGAATCGCTTTTTGTTAAGAGTAATACTTGGTTTTAAAAGCTTAAGAGTTATACTAGCTTTATGGGAAGTTAGGTATAACGACTTAAGAAAGATAAAAAGAACGGTTTACTTAATTGTTTATGGAAGCCTTGTATTGATTTCGGAAAGGGGAAATAAGTATCGAACAAACCATCGTAGCTAATAAAGGAAAATGTATCGACTAAGTAAGTATTATTAAAACCGGTAGAAACTCAGATCTGCATAGAAGCTAAGATAAGACAAAATTGTATTACATTTCCTAGATCATGGCTGCTTTAATAAGATCATTAATAAACAAGTTTTGGTTTACTTAAAAAGATAGTCACTCTATTTTGATACTACGGGTATCGTGTGACTTTTGTGAAAGAAACGAATCTTTTTTAAAGAGTTAATGTATGAAGTACTTTGGGGATAAAAAAACCCGTACTTGTTGACATAAAATAGAAAGTACCTTGTGTGAATAACTTGACTATGTTGGTTTGTGATAGCCCTGTAATACTTTCTTGTTGGTTTGATAAGTAAACATGTTATGATGCTACGTGTGTTAGTATCTTGTAACGTTTGTGTAAAGGGGGTTCCCTTGTTGTGCTTATGTTATTTAACGATAAGCAGTTGTGCTGATATTATATCACTTACACCCCTGACTTGAAATGCCGAGGACTTGCCACCCTCGATGCGAGGTATACCTCATGCGGTCTGTGTGACTATGATTCGAGGAATACCTCATGCGGGTCTGTGTGACCTATGCGGAGCTTCGGGAGTTCCAGGATTGATCATTTCGGGTGTATTATCCCGATGCGAGGAGGGCCTCATGCGGTCTGTGTGACTATGCGGTCTGTGTGACTATGCGGACTTCGGGGGTCCAGGAGGATGCCGGGTTAGCTACCCCGACGCGAGGAATACCTCACGCGGCCTATGTGGCCTACGCAGAGTCGCGGTAAGTTCCAGGATTAGACGCGCATTGATATCGAGGGCGAGCAGCCGCTTCGACATGTGGCGCGGCTAGAAAGACCTCGTGATACGCTTTTATAGCATTGTTGCATGCGTGGGTTTTAGTAGTCGGCTATGCCTTCGACTTACCCCGTGACGGTTTTATTTTGACACAGGTGGGACTCGTGTTCATGTGTATTCCTTGGTGCTTTTATATCATGGATCGCGGTGAGGAAGGAATTCCACGCATGATTGATATTGTGGGCATGAGACCCGTGGTTATATCGAGTGATGACTTGGGCGTGAGTCCTCGACTTGATACGATCGCATATCAGGTATCGTAAATTGGTTATCATATATGTCTTCTGTATATAGACTATTATGATTTCATTTACTGATTTTCGGGCCACATACTGTACTGCAGATCGACCTCCCGGGTGCGTTCATGCCGCAGTAGAGGTACACCGATTGTTGATCCTCGCTCATGGTCACCAAGCGTTGGGAAGCTCCGTGTCTCCGAGGCTTATCTTTCGTATAGTCCCCGTCAGAGGTACTTACATTCGGGGTATGGCGGCCTGCCCCGCCATTGTTGTTATAACATTCTTAGGTCCAGAGTAATCTTGTTGTGGTTTGTAAAAGGGATGTAACTGTTCAAGTTTATATATATATGCCGAAAGGCAACTTTTCTCAGATAAATTGTTTCTCACTTCATATTGTTTCATGTCTTGTTTTATATTCCGCTGGTTACTCTGATGTATGTCTACTTGGGTGCCCGGGTAAGGCACGATCCACGCCCGGTTCGGTCGTGACACTGTGCCCGCAGATATCCTCAAATGTCCGATAGTACGCTCGCTGTCCGCTTGGCCTCAGATGAAACGCGATCGAGACTCACCTGTGTCCTTAACCCCTTCTGGAAAGACCTCCAGAAGTTAGCCGTAAACTAGGCCTTTCTGTCTGATATAATCGATATAGGAACTCCGTGCAGTCTCACGATCTCCCTGATATACAATCTGACATAATCCTCAGCCGAATACGTAGTCCTGACTGAAAGAAAGTGGGTTGACTTCGTCTGCCTGTCAATAATAACCCATATGGAATCATACTTCCTCTGAGTACGAGGTAACCCTGTAACAAAGTCCATGTTGATCACCTCCCACTTCCATGTCGGAATATCAATAGCCTACAATAGCCCCCCGGGCTTCTGTTGCTCAACCTTGACTCCGACAATTAGACATCGAGCAACAAAACCTGCCACGTCCCTCTTCAGGCCATCCCACCAATACATACATCTGAGGTCATGGTACATCTTAGTTGACCCCGGATGAATAGAATAAAGGGCTTTGTGTGCCTCCCCCAGAATCTGCTGACGAAGTCCTGCAATATCGGGAACACACAATCTGCCCTCAAATCTTAGCACCCTATCAGGCTCTACCTCAAACAGACTCTTCTCCTCTCGAAGGATCGTATCTCGATACCGTATCATAACTGGGTCCGCATATTGTCTCCTCTTCACCTCATCAACGATGGAAGACTCGGCAATCTCACGAACCCGTACCCCACTATCATCGGTATCGACCAATCGAACCCCAAGGCTCGCTAGCTGATGGATCTGACGGACCATGTCCTGTCTCCGCACTCCGGCTGCACTCCCATCGATCTACGACTCAAAGCATCTACAACCACGTTGGCTTTTCCCGGATGGTATAGGTTGTCAACATCATAATCCTTCAACAACTCTAACCACCGCCTCTGCCGCAAGTTCAGCTCCTCTGCTCAAGATGTCCGAGGATCTTGTGGTCGAGTATAAATATCCACATGAACCCCATATAAATAATGTCTCCAAATCTTCAAGGCATGAATAATCTGCCAACTCTAAGTCGTGGTAGGTAATTCCTCATGCTTCAGAATCGCCGGAAGCATAGGCTATAACCTTGTCGTGCTGCATCAAAACGCACCCTAGCCCGATACCCGAAACATCACAATAAATCACGTAGCCCTCTAACCCCTCGGGAAGAGTAAGAACTGGAGTCGTGGTCAACTTTTCCTTGAATCGGAAGCCCTTCTCACAAGCTTCGCCCACCGGAACTTAGCTTCTTCTCGAGTCGGCTAGTCAGCGGCCGATATCAAGCAACCGCTTCTACAAACCTACGATAATAACTCGCTAGCCCTAAGAAATTGCGCACTCCGTCGGAGTAGTAGGTCTCGCCAAGACTGACCGCCAATCTTTGTCGATCCACCGAACACCGTCACCCAATAATGTGCCCCAAGAAAGCCATTGAGGCCAACCAAAACTCACACTGAGAACTTGGCGAACAATCGCCGGCCCGAGGACCCTGGCACCGCCCTCGTGATCTGCAGACGCTCCTTCTCTCAGACGTGAATAAACCAGGATGTCATCTATGAATACTATAACAAATGTATCCAAAAATGGCTTGAACGCCCGGTTCATCAAATCCATAAATACCGCTGGAGCGTTGGTCAAACCGAAAGACATCACCCTGAACTCATAGTGCCCATATATCGGGTCCCGAATGCGATCTTTGGGATATCTTCCTCTCTAACTCGCAGACTGATGATAACTGCATCAGCAGTCTATCTTGAGAAACACTCGCACTCGCAGAATCGGTCAAACAAATCATCAATCCTGGGGAGGGGGTATCTGTTCTTGATGGTTACCTTATTCAGCTGCATGTAATCAACACACATACGCAGCGTCCCATCCTTCTTCTTCATAAACAAAACCAGCGCTCCCCAGGGAGAAACACTAGGCCTGATAAAGCCTTTTTCCAAAGAAATCTTTCACCGGTCCTTCAACTCCTCAACTCGCAGTGTCATCCTGCAGACGGAATAGATATAGCCGAGTGTCCGCAACATATCAATACAAACTCAATCTCCCTTTCAGGAGGGATACCCGGGAGATCGTCTGGGAAAACATCTGGAAACTCTCTAACCACCTGAATCGATCAATAGCGGCACCTCGCCTCAGATCGATACCCAACCGGATGATAGATGTACCTTCTCGCACCATCTTCCTAGCCTTGAGGTAAGAAATACACCTACCCTACAACGCCGTGTTGCCTTCCACTCGATAATCGCTCACCAGAAACCGAATCGACCAACTCAGATCTACAATCAACGTTGGCGTAACAAGCCAACTACCATACCCATAATGACGCCAAAATCTATCATCTCCAACTCTATCAAGTTCGCTAGGTCCGACGATCAGAATAAACACCGCGCTTTTGTACACCCGCCGCCTAACATCGAATCACATCGGCGTAGCTACCTCAAAAGGCTTTATCGACACCGGCTCTATTCCGATTCTACCCGCAATAAGAGGGGACAATCCCTCTTCATATGGCCCTGCTGTCCACAAGAAAAACAAGCTCCCGAAGCAATACGGCACTCGCCCGGGTGAGATCTACCGCATCAAACACACCGAGATACGGGTGGTCTCGATCGGTGACGGTCTCTTCCTCCCTGAAACCCCGAAGCCCTGGAGCCCGACCGCCTCGAATGACTACTGATCAACCTCCCGCCAGAAAATCGAGAAGGGCACTGCGGCCGATCAAATGTGGACCTAGTTCTGCCGAGGCCGTCCGCCTCCCAAATTGCCCCGAACTCGCTGCCCCAGCCCTTCGGGCTCGAGTCTAGCTGATCTTCTCTCTCTCTATCATCTATCCTCGCGCATAAGCTCGTGATCTTGGCAATATCCATACTGCATCGGGCGGCCACCTCAAGCATGCAGAATCATATGACGGCCTAGCCCCATCACATAGCGATGAACTCGCTCATATGCCACCACGATGGTGAGCGCATACCTGGCCAATGAGTCAAACTCCAGGCTGTACTCTCTGATAGTCCTCCCATTCTGTCTCAATGTCAAGAATCTATCCACACGGGCTCTCTCATCTCGTGAGGCAAAAAGTGATCCAGAAGGCCTCTGTGAACTCATCCCAAATACCGGAAGAGCACCTCACCTCTAGACACCCATGACTCAAACCGCTTTAACGCAATATCACATAACGGTAAGAGGCTAGCACAATCGACTGTCTCCGAGGCCCTAAGCACTGTGATAGTCCGTCAGAATCGCTGACAAACTCCCCGAGGATCCTCTCGGATCTCGAACCATAGAACTTGGGTGGATGAAAACCCAGAAAATCCCGAATCCGCAAATCGGCGGCTCAGTGGTTAGCTACTCGCTCCTGCCGGCACGCCGCCACTATCTTTGGTCAATAACCGGACCGCTCTCGTAATCTTATACTCACCATGGCCGCGAATCGAGGCTGCACGAACCTCTCGGAGCTACACCGCCTCGGCCTCTAATATCGCGTGGCTGAACTCGCCGACCCGCCCACAACCTCAGGCATAGTATGGGCCTGAGGCCTAGTAACCCTCACGCACGCCAGAAGCTCCTGCCGCTTTGCCCTTCGCCCCGGCCGCTTCCGCGAGGCATAACTGATACATAAGAATAGGTCAGAGAGGGTTCAACCTAATAAGACAGCTCTATTGCACGATCTTAGAGAGAGAAGAATGGAAACCAATCTTAAATGTCCTGCAGCCTCCTGATTATAGATGTGGTGCACAACACACATCGATAATCAAGACTCTACTAGACATGGTTTGTAGACACTTTCCGAGGACTAACTGCTCTGATACCACTTTTGTCACGATCCGACCCTCAAGCTCACATCGGTGCCCTACCCGGGCACCCCTTTAGGTATACATCGAGAATAGCAATGAACATACACAACACATATACATACTTAGACAAAAATCACAAAGTTAGCCGATAAGTGCCACCTTCCATAAAATATACATGAACCAAAAGTAAGACAAGACATCTCTGCTTTTAAAACCCAATCCACAAATGTGACTACTGCACTTACGACAATAACTGTATGGACAGGCCCGCCATACCCCGAATGTACATAAATCTACAACATCAGGGAAAACCGTACCAAAAGACAAGCCTCCGGAGAAATGGAGCTTCTGACACCTGATCAGTGATCCTAAGAATGAGGATCCACCACTTGCTTACCCCTACCTGCGGCATGAACGCAGCCCCCGAGGAAAGGGGGTCAGTACACAATATGTACCAAGTATGTGAAACTGGAAAATACTGCAATTTACATCATAAGTGTAAAATAAAGCTGGAGACATGTATGATAATCAAATTACAGTACATTGTGCCTTACTAACAATGAGAGTAGCCAAGTATATACTTTACTGCATAAAAATAGGAGGCTCATGATCAAAGTAGGGTCACCCGCCCATAGTATCATTAAGAGATCCTACTCTTGGGACTATTTCACCCGCACAGGCCGTATGGACCCGCATGAGGTAACTTCTTCGCATAGGATATATCCGTCCGCATAGGTCGTGTGGACTCGCATGAGGTAGTTTCCTCGCATAGGACTGGTCTGCCCCGCATAGGACTATTTCACCCGCATAAGCCCTACGGACTCGCATGAGGTATTCCTCGCATCATGGGTAGCAAATCCACGAAATATGCAAATGCTACAAACCCGGGGAATGACCCCGTAATGAACAATATATATACCTCTAGCACAACCAGCTATCATACATAACATAAGCACTACCGGCTTATCATACATAACACAAGCAAGTTAAGAATTTCCCTAACTGCTTATTAGCTTTATTCATAAACACTCTCATTTTAGTTTACTTAAGGCACTAACATGTCATTATAAAAATCCGGGAATTTAACCTAAAGTACTACGTACTTCTACTCTTTTAACAATGACTCTTTTTTTCATATAAAACTTTCAAGATACTAATAACCGTAGTATCAAGTTATATTTACTTTTCAAGACAAGTCACAATACCTTTTAGAAATATATTTATAGGCTTCTAAATCAAGTGACTTATTTCCTTTAAAATCTTAAGCAATTGATGTCTTTAAATCAATTTGCCTTTCATTAATTCAAGTTGTTTATCATTTCTTACATTACTTAGAGTAAACCACTCTTTTTAACTTTCCATAAAGCTATTATAACCAATTTCTCATAAAGCCGTTATACTAGTTTTATACCTTAGATACTTACGTTCTTCTTTATAACCAAGAGACTTAACTTTCCAAATAAAACAGGTATCATATACTTTCAAAATACTTTAAGTCTCTTAACTTTTAGAAACTAAGATATCCTTAATACTATTAAACAAGTTAGTTAATTCCCTAACTCAACCAACTTGGACATTCTTAGAATAAGCCAAGGATATCAAATGGACTAGATTTTCAAAATTTCGTACGTCTACCGTACTATATAGTTACAACTATTCATGCTCAAGAGATAAGAAAGTTCCACATACCTCTTCGGTTCAATCCACTAGCTAATTCCAATATGCCGCACATAGTATGTCAACCTATAATGACCATAATACGTCTATTAACTTCATACTTCAAGCGTAGAATATTCTAAGTGCAAAGTCACTAAATTCTACGGAAAATCGGACAGCACTTCCTTTGTTTCTACATACTTTCTCACCTTTTTCAAGGCCCGAATTCAATAACCAAACACGCCATATTTAAGGCTCAACAATGTAGTTAACAATATGGGATTACACGCCTACAAGACGTGTAAAATTCCGCCCCACAATTTATATCAAACTAGTCCAACATACAATATCATTTTCACAATTGAGGACAACAATACAAATTTCTTATCCAATTCCTTTTCAATCCAAGTTGTTTAGTATAACATGATATCAAGCCGCAATCGATTATAACTACTACATTCTTCAAGTAGGTAACATGCGACGATTCTAAATAACGACCAAATTGCATTTCAAGTTCAAATGGCTAGAATGTCATTTCGGATATTAGGCTTCCACAATCCATATCACTTATCAATCTTCAATACATATACTTCATGCTAGTTAAAATGTAAGGCTACAACAATATGTAATTTTATAATACTTAAGAGAACAAGATTGTTACCTTAACGAGCCTTAATCCACTTCAAGATCCGAAGTCGCTCCCTAGCAACTTAGAGCCTCTCCTTGACACTCCAATCCGCCACTTGAAGCCCTTAGAAGATCACAAACTACTTTCCTTTAATCTTCCAATCTAAACCTAGGAAAGTGACTAGGTTTTCACCTTGCGACTAATACAAAAACGATACTTTTTTGAGATCTTTCTATTGAGATACACTTACAATACCCTTAGGAACCTTGGTTTAAAGTGTGGAGATTATTGGACAACAAACAAAAAAAATCTTTTGGAACACCATGAACCCGAGAGCACTCATATTTGTTCTTCAATTTTTTGTGAAATTTCTCTAAGTGTAGAAGTTTGTCTTGCTACTAGTATTACTATATAAAAACATAGAGGGTCAAGATTTGCACATATGTGTGGCTTGGATGAAATTCACTTAAATATCAAGCCAAGTGGCTCTTGACTAAGTCAACAATGTCAAGCTCTAAGACTTAGCAAGACTTGCTCATCTCAGTAATGGTCAAATGACCATTTTATCCTTGCCCAATTCATTCCAAGACCAACTAGGGGGTGACACGTATCTCCCTCCCATTCGTCGCAATAATTCGTTTTCCGACAATTCCATAATTCCGATAAATTTTTACTAGTCTCAAATCTTAACATTTGAATTCTTACGTACGTTCTTATAAACATGTCCTGTAATTTCGGGGTGTAACAGATGGAGCATCCCTGCAGCTCTTAACTTCTCATACACCTGAGGTAAAGGCTCGGCTAAAGGGGTGTAGGTTTTGACCGGCTTTTTAGTATGCGTTCGATTTTGTGATTGGGCTGGGTACGTAGGTTGATATACTGCGGGATAGGTGGGTGCTTGGGAAGCATTATATATAGGTGGTGTATGGTAGTTGGGGTAAGGAGTAGGTGGGTACTGGTAGTAAGGTGCATGATTTTGATTATTTGGGTTGTAGTATGATGATTGAGGAGGTGGGTTTTGGTACATTGAGAACTGAGCTGGCTTATGCTCCTGGGTGAACATAGCAGGCGAGACTGAGTCTTTCCTTCTCTGAGCGATGCCCCCAATCGAACCTGATTGGATTGCTTGGTTTGTCGCCTGCAAAGCTGCTAAGTTTGTAATTCGACCTGTTTTGATGCCTTCCTCCACGAAGCCACCCATTTTCACAACTTCTGCAAGCTACGTCTAATAACGCTTATCATCCTCTCGTAGTAGGTTGCATCCTTCAAATATTGTACAAATAGAGTGGTCATTTCACTCTCTACCATAGATGGTTGTACCTTCGCCTCCTCTAAACGCCATCTCATGGTGTACTCTCTGAATGTTTCAATAGAATTCTTCTCTAGCTTCATCAAATAAAATATGTCTACAATGGTTTCTGTATTGAACCTGAATGGCTCCACAAAGTCCTGGGCCAATGCATTTCAACCATGCCACTTTCGCGGATCTTGGCTGGTATACCAATCTAATACCTCACCAGTCAAGCTTCGAATGAATAGCTTCATAATGATTGTTGGGTTCTTTCCTACTCCAATTAGCTTGTCACAGTAAGACCTCAAATGTGCACGGGGATTCCCTTTCCCGTCGAATAAATCAAACTTGGGCACCTTGTACCCTACAGGTAACTCCACATCTGGGTGCATGCAAAGATCCTCATAATCCAATCCTTCATGACCCTTGTCAGACCGCATACCCCTGACAGCTTCTTTCAGACTATGAATCTCTTTGGCTACATCCTCGTCCATTCTGGCTCGGGCTTCCTTTTCCATTTCTTCATAATGATCGGTTTCCTGGGGGTGCACAGGGACGATAAAAGGCTAGGTTTCTGCTGTGTATGCTGGAGGTCTGAGTTATCTGTTGGGGCTGGTAATAGGTATGGTGCGTGGATATTGGGTAGTTTGGCGATTCGGGCTGATTGGGGTGAAGTAAGTAGGCGGGGCTGAGATATATAGGTGGTAAAAGGATCATTTTGGGGATGGGGTTGAGTATTGACTAGGCGAGGGATAGTTTGACATGAATCGGTGACTGGCATTTTCTGTGAACAGCTTTGGGAGATATGTGGTGGCGGAGGTTGATCAGGGGTAGTTTGTGAGGTAGTGGTCATTTGCTCTGGTATTGGGGTATTCAAACTAATGGATAAGTTTGTCAGATTCCGCAGTCTTTCCATCTCAACCTGCATATCGGCGATTTGTTGTAGCAGCTGTGCGATGCATTCTTCCTGGCTAGTGACATGTCTCCCCTCTGAAAGTTCTGTTTCGCCGACATGAATAATTCCCAAACCATTTGGCTCAGATGCCCCTAAGCCAGTCATGTCATCGTTTCGTGCCCTTGATCTGGTAAAGTGTTGATGATCTGTCATTGTTGAGTCAAATACGAACCGACCTTTTAGGAGAAGATAAATCCTTCTAAACAAAATGCAGCAAACTGTGTTAGTGTAAAGCACGTGATTTTGCAAAGGTGTAAATAACATTTAACAAGTATATATTGCACGTAAATTGTCATATTGCAAGCGAGTCCTAACATGCATGGGGCCTCTTTATGCCAGAGGTGAGCCTAAACGCCAGATATGCGAGGTTTTGATAGATTTGTCCAAGTCATTAAATTGTAATGCTTTGTTGGAAATGTCGATCAAATGACGGTGCACTCTTCCCAATTTCGACATGTCATGATTTGGTTTGGATTTATCTATCGTTGTCACGCTACACATAGTATGCTGGTTGGTCGTTGGGTTGAGAAACCCTTCGACAAGTTTGGTATTTTCCTAATTGTGGTGTCGATACCAAGGACCGACCCACCTAAGGTAAATGCATGCATGCCTTAAAATAAAGGGTTGTATAGCTCTATCCTAAGTTTGCTAAGATTTGGTTTTACTAGATGCAAGGTTTCCGAGCGGACAACTCGAGTGAGAAGGTTACGCGGCTGATCAGACGAACCGATCTAACTCCACGCAGGCGCCAACTCTCCTAAAATTTGGGTATTTGAAAGACATTTGCGGGTACGCGAAGCACACCAGCGCGTGTAGTGTGTGATTGTGTGAATTTTCCAGAGTGGAGGAAGTATGAGCGGAATGCCAGTTTAAGGAAAGCAGTAGAAGCAAATAGCAATTAGAACAGTTAGGCATACAAAATTAAAGCAAGCAATTTTAAGGCATTTAAAACACATAAAAAGCAAATAAAGTCAAGCAATAATAAACCTAGGTTTGCTATGGTTAAGAACCTCAAATTCTCAGTGGAGTCGTCATTTCTATCACGCCCTTTTTCGACCGCGATATTATAAAACTCCTGCTTAATAAGATGTTAGAAAAAAAAATGCTAAAGAGGCTAAAGGGTGCTAAATGCTAAAGGGTTGTATAGCGCTATCCTAAGTTTGCTAAGATTTGGTTTTACTAGATGCAAGGTTCCCGAGCGGACAACTCGAGTGAGAAGGCTACGCGGCTGATCAGACGAACCGATCTAACTCCACGCAGGCGCCAACTCTCCTAAAATTTGGGTATTTGAAAGAAATTTGCGGGTGCGCGAAGCACACCAGCGCGTGTAGTCTGTGATTGTGTGAATTTTTCAGAGTGGAGGAAGTCTGAGCGGAATGCCAGTTTAAGGCAATCAGTAGAAGCAAATAGCAATTAGAACAGTTAGGCATACAAAATTAAAGCAAGCAATTTTAAGGCATTTAAAACACATAAAAAGCAAATAAAGTCAAGCAATAATAAACCTAGGTTTTCTATGGTTAAGAACCTCAAATTCCCAGTGGAGTCGCCATTTCTGTGACGCCCTTTTTCGACCGCGACATTATAAAACTCCTGCTTAATAAGATGTTAGAAAAAAAAATGCTTAAGAGGCTAAATGGTGCTAAATGCTAAAGGGTTCGCGGAGTCGCCACCTAATTACTTTGGGTCAATTAGGACACCTAAATGTTAACTATGTTAAAGTCAACACTAACTCCATTTTTTTTTTGGTCTGCAGAACTAGTGTGAGATTCTGGGCAAGGGTTATTTATTATCCAAAAGGGAAGGGGTTAGGCACCATAAAGGATCCGCTAACTTGCGGTTGTCCGTTCAAACTTATGTTAATTATTATGCTAAGATGCAATGCATGTTTTGAAAAGAATTTAAGTAAAAGATATTTATAAGTATAAGATGTGTTATAGCCATAAAGATATAGGACTTGCAAAAATGTGTACGGTCAATTTTAGTTGAAAATAGGTATTAACATAGTAATTGGAGAAAGCATATGAACATATTCTATAAAGTATACTTATTGCTCAATATAATGTAGGGATAATAATAATGCAAGATTATTACAACAAGATTAGGTACTTAGAAAATAGGATGTAAAAAGGGGTTTTTTATGCAAGGAAAATATATTCTTTATGTGAATGTTAGTAAACGTTTTTTAAGGAGATGGGTTTATTATGCTAGGAAATAACATTTTTAGCTATCTACGTGATTGTACCCAAAGATTACTAAGTGATTTAATGATTTGAGCAACTAAAATAATTACTTAAGAGGGAGCAAATTTCTAATATCAAACTACTTACTAATCTATGATTCAAGGTTTAAACTATACTGAGTGTAGCGTTAATAGTGCAATGTCAATCAAATAATTTACAACAAATAAATGGGGAAGAAAGGATCAATAAAGATGACTCGAAGGAAATGCGATGTCTTTTCGCTGGTGGTTTTGGAATTTCCATTGCGGATAGAAAGATGCACGTAAGATGCGGGTCTTCATTTTTGTTGTAGCTCGTGTTGAGTCTCGCCGTGAGACTCTTCATTTTGCTCTGATGCATTGCGTTTCATGTAAAAGAAAAAGATAAGGATTATTATATATATCCCAATCTTATCAATAAACAAATAATCACGTAATCAAATATGCGTGTAATTTAATTGCATTAGCCCAAAACGAAATGACGAATCTGAGCAATGGACCCAAGATACTGTCTGAACATTTTAAAACTAATGACGGCCCTCCAGAAAGACAAAGTATAAAGCAAGTCATAGTATCTCAAATCCAATAAAACTAAAGGAAAGACAAAGTATAAAGCAAGTCATAGTATCCCAAATCCAATAAAATTAAAGGGGACGCGGTTGTCCTCGTACATAAACCTTTTGGTATTCATTAAACAATATCCAATTTTATACTCACTCTCTAACACCAAGTTTTAATCATACCGAGACAGGGTATTCAGAATTCATATTAGTCTAATATACTCACACAGGGCATGCCAACATATCAAGAACCAAAAATATGCCAAACTGTCATTTTATAGTCAGGAGACCCGAAGGAAAATCTGATTAAAATGTAAGCTAAACTAAGTAAACTGCTACTTCTCGTAAAAGGCAATTGAAGAATACTATCTTAGACTAATGGTTATCATTTGGGTGTATTAACTGAAGGATTTCAACAAGATGGTCATATTAGTTTGCAATCTAGCAGAGCACTTAAACACTAATGGACATACATCAGAAGTTCAAAATGGATTGATATGTTTTCTGGGAAACCATTTTTTTATATTAGCAAACAATACATACGGACAATCGAAGATGCCAGCAGAATTTCCAAGCCAAACTACCAATGTCACACCACTTACATGGCCTAAAAAAAACTTACTAATAGATGTATTAATGATTCAAATCTGGTAAGACAAATAAGATAGGTTTAAACATATATGATAACACCAACAGATGTAAACAACAAGTGTATAGCAGAAAGCACACGGATGTACATAAGGGACACAACACACAATCAACCTTGTTATTACATACTAATCCCACAGTTGTAACTAAACACCACACTTTAGTTCGATTTGCACGAACAAATAATAACGTGGTCATTAAACTAAACCAGGCACACTGAATAAGTATAACATCACCATATAGATCATATAATGCAAATCGAACAGAAAAGAAATCGAAGGGCAATGAGTTTACCTTCTCCGGGCAGCGAACCGAGGCAGCGTATCAAGTCATCGATCCGCTCGGGAGATTTGGTATTGTGATGCGATTGAAAGGAAATGAAACTTTGGCTCGGAGAAAGGCTGCTGGTTTTTAACTGATTGAGAACAATGTTTTGAAATTCTTGTTATTCTTTGTATTCTTCATTGTTCCCCGGATCGCATTGCAAGTGTGTATCGATTGGTTTATATAGCTTCCATTTGGGTTTCAATTTGGTAAACTTTGATTGTGATTTCGGACAGATTTGTGGACGAGGTTTTTATTTGGAAGGTTTAGATTTCGATTTATGGTGATTCGCGATTTGGTAAGATTTTGGGTGTGCGATTTTGTCAATGGATTTTTATTATGGTAAGAGAAGATTGATTTGGTTGTTTATGGTAAGAGAAGATCTTGAATGGTGAAGGTGAAGGTTCGGCTGGGGTGTTGGAATTGATTTAAGGGATTAGGTTTTTTTTTGTTAGGTTATTTGGAATGATGGGGAAGATAAAGGGGGAGTGGGCCGCGGGTTGGGCTGGGTAAATCGTGTGGGCTGGGTAGTTTTAAAAGGGTGGGTTGATGGTATTATTTAATTAGGTATTAGTTTTAGGTGTTTTATTAATTAGTGATAAATAAGTGGGGTTTAAATTATTAAATTATCTTAATACAACCTTAGGTGCTTTATTAGTTTAGCTTGGGGTTTTATTATTACAATAATAAATGTGGGCGTGCTATTTAATTAGTACTTAATATTTATAATGTGATGTCGTTACTACAATCTTATTTATTATGCCTACTTTGTTAAATTAAAATTAACTTGATGGGGGTTTAAATTGCAAATAATAATTATGAAATTGTCTTGCGTATTAATAAATGCGAATATGTTATTTAACACGACGTCATTGTTAAATTATTTATTTAGTTACGTATTTATTATTATTAAAATAATTAAGAATTAATGGAAATGGAATAGGGCTTAAATTATGAATAATATTTATGCAAGTAACGAATGCGGACGTGAGACTCCAAAAATGTTTAATACTCTACATAAAATGCGGTGCCCTTATTAAATCACTTATTTATGCATGTATTAATGTTCTATTGTTGCATTTTATTATTATAAAATTGTGATTTTTTTTTTAAATTAGTATAATTTTATAGTTAATGATTGGACGAGAGAGTCAAAATTGAGTGTCAACAACTTGTCCCTCTTTGTATGGAGATGATGGAAGAGTCTTCAGACAAAGACGTTGACTTATAACCAATTTTGTCTCGATCCTCGGAATTAAAAACGCTTTGGCGATTCGACAAGGTAGCGAATTCAAAGCAGTATTCCTAAAATCTCCAAATAGAACCGAGGGAATACACTTAGTAAAAATATCTGCAATTTTCTACCTAGAAGGGACATGTAAGACGTGTACTTGTCCACGAGCTATGTTTTCACAAACAAAGTAGATATCCAACTCGATGTGTATAGTGCGCTAATGTTGAATCGGATTACCAGAAAGATATAATGCACTAATATTATCACATTATACCAAGGTAGCTTTTTGAATGGGAAAATGAAGTTCTAAGAGAAGATTGCGTAACCAACACAATTCAGATACTACATTGGCTACCCCTCTATACTCGGTCTCTGCACTGGAGCGAGATAATGTAGGCTATCTCTTTACAGACCATGGGACCAAATTATCGCCAAGAAACATACAATAACTAGATGTGGAGCGTCTGGTATCCGGACATCCACCCCAATCAGCATATGTATACGAGAAAAGTGTAGAGACGGATGATGGATATAGATACAAGCCCTAGTCAAGTATTCCCTGGATGTAGCGTATAATGCGTTTGAGCGCATTCATGTGCTCAACCCTAGGATCATGCATAAATAAACATACATGTTGTACGGCATATGTAATATCTGGTCTCGTGAAAGTAAGATACTGAAGAGCCCCTGCAAGACTGCAATAGTAGGTGGGATCCTCGTAAGGTGAGCCAGTCGCGACACCTAGCTTGGTTTAGTATCAACTGGAGTGGAAGTATACTTACACAAGGACATACCAGCTCGCTCAATGATCTCAGCAACATACTTCCGTTGTGATAGGAATAACCCACATGTATGACGAGTGCCAGCAATTTTCAAGAAAAAACTCAAGGGTCCCAAGTCTTTCATAGCAAACTCAGAACTGGGTAGTGTCATGATAGACTTGCATATTATCATCCACATATAATAAAATATATGTCAGGAAAGTACCACGATGATATATGAACGATATATGAACAAAGAATTATCAGACCTACTTTGAGAAAACACAATAGTAGATATATAATCGGCAAATCGCTTATACCACACTCGGGGGCCAGCTTAAGTCCATACAAGGAATTTTTCAACAAGCATACATGATTAGAATAGGTGTGTAAAATCGGGAAAAAAATAATAATAATATATAGTTGTGGTTGAGTTAATAAAAATATATATATATAAGAAAACAAAGAATAAATTGCATGGGATAGAGTTAGTGTTAAAGTTGGATAAATAGATAGATGAAATGAAAATAAGAAAACAAAAAAAACAAAAAAACATGCAGATTCACGTAAGTCCCTTTCCCTTTACCCCCCTTCCCCCCTTTTCATTTCCCCTCCAACTCTTGTCATTTCACCTCCCATAGGTTATAGAAAACTCTCCACTTATACATTGTATTTACACACAAACAAAGTACATAACATAAAGGTTAGAAAATCAGAAAAAAAACAAGTGAAAAGAAGAGGAAAAAATACCAAGATGGCAAGAAGAACAAGAAGCAAAATACTAGAGAGTAAGGATAATTTTAGCAACCACACAACAATAATCTTCACACTTACAAGGTGAGTTTTCTCACTCAGAAATTCTTGGTAACATCCTTTACTTTAAGTTCAATACATGTTAGAATAAGAATTGAGTGTTGAAAAGAAATATTGAACTTTTGATTGTTTAGACAACTAGTTGCGTCATAAACTTTACGAACTGTTCTCACTGAGTTATAATTGTTAGAATTTGATGAAATTCGGAAGAATGGTACACCTCTCTATTATGATCATATAGAACCAGAAATGAGGTAAAATGGACATACGGTTTGAAAGTTATCATGGTTCAAAGTTTCTGCCTTAGATTTGGCCGAAATTCGGAAAAGCATAATTACGGACTGTTTTTATTGAGTTTTACTTATTAGAATTATATGAAAATTTACATGGTTGTAAATCTATCTGTTACGGACAGATATAGATAAATAGTTATTAAAATGGACTTAGGAGTTGAGAGTTATTGTAGTTTGAAGTTGCTGCCTCGGATTCATCGGAATCCAGAAGGGCAGGACGTTGAAACGTAAAACTGTACTAATCTGTGGGGAATATGAAAATTGCTGCTAAATGAAAGTTCTATATATCTCTGTTGTGGACATTTTGAGATCTTACAGGGGTCTATCCTACTTACGGATTGAGAGTTATCGTTGTTTAAAGTTTCTGCCTCGGATCTATCGAGATCCAGGAAGGGCAGCGAATAAAAGGATAAAACTGTACCAAATGGTACATAATATGAAAGGATGGTTCACATGGAGACGTGTAGCTCTCTGTTCTCGTCGTTTTGAGATTTTATGGGGCTTGAACGGGTTTACAGATTAGGAGTTATGACTATTCTAAGATTGGGTGTTGTTTAATAAAAATTCTGCCGAAATAATTTTCATGTGGCTGTTTTGAGGATAAATTTGTGTTAGTTACCCAAAGTAGTTTTAAATGAAATTTGCTACAGTGAAATATCCCCGTCTTACCTTAATTTCCGCTTGAGAAACACCTTAGTTGGAGTTATGGTTAAAAAGTTATAATCGTTACAAGTATAAATGACAGAATGTTGGAAAAGAGAATATTATTTATTCAATCTTCTGAAAAATATGAAAAGTGAATACGTGTTCACATAAATATATAAATATAAACATAATGGATCGGGTTGCGCGCAACAAAACGTAAAGTGAATACGTGTTCACAAATACGTAAATATAATGGATCGGGTTGCGCGCAACAAAAAATAAAGTGAATACGCGTTCACAAATACGTAAACATCTCGGATCGGGTTGCGCGCAACAAAACGTAAAGTGAATACGTGTTCACAAATACGTAAATATAATGGATCGGGTTGCACGCCGCAACAAAACGTAAAGTGAATACGCGTTCACAAATACGTAAACATACTGGATCGGGTTGCACGCCGCAACAAAACGTAAAGTGAATACGTGTTCACAAATACGTAAATATAATGGATCGGGTTGCACGCCGCAACAAAACGTAAAGTGAATACGCGTTCACAAATACGTAAATATAATGGATCGGGTTGCACGCCGCAACAAAACGTAAAGTGAATACGTGTTCACAAATACGTAAATATAATGGATCGGGTTGCACGCAACAAATATGAAATGAATACATGTTCACCTATATATAAATATGAAAAGTGAATACGCGTTCACAAATATATAAATGTAACAAACATATGAAAATGCAGGGGAATGTCCTAACGTATAATACGAGATAAAATGAAGTGTTAGTTAAACTGAGAATTTCCTATGAGGAGTTGCTGTATATTTAAAAATGTTGTAACCTGATATGTTTTTGCAATATGCTTATTATGTTATAATGTGATTGCACTTGGAATATTGTGGTGTTGCTTTGAATTGCAGGGTAAGGTTCTCACTCAGCCCCAGATGGTAGGGCTGACTCTTTATTTAACATGTTTCAGGAAAACGTGATAGAGGAAAGGCTCCACGCCAAGGCTAGCGATCGTCCCGCAGCCTCTTGTCATACCAAGTCCATTGCTTCGGGCTTGGTACTCGTCAGGTCCAGAATGTCAGTTACAGTGTCTCGGGAAATGCCCATGTGGAATGGTCTCCCTTCCAACTTAGAATAATCTTTGTCAGTATGTCTATGTAGAAATACTATTTGCACAAGCATAGGCTCGCGTTATGTTTTCAATAAAGTCATAAACAGATTTCTTTATTGTTATTTTTATTAATAGCTCCGTATTTGAATATAAGTTTAAATTTCTAAATAAAGAAAATTAAATGGTGCTCCTGGTGGGAAATAATTGTCCAGGTGTCATCACGCCCTAAGTAAAGGCTTAGGAAAAAGTCGGGGCGTGACAAGTTGGTATCAAAGCTAAACCAGGTTAGGAGATTCTAGGAAGTTCTTCGAGTTGGGTGTTTGAACGGTTACTTATTGTGACGGTGTGCGCGCCACCTTAGTAATAAGTAAACGGAATAACATCCTAAAGTTTCACTTCTTTCATACTCTTCTCGTGCCTATCTTGAGTCTTTTCAAAGACTTGGTTCTCGTACTCGTACTACCTCCTTCAAAGGATTGTGGAAGGGAGTGTACAACGATAAAATAATCAGATGTGACTGCACCACCGACCGAAAAGGTAGGAGAGGTACCAGATAGACTATGGGGCAAATTTTGTGAGAAGAAGAGAACATATCTATACAGGGAAGGACTACAAGTCTAACCCAAAAGTATTTCTCGATGAGGTAGAAAACCTCATTGTTTACGAGGATGTGTGGAGACGCATAGCGTCAATTTGGTCCTTGCGGTTAGTGGACGACACACGGGTGTGGTGGAGAAATTTTAGAAGAGATCATTTTCCGATGTCACCACCGATGACGTGGGGGGAGTTCAGAGCCGCATTCAGTGAAAAGTACATGCCTAACTCCCGAAAAGATGCGCTCAGACGTGAGTTTGAACTGTTGAAACAAGGAGACCGCAATGTGATAGAATACAATACCTAATTCATCCGATTATCAGCATATAACGCACATATTATTCCTACAGAAAGGGAGAAGGTCAAAGGAGTTGTTAAGGGTTTAAACCCAAACTTGGAAGAGAAGGTAGTGGCATTAGCCCATTATCGGGCATACCTTCAGATCGTCGGTATGACAATGAGGGTAGAAGGTTTCGCTAAAGCAAAAAGAGAATATTCGCAGAAGAGATTTCGAACGTCAGGATCATTTAACCAGAGTCAAAATCGAGCGGGAGTTTAGTAAGGGATCTTGGGACCGAACCAATCAGGCGATCTTATTTCAAGTCTAAGGGCACAGTTGGTCTAATTACAAGGTAGCAAGGACAAGGCCACCAACCCTAACACAGGAGGTGACAAACCGATTTGTAAGATTTGTCAAAGGAAACACAATGGAGAATGTCGGCTCTTAACGAAGACATGTTATAACTGTGGAGAGTCAGACCACTATGCCAGGGATTGCAAGAAGAGGACCCAAACTCAATCTATTCAGGGGAGGTCAGAAGCAACCACAACTGCCTACAGGAAAAATCAGGGAAACCAACCCCGCCAGAGTCAGGGAGGTCAACAACCCAACAATTCTAATCGGCTCTACGCTTTGCCCAGAGGAATGAGGCAGAAGCATCTAATGCGGTGGTCACAGGTATTTTGCTAGTCTCGAGTATTCCTGCATTTGTATTGTACGATCCCGGCTCTACATTTTCATATGTGTCAATGGGCTTTGCTAAGAATTTACACGTAGAACCTTCTTATTTAAGTGAACCTTTTGAGGTTATGACACGATGGGGCCTCAATTTGGGTCTCGGGTGGTTAATAATTTCCCATTAGAAGTGAATGGCAGGGAACAATGGTGAACCTAGTACTACTTGATATGGTAGACTTCACGTCATTTTGGGTATGGATTGGTTGTCGGCATGTTATGCCATGTTAGATTGTCGCGAAAGATAGTGAGATTAACTTTTCGGAGAACCGAAGTTGTTATAAGGGTAGGATTGGAATATCCTCGGTCGCTTTATTTCCTACCTTAGGGCTCAAAATTTATTGAGAAGTCACAGTGGAGTACGCATATCGGCTAATATAGTGGATACCCAAAGAATCTCTAGCAGTGAATGATGTCCCTATTGTTCGAAATTTTCCGGAGGTTTTTTCTGAAGATCTTCCCGGTCTTCCTCCGGATCGAGAAGTGGAGTTTGCTATAGAGTTAATTCCGGGTACAAGACTCATTTCTATCCCTCCATATCGAATGGCCCAGTGAATTGAGGAGTTAAAAGAACAATTGAAGGATCTTACGGATAAAGGCTTTATAAGGCCTAGTGTTTCTCCTCAGGGTGCACGATCTGTTTGTGAAAAGAAAGGCGGATCGCTCGAATGTGCATCGATTATCGGACTCAATAAGGTCGCGATCGAAGCGATACCATTACCAAGAATCGATGATCTTTTTGACCAACTCCAGGGAGCTAGCTATTTTTCCAAGATTGATTTTTCTAGTCTTGCTGCTCCTTTGACCCGGTTGACTAAAAAAACGGTTAAGTATCAGTGGTCAGAAGCATGTGAAACAAGTTTTCAGAAACTAAAGGAATTGTTGACTACTGCACCAGTCCTAACCTTACCATCGGGACAAGAAGGGTTCACAGTCTATTGCGATGCCTCTAGAATTGGGTTAGGATGTGTCTTGATGCAGTTTGGAAAGGTTATTGCGTATGCATCTAGACAATTGAAGATACATGAGAAGAATTACTCAACTCATGACTTGGAATTAGTTGCGGTGGTGTTTGCCTTACGAATATGGAGACATTATTTGTATGGTGTGCATGTGGAATATTTACAGATCATAAGAGTTTGCAGTACATAACCACGCAGAAGGATTTGAATCTCCGAAAAAGAAGATGGTTAGAGTTGCTTAAGGATTATGACCTTAGTATTCTTTACCATCCTGGAAAAGCCAACGTGGTGGCTGACACACTCAGTAGGAGATCAATGGGCAGCTTGGCCCATTTGGCAATACAAAAGAGGGGTATTGTTCGGGAGGTACAAAGATTGGGCAACCTCGGGGTTAGCTTAACTGAGATCGGTGAAGGTAGGGTGGTGGTACATGATACCTCGTGATGCGCCTTAGCTTGAGAAATAAAGAAAGTCGGTTTGAGGATCACGGAGTTTGTTGGATTTGGAGAGGATCAACAGGAAAACCTTCACAGTTTACATTGGGAGATAATGGCGGAACCGCCGGTATAAGGGTAGGTTATGTGTTCCTAAGGTAAAGGATCTAAGGAGGAAGATCTTAGATGAGGTCACAACACAAGATATTCCATTCATCCGTGGTCAACAAAAATGTATCGGACCTCAAGGCAAATTGCGGTGGGACGGGATGAAGAAAGACGTTGCGGAGTTTGTCGGGAGGTGTCTTATATGTCGGTGAAAGTGAACATCAAAACTCGGCGGATTACTTGGGACATTGGAGTCCCCGTGTGGAAATGGGAGGCGATTCATATGGATTTAAATGGCGGTCTCCGAAAACTCGAGGAGAATGCGATTCTATTTGGGTGATTGTTGATCGGCTTACAAAGTCAGCCCATTTCTTAGTCAAGACTACGTATCGCGCACCAAGATACACAGATTTATTTGAGGAGATTGTGCGGTTACGGGATTCCTTTACAAATTATTTGGATAGGGGTTCCCAGTTCACCTCACACTTTTGGCAAAGTTTCAGCAGGTCTCGGGACAAAAGTTAAGTTAAGCACGACTTTCCACCCATGAAACAGATGGGCAAGGTGGCGAACAATTCAAACACGAGGACATGTTGTGATCTTGTGTGTTAGATTTTCGGGAAGTGGTTGGACCATCTTTGTCTAATTGAGTTCGCCTACAACAATAGTTTCACTCTAGCATACAAATGGCTCCGTTTGAAGCATTATATGGACGAAAATGTAGGTCTCCACTTGGATGGTTGAGGTGGGTGAGGCCTTATTGTTCGGACTGAAGTCATTCAAGAAACAAATGATAAGGTACAGATGATTCGAGAGCGGATCAAAGCGGCTCATAGCCGTCATAAGTCTTATGCGGATCATCGGAAAGAGATCTTGAATTCAAGAGGAGAAAGTATTTTTAAAAGTGTCTCGATGAAGGGAGTGATGCGTTTTGGTAGAAAGGAAATTGAGCCCAAGGTTTATTGGGCCATATGAGATCTTGCGAAGAGTGGGAATGTGGCTTCGAATTAGCACTTCCACAAGAGTGGAAGCGATGCATCCGGTATTTCATGTGTCAATGTTACGAAAATTCTTGCGATCCAAGTCACGTTATCCTTCCCGGAGATAGTTCTTAATAAAGAGCTTGATATGAAGAGGCTCGTGAAATACTTGATAGAAAGGTCCAACGCCTTAGAAATAAAGATATTGCTTCCGTGAAAGTCCTATGGAGGAATCACTCCACAGAGGAAATCACCTGGGAAGCTGAAGAGGCGATGAAAGTCAAATATTCATTCCTATTTGACTAAGGTAATAAAAAAAATGTGTTACATAGTACTTCATATGTGTGTCATTTGCGTGTCTATATGCATGTGTTACAATCTTATTCTCATTCGAGGACGAATGCTTCTTAAGGAATGGAGAATGTGAAGCCCCAAATTTGTTACAATAACAATAAACATTATTGTGTCTATGTGATTATGTTACGACCTTATTCACATTCGAGGACGAATGTTGCTTAAGGAGGAGAGAATGTAAAATCCGAAAAAAATAATAATAATATATAGTTGTGGTTGAGTTAATAAAAATATATATATATAAGAAAACAAAGAATAAATTGCATGGGATAGAGTTAGTGTTAAAATTGGATAAATAGACAGATGAAATGAAAATAAGAAAACAAAAAAAAAAAAAAACATGCAGATTCACGTAAGTCCCTTTCCCTTTACCCCCCTTCCCCCCTTTTCATTTCCCCTCCAACTCTTGTCATTTCACCTCCCATAGGTTATAGAAAACTCTCCAATTATACATTGTATTTACACACAAACAAAGTACATAACATAAAGGTTAGAAAATTAGAAAAAAACAAGTGAAAAGAAGAGGAAAAAATACCAAGAGGGCAAGAAGAACAAGAAGCAAAATACTAGAGAGTAAGGATAATTTTAGCAACCACACAACAATAATCTTCACACTTACAAGGTGAGTTTTCTCACTCAGAAATTCTTGGTAACATCCTTTACTTTAAGTTCAATACATGTTAGAATAAGAATTGAGTGTTGAAAAGAAATATTGAACTTTTGATTGTTTAGACAACTAGTTGCGTCATGAACTTTACGAATTGTTCTCACTGAGTTATAATTGTTAGAATTTGATGAAATTCGGAAGAATGGTACACCTCTCTATTATGATCATATAGAACCAGAAATGAGGTAAAATGGACATACGGTTTGAAAGTTATCATGGTTCAAAGTTTCTGCCTTAGATATGGCCGAAATTCGGAAAAGCATAATTACGGACTGTTTTTATTGAGTTTTACTTATTAGAATTATATGAAAATTTACATGGTTGTAAATCTATCTGTTACGGACAGATATAGATAAAGAGTTATTAAAATAGACTTACGAGTTGAGAGTTATTGTAGTTTGAAGTTGCTGCCTCGGATTCATCGGAATCCAGAAGGGCAGGACGTTGAAACGTAAAACTGTACTAATCTGTGGGGAATATGAAAATTGCTGCTAAATGAAAGTTCTATATCTCTCTGTTTTGGACATTTGGAGATCTTACGGGGGTCTATCCGACTTACATATTGAGAGTTATCGCTGTTTAAAGTTTCTGCCTCGGATCTATCGAGATCCAGGAAGGGCAGCGAATAAAAGGGTAAAACTGTACCAAATGGTACAGAATATGAAAGAATGGATCATATGGAGACGTGTAGCTCTCTGTTCTCGTCGTTTTGAGATTTTATGGGGCTTGAACGGGTTTACAGATTAGGAGTTATGACTATTCTAAGATTGGGTGTTGTTTAATAAAAATTCTGCCGAAATAATTTTCATGTGGCTGTTTTGAGGATAAATTTGTGTTAGTTACCCAAAGTAGTTTTAAATGAAATTTGGTACAGTGAAATATCCCCGTCTTACCTTAGTTTCCGCTTGAGAAACACCTTAGTTGGAGTTATGGTTAAAAAGTTATAATCGTTACAAGTATGAATGACAGAATGTTGGAAAAGAGAATATTATTTATTCAATCTTCTGAAAAATATGAAAAGTGAATATGTGTTCACATAAATATATAAATATAAACTTAATGGATCGGGTTGCACGCCTCAACAAAACGTAAAGTGAATACGTGTTCACAAATACGTAAATATAATGGATCGGGTTGCACGCCGCAACAAAACGTAAAGTGAATACGCGTTCACAAATACGTAAACATAATGGATCGGGTTGCACGCCGCAACAAAGCGTAAAGTGAATACTGGCGTTCACAAATACGTAAACATAATGGATCGGGTTGCGCGCGCAACAAAGCGTAAAGTGAATACGTGTTCACAAATACGTAAATATAATTGATCGGTTTGCACTCATAAACAAAACATAAAGTGAATACGCGTTCACAAATACGTAAATATAATGGATCGGGTTGAAAGCCGCAACAAAACGTAAAGTGAATACGTGTTCACAAATACGTAAATATAATGGATCGGGTTGCACGCCGCAACAAATATGAAATGAATACATGTTCACCTATATATAAATATGAAAAGTGAATACGCGTTCACAAATATATAAATGTAACAAACATATGAAAATGCAGGGGAATGTCCTAACGTATAATACGAGATAAAATGAAGTGTTAGTTAAACTGAGAATTTCCTATGAGGAGTTGCTGTATATTTAAAAAATGTGTAACCTGATATGTTTTTGCAATATGCTTATTATGTTATAATGTGATTGCACTTGGAATATTGTGGTGTTGCTTTGAATTGCAGGGTAAGGTTCTCACTCAGCCCCAGATGGTAGGGCTGACTCTTTATTTAACATGTTTCAGGAAAACGTGATAGAGGAAAGGCTCCATGCCAAGGCAAGCGATCGTCCCGCAGACTCTTGTCATACCAAGTCCATTGCTTCGGGCTTGGTACTCGTCAGTCGAATGTCGATTCTGATGTCTCGAAATGCCCATGTGGAATGGTCTCCCTTCCAACTTAGAATAATCTTTGTCAGTATGTCTATGTAGAAACAATATTTGCACAAGCATAGACTCGCGTTATGTTTTCAATAAAGTCATAAACAGATTTCTTTATTATTATTTTTATTAATAGCTCCGTATTTGAATATAAGTTTAAATTTCTAAATAAAGAAAATTAAATGGTGCTCCTGGTGGGAAATAATTGTCCAGGTGCCATCACGCCCTAAGTAAAGGCTTAGGAAAAAGTCGGGGCGTGACAAGGTGGGGTCACGAAAACCCAAAGGCTGATGCATGTAAACTATCTCCTGAATATCACCATGTAAGAAATCATTCTTTACATCTAGCTGATGAATGGGTCAGGCTTTTGACAGAGCCAGACTGAAAACAGTGTGAATGATTGTCGGTTTGACCACCGGACTAAATATCTCACCACAATTCACACTAACCTGTTGTGTTTTACCATCACCTACAAGACGAGCCTTATGTCTCGCAAAAGAACTATCAGAATTATATTTATGAGTAAAAATTTACATAGACTGAAGAATATTAACACCAAAAGGACGAGGTACCAACTCCCACATCTTATTTTCAATAAGAGCATTATATTCATCGTTCATAGCCAATTTTCAATTCGGGTCATTTAATGCAGGCACAAGGTTATGGGGTAGAGGGGATTTAAGAACATTTGAATTTAGATTAAAATATCGTTTTGGTTTAAAAATACCACGTTGACTACGAGTAACAGTTCTATGACTCGGGGGAGAATTGGGTTTGGAAAGAATTCGGATGGGTGACGGACTAGCCAGCATGTAGTGGGTCTGCTGGCCCAACACGAGAAACATAAACTGGAATGGGACAGAACTGAGAGTGGGTTGGGAAGGTAGACTGGGGCGACGACCCACTGGACAACCCAGAAGTAGACGAGCCATAAGTGGGAGCGGATTGGCTCAGCACGGGACTACACACTTTGGTAAACGAAAATTGGGTTTCATAAAAAATAATATGATGACTGATTATGATTTTATTAGATGATAAATCAAAACACTTATAACCATGATAATTTGACGGATAACCCAAAAACACATAAGCGGTAGAACGGGCTTGAAGTTTGTTTATTGTATAGGACGAAAAAAGTGGATAGTATAAACACCCAATGACCCTAAGATGTGAATACGAATGATTCTTATTATAGAAAATTTTAAGGGGAGAACCATATGCTAATCCTTTGGTAGGAAGTATGTTAAGGAGGTGAGTAGTCATTTGGAGTGCATGATGACAAAAAGAAGGAGGTACGGAGGCATGGGCTAATATAGTTCGGACAATATTATTAATGACACAAATTTTTCGTTCGACTTTCTCATTTTTTAAGGACGTATGAGGACACGATAAATGAAAAATTATGTCATTAGCATCACAAAAATCCTGAAACAACCCGTTATCAAATTCTTTTCCATTATCACATTGTATATTTTTTATTTTTCGTTCGAATTGGGTACGGATGAGTGCTCTAAATTTTAAGAATGTGAAAACAATTTGAGATTTTTTCGCTAACGGAAAAGTCTATAAAAATTAGAATAATCATCCAAAACTAGAACATAATAACAATGGCCTAAAGAACTGAGAACCGAAGATATCCAGAAATCACTATGAATAATATCAAAAGGCATCAAAGTACGAGAAGATGAAGCTACAAATGGTAATCTAACATGTTTTCCTAACGGACAAAAATGACAAGGTGGAGTACTCGATGTACCCTTACAAGCAATAAAATTATTTTTATGTAAAGAAGATATAATAGACGACCATGGATGACCCAGACGTGCATGCCACAAGGAAGGATCAAGGGTTGCAAAGGTATATGGCATGGCTTGACTCATGGAAATGGTGGTGCTGGTGATTGGATAAAGTTCGCACCTACTATTACATCTCATTAGTAGTGTCCCCGTCTTGAAATTTTTCACAGAAAACCCAAAAGGATCAAAATTAACAGAAATCCAATTATCAGTGGTGAATTTTTAGACATACGCCAAATTTTTAATTAGGTTAGGGGCATGAAGAGTATTTTTTTAAAACCAGATGTTGATGTGAGGGAGACAAAGTGGTATGTCCATAACCGCAAATTGGAATTGAGTTGTCATTACCAACAATAATACCACAATTTTTGCTCAAATTAAAATAAGATGAGAGAGTACCTTGATCAAACGTCATATGAGAAGTGACGTCGATGTCCATGTACCAATTTGGGTCTGGAGGAGCTAATTCAAGCGTATGCATTGCAGCCTCAATATCCGTCGATGTCGGCATATGGCCCACTGCCTGGAATGCATGCAGGGGCCGAGGCCTAGCACCCCTGCCTATTGCCCCGACCCAAAAGAAAATCTGCCTTGATTCGGATTCAAGCGGGCACGACTTGTCTTTGAAATTGGGCGATTACGGGTAAGGCTAGGAGGAACATAGTCGTGGTTGGTTTGCGGCCCAATACCGTCGCCACCATTATTTCGGCCAACGCGATTACCACCGCGATTGCAGCAGCGGTTCTTGCTATTATTTTTACGACTTTGACCATTTTTGTTGCCACCGTTATTGCAGTATTGGCAATGATTGAGGGTCATCGGACGTGGTCATCATGACGACGAAATTTGCACATGTATCCGCCATTTTAGTTGTCACGACCCGACCCCGGGCCCGCGACTGGTGCCCTACCTGGGCACCCTTACAGGTATATATAGCCGATAAGGCTACCTTCTTGGATACATATAACTATGTAAAACCAAAAGCAGTTACCTCCTTTTTTTTTACAAAGCGACCCACAAGATATGACTACAGACCTCTAAGAGTTTTGACGTAACAACTGTGACGGGACAGGGCCCCGCCATACCCCTGAATGTACATAAACCTACAACCTCAGGGAACCGTACCAAAAGACAAAGCCTCCGGAGGAATGGAGCTTTCCAAGAATCGAGCAGTGATCCAGAGTGCGGATCGACAAGCTATGTACCTCGACTGCGGCATGAGCAGCCGAAGGAAGTCAGTACGAAATATGTACCAAGTATGTGAAAATGAAAATACTGTAATGAAATCATAACAGTCTATAATAAAGCTGGAGACATGTATGATAACCAAAATAATAGTACCCTATGCCTTGCCGAAGTGAAAGTAATGAAAGTCAGTTTTACCTTTTTAAGGACTATTTCAACATATGAACAATAGTCACACAGGGCTATGGACACAAGCCCTCAAATATCATCACACAGTCTAGTAAGGGTCTCAAGCCCACAATTATCAAAGCGTGCCCGTGGAATCCCCCATCACTGCCGACAGCTATAAGTGTAAAATATAACCATGTGATGCTCCCGTGGCATCCTACCTCACCGCGTACACACATACACATATATATATATATATATATTCCCCTCGTGGAATTCCCATCACCGCCGTAGTAAGTGTAAAATATAACCATGTGTGCGCCGTGGCATCTTACCTCATTGTCGCGTACACATACAATACATAAATATATATTCCCGCGTGGAATCCCATCACCTGAAGCGATCGTAAGTGTAAAATATAACCATGTGACGCGCCTGTGGTATCCTACCTCACTGTCGGCGTACACACATATGCTATATATATATCATGCCCGTGGAATCCCTCATCTCGGGTACATGACTTCATGGAGAGCTAATCCATGGGGTAATAATCGTATATAACATGCCCGTAGAATTCCTCTTCTCGGGTACATGTCTTCATGGGGAGCTAGTCTATGGAGTAATAATCGTATATAACATGGTCGCATGCCCCGGAATCCCTCATCGTATAAGCATGGCCATGGGGTAATAAAAACAAATCCGGGAATCTAACCCGCCTCCTGGTCGCATGCCCCGGAATCCCTCATCGTATAAGCATGTCCAAGGAGTAATAAAAACAATCCGGGAGTCTAACCCGCATCCTGGTCGCATGCCCTGGAATCCCACATCGTATAAGCATGTCCAAGGATCAATCATAATGGAAGCATACCCGTGGAATCCCACATCACTGTCGGTACGTCCAGGTAAACTCACAACAAGACAGCCGGCCCTCCAACGGAGAGTCACGACGGCGTAAAAATATAATACTTGCACTCAAAGGCTATCACAAGCACATAGGCAATTTCATAAAATCTTTAGACTCTCATTATCATACAAAAATGAATTTCATTTTATAAACTCAAGGCACTTTCGTTTTATATAAAAAATCCGGGATTTTAACCCTAAGTATTACGTACTTCCATTCTTTTCAACAGACCCCTTTTTATATAAAACCCCAAGATATTAACCCCCGTAGTATCAAGGCATGTCTATTTTTCAAATTAAGTTACTACACCTTTAGAAATTCGTTTCAAGACTTTGAAACCAAGTAACTTAAAATTTCACAACCTAGGTAACTCATGCCTATCAATCAAAATAGACTACTCTTTTAACCTTTCATAAAGCCGTTATAGCTAACTTTCCATAAAGCCTTTATAACTCTTTATGGCTTAGACAATTTCATTCTTTTTATAACCAAGAGACTTATACTTTCAAATCAAGTTGCAAAACTTTCAAAATACTTCAAGTCTCTTATCTTTATAAATCAAGTTTCTTATCTTTAGAAATCAAGTTTCTTATCTTTAGAATATCAAGAAATCAATACTTTCAAAATCAAGTATTCTATACTTTTAAATCAAGTCATTTCTTCCTTTAAGAATCAAGTCCCATAACTTGAAAAATAAAGTCTCTTAACCTTTTAAGAATTCAAGGTTCATAGTCTTAAAACTTTATAACGTAAACTCTTTAAATTAAGTAACATATAATTTTGTGTGTTGTGAATAGGTTATACTTGTTTATAACGATCTTATTAAAGCAACCATGATCTAGAAAATGTAATACAATTTTGTCTTATCTTAGCTTCTATGCAGATGGAGAATTCTACTCATTTTAATTTAATTGATTGTCGATACATTTTCTTTTATTAGCGCTGCAATGGCTTGTTCGATACTTATTCTCATTCGTGCAGTACTTAGCAAAGTCAACTCCACTCCAAATACATCCTAACGACTCTTACCAACATCCCCCATAAGACTTGGTAAGAACTTAGGATAACTTAGACGTAACCTTTACATAGAGTAAATCAACATACATACCTCTTAACTTCTAAGAGTAGAAGGAATCATGAAATAACACCACATGTATATTCCATACATAGAATCATGCCAAAAGAAGGAAGTGGTTCACATACCTCGCGACGATTATCGACAAGTAGCAAAATGCTCCAAAGTACTTCAACCTTGATAGTTATTCCATCCCTTAAGTAGAATACGCTACACGTAGTACTTCAACCTATAATGGCCATAATACGTCTATTAACCTCTAGCTTCAAACGTAGAATATTCTAAGTGAAAAGTCACCAAATTCTACGGAAAATCGGACAACACTTCCTTTGTTTCTACATACTTTTCCACCTTTTTCAAGGCCCGAATTCAATAACCAAACACGCCACATTTAAGGCGCAATAATGTAGTTAACAATAGGGGATTACACGTCTAACAAGACGTGTAAAATTCTGCTCCACAATTGATACCAAGCAATTCAATAACCAATGCCATTTTCGGCCATAAAGTACCACAATGCAAAGTCTTATCCAATTCCTTTTTCAATCCAAGTTGTTTAGTCTAACATGTTATAAAGTCGCAATCGATTATAACAACTACAATCTTCAAGTAGATAACATGCGACGATTCTAACTATCGACCAAATTGTATTTCAATTTCAAATGGCTAACAAGGTCATTTCGGATCTTAGGCTTCCAATATCCATAGCACTTATAAATCTCCAATACATATCTCATGCTTGTTTATAATCATCACTACAACAATATGGAATCTTATAACACTTAAGAGAATAAGATTATTACCTAGACAAGCCTTAATCCGTCTTCAAGATCCGAAGTCGCTCCTTAGCAACTTAGCGCCTCTCCTTGACACTCCAATCCGCCACTTGAAGCCCTTAGAAGATCACAAACAACTTCCTTTAATTTTCAATCCAAACCTATGAAAGCGACTTAGATTTTCACCTTGAAACTAATACAAAAACGACACTTTTCCGGGATCTTTCTATTGAGATACCCTTACAATACCCTTAGGAACCTTGGTTAAAAGTGTGGGGATTATTGAACAACAAACGAAAAAATTTCTCCTTGAAACCCTATCAATGCCGAGAGCTCCTCTAAGTCAAGAACACGTTTCTTGAAAATTTTGCTAAGTATGGGAACTTGTCTTGCTAGTAGTATGCATATATAACACTATGGAGGGTCAATATTAGAACATATGGGTGGCTTGGATGCATTCCACTAAAAGATCAAGCCAAGTGGCTTGGTCATCTTAACATTGGCCAAATGACCATTCTAACCTTGGTCCATTCGACCATGACCATCCAAGGAGGGGTGACACATGTCGCCCTCCCATTCGTCCATAAAATTTCGTAACCCTCGTGGGCCCCACAAAAAACGTAAAATTCCTCGGGTGGGCCCCACGTGACCAAATTCGTAAAATACATTTCCACAATGATAATAAATTCCATACTCCTCAAATAAAGTATTCTAAGAATCTAATTCTCATCATCGAACATTTTCCTTTCCGAAGTACGGAAGATTTTCCTTCGGAAAAACAATTCTTTCTTTCGTACCAATTTTCAAGTCTTGTGTTCTCGCGTCTAATCTCGTATTCATGTCCTGGAATTACGGGGTGTAACATTAGTGAAGCCAGCTTCTTCTAATGCGAGCATAGAACGGGCCTAATAAAAGGATGGTAAAGGGTTACTTTGACGAAGTAGTGTGCCAACACCGTTATAGGCCTCATACATGTCGACAACCATTTGGAGAACAAAAAGATCATTGGTAACTGGTGCACCAACGTTGCGGAGTTGGTCTTCCAATTCCTTCAGCCTTTTACAATAGGCCGAAACATTAGGAAAATCTTTCATGTTGACGTGGGAGGATTTCTACTTGAGGGTGACAGTACAGAAATTATTGTTTTCTTGTAATATATCACGCATCCTATCCCAACTTTTCATCGCCGTAGCATCGTGCTCAATGATCGTTTGGAGGAGGTAGGTAGAAATAGTGGAATAAATCCACCGGAGAACGATAGCATCAAGTGTCGTTCATAACGTAAGACTTTCCTCTGGGTTAGGCACCTCCTCTGGCCAGGTGTCAAGGAAATTATGTGATGGAGGACTTGATGCGAGCGTGCGTAAATTTTGAATAATTCCGCCCATGTCGCGTATTGGACTTTTTCCATCTCAAGAACAATAGGGATGTGGTTCCTGATGTTGCAAACTGTAAGGGCTGGATGAAACATGTTTTTTGACGTAGACATCACGAAAGGACAATAGATGAATGAGGGATTTGGAAGAAGTTTTGGGAAGAGAGGAAGAAATAGTCACGAAAACCGAGAGAAAGAGCACAGAAACCGAGGGCGGTGGAATGTGTTTGGAGAAGGTATTTTAGCCATATACTTCTGATACCGTGAAAGAAATAATCTCTTGATTATTTTTATTAATGAATGAGTATATATATACAATTTCCATAATATGAAAAATTATATTCATATTCTACTCTCAAAATCCTATTTTATTTGTACAAGAATTCCACAATTATGGTAAGTGTACAAGGATAATTAATTACAAATAATATATTACTAAAATAGGATATACACGGCTGTGTATACCGTGTATATCATGATCTTCAAATGGTCTTTGATTTCCGTGATATACACGGTATACACAAGATATTGTATACCGTGTATATGATGGTATATTTTCATTCTCAAACCTGATACAATATGTATGTTGATAAAATCACGTAAGCTAGAACGAAGAAAGTACAATTTTCTTTGAAGGAAAAAAACAAAAGAGTTTTGTTTCTCCATTTTCCTCCCAGAATGACCAATTCTTGTGTTTGTTAGTACAAGAACAGGAAGTGACAAAAAGTTAATAAATAGCCCAATACCAAAGTTGAGGCTTCTAAGGGCCCGTTTGGTACAGCTTATTAAAAAGAGTTTTTAGGAGTAGAGTTTTTTAAGTAGAGTTTTTTATTAAAAAGTGGTTAGGTGTTTGATTGTAAATAAAAAAAATGATTTTATATAAAAAAACAAAAAAGTTGAAGGTCAAAATAAATTCTACTCAAGAAACCCAAATTTTGAATTTCTTCCAAAAGTGCTTTTTGAAACGATTCCACGACCAAACACTCTAATTAAATGCCAAAAGTGTTTTTGGCTCTTCAAAAACACTTTTGGCCTTTAAAAAAGTCATACCAAACAAGCACTAAGTATATTTAAAGTTTTTATTCACAAGATTTCAATCTTATTTTAAGTGATATTTATGTCCAAATTTCAAATATTTTTTTCAACTTAAATTTTCTATTTGATTTCAAATCAATCATATCATATCTAGTTTAGACTTTAGATTTATGATTCCATATTCGAAAAGCAAAAAAACTAATAATAAAGTCATTACTAGAAACAGAGTTCTTTTTCACTGATATTCAGTGAAAAATTTATACTATAAAATATAAAATTTTCACTTTATTTCCACCTAACTTGCTCAGTGAAAAACGGTGGAAAATAAGTTCTCATTATAATGCTGAGATTTTTTTTAATTTTTTCATGTGAAAAAACTACTATTTAGAATTTTTTTCTCCGATATTCAGTGAAAAATAGCCACTGAAAGTTTAATACTCCACTAAAGATTGATAATAAGTCAAACTTGTTTATAATGGGCTTCGTTTGTTCGGATTCTTTTTTTATATTATAGTGAAATACTCAGGGGCGAACTAACAAAATAATCACAAGGTGGGCCGATTAAAATAAAATAAAAAATATATTTAGCGCTCAAATAACTATATTGCAATAGCAATTTGCGTTCTTTACCAAAGTGAAATACTTGTCATTTGGCCAACGACCGTCCATCATTCTATGTCTCAAACATTTTATTTACGTATTAATATCTCTTTCACTAATGAAATTTACGATCCTTGATACAATGTCTGCACATATGCGAAAACGACAATTTCGACGTGCGGAATCTCAATTATTCGAATAATAAATAATAGAATAAACTTTATTCCACCTTGATAAATTTCCAACAGAAATTCGGTGAGGGTCAACAGGGTAAGTGCTAAAGAATTTGTAATGAACTGCAACTGTTCACTCAATAATTTATTATATTTACCACTTGAAACTGTTGAACCATGCATGTTCAGAAATATTTTGGCTCAAATTCTGCATTAGGAGACTCACCAAAAAAAGGTTTTGAGCTCTTATTTTCAACCAGAAGTTATATCGCATCTACAGGAAAGTAACATTTTCATATTAAATTGCCTTGATATATACTTAGAGTGCAAGCAGTGGCGGACGCACGATTGCATTGGGTTCAAGTGAATCCACTTACAATTTTTTTTTATCACCTTGTAAAACGATGTCGTTTTACAAGGTGACCCAACTATCATTTTCAAAGTGAAGTGCATTTTTTGATGGATTTGAAAGAGAAGAAGTTGGAAGAGTTATGAAGAGATGAGAAAACAGAGGCATTGAATTCGATTCTAATAGAGGAGAGTTTGAGATGAGACATGGTGGAGAGTTTGAGATGAGACATGAGATGAGAAAAGAGAGAAGGGGTTAATGTAGAATGGGTGGAAGATGAAATGGTGTGAGAAGATAAAAAGGTGTATGGGGAAGAGGGACGGCGGAAGTATCAGTGGATGAAGGGACGGGACGGGTGAAATCTGATTTAAGGTTTTGTGTGGAAAAAATAATAATGGGAAGGTTGTAGAAAAAAATCTGGGTAAATGATTTTGTGCAAAAATATATCACATATGCGAATAGTCAAGTAAGGAAAATATATGATGCTAAACAGGTTAAGCAATAATTCCCGGAGATTTTCTAAGCATTCAAAATCTATCTTCCAATAAAGGTTTTATAAAAATATCATCAAGTTATTTCTTTGTTTAACGTGAAATTCGCAGCCGTTACTGGGTAAACCACGAACTGACGTAATAGCCTGCAAACCCCGTCAGCCAGTTAAATCACACTTGGCAAGCCAGGTGTGACACTACGCGTAAGAACAGTTTCAAGTGTGAAAAAAAGTGCTCCCCCCAAGAGGCGAAGGTAGGCCAGGTGTTACCCTAGGGGTTTCGAACTTGTGACCAAGCTCTCCCACACCATCCAATGAGGATACCCTCTGTCTTCAAGACCAACTGGTCTAGGGCGTTGGATAATCATCAAGTTATTTCTCAGTGCACACAAATTGCAGTTCAATATCTCCCCTAAAAATATGATCTCTAATAAAATGATGTTTAATATGTATATGTTGCCCTAGAGTGATGCACATAATTTTTAGTCAAGCAAATAACACTAGAATTATCACAATAAATGTTACAGGTTTGAACAATAAATCATAATCACTTAATTGATGAAACATCTATGGTAATTGAGCACATCATCATTTTCCAAAGACAATATATTTAGCTTCATTGGTGAATAGTGATACACTTGTTCTTTGCTATTTCATGAGATTAGAAATTTTCCAAGTAGTTTGACCTGAACCACTAGTACTTTTACAATCATATTTATCTCATACAAAATAATCATAAAAAAACTCTCTAATTAGAAGGGGTTAGTCTTTGGGTACCATAAATTATGAGGTCAATTCTGAGTTGTTTCTTTGTGTTGCTTGTTTGAATCCAATTAATGATTTTGTTGATTTCAATATAGCAAAATTGGTAAGAATGGCTCGGTTTTATCCGGATGACTTCTCTTTAGTTGATTGTATGATTCTTGAAAATCAACTAGAGACATATATTATGAATTTGCGATCAGATGACAGATTCAGTCGATTTGAGAGATTTGTTGATCTATTTGCATTGCTTGTGCAAACACGAAAATACTTGTCGTACCCATTGATGTATCGTCTTTTGATGTTCCCATTGATTTTGTCGGTAGCAACAACAAGCGTGGAAAGATGCTTCTCTGCAATGAATATTGTCAAGATGAATCTACAAAATCGAATTTGTGATCAATTTTTAAATGATTGTCTTGTGTATTTTATTGAAAAATATTTGTTTAAGAGTGTTACAAATGATCATGTAATTAAACGTTTTCAAAATATGAAAACGCATAGGCGACAATTATGATTTGTAAACTTTATTAAATTTGGGCATCTGGATGATTTGTAAACTTTATTAAATGTGTGTACTGTAACGCCCCATTTTAAACCGGAGTCGAAAAACGGGAGTACTACATATGGTTGATTCCTAAATGCATTTTAAGGAGTCGCCACCTAATTATTATAGTGAATTAGGACACTTGATTTATTGCAATAAATACTGCAATTAATGATCTCCATTTAAAGGTCTGTGAAACTATGAGAGATTCTAGGTAAGGGTTCTTTATTATCCTAAAGGGAAGGGGTTAGGCATCCTAAAGGATCCGCTAACTCATGATTGTCCGCTCAAACTTAGGTTTAATATTATTGTGCTAACATGTAATCTATAATTCTAAAAGTGTTTTAATTATTAAACTAACCAAGAGATATTTAAACTAGGCATGCAAATATTTAAAATAGATACATATTTAACAAGATGGTAATAACAAAGAAATAATCATAGAAGATGTAATGAGAAGAAATTAACAACATTTCGCTTTATGCGAATGCTTTAACTTTGAGTGCGCTCCGGTATCTGCAAAGACACTTAGTAGAAGAGTTAATAAATAATAAAAGCAAATAATCATAAAAGATGTAATAAATAGAAATTAGCAACATTTCGCTTTTATCTTATGCGAATGCTTTAACTTTGAGGTGCGCCTCCGGGTACCTGCAAAGACACTTAGTAGAAGAGTTAATAAATAATAAAAGCAAATAATCATAAAAGATGTAATAAATAGAAATTAGCAACATTTCGCTTTTATCTTATGCGAATGCTTTAACTTTGAGGCGCTCCGGCATTCGCAAAGACACTTAGTAGAGGAGTTAGTAAATAATTAATAAATTACCCAACAAACACAATGCATGTATATGTATAGATATATATGTAGAAGATATTATAAAAATATATTTTTTATATAGTGTGGGCTCAGCTAGTGTTATGCCAAGAATACTAAGACATGAAAAGCCAATATCGTCACGGTGGCGGTCGACTCGCCTCCTGGTGAACGATACTATGCATTCTCGTCCAATCTTTTTTCACTTTCCTCCTTGCCCACCTATTCCGTCTTGCTTACCACGGAGGGCCTCGGATCGACTGATAAATCCTTCTTTGGCCGGTAGTATCAAGTTCAAAATCAAAATACCAAGTGTAGTAACTTGTTCAAAAATCGTGAAAATACCAAGTATAGTAATTTGTTCAAAATCATTAAAATAACATAGTGTAGCATCTGCTCAAAATCGGTTTAACAACAGGTAGAATTGCCAAGAATCGAAGGAAACAATAACATCGATTCACCAAATAGTTTATCGGAATATGCTATCACCGAATAGCTCAAAACGTCCTTCGGAGCGAACCCAATCGATGCAAGATCGATCGAATAGCGAAAATACCAAAACGAATAAATCGTCGACAATAGAAAAACAACAAAGCGGTGATCACGATCCAACCGCGACAACATCAAAAGAAGCAGATTAACAACAAGAAGTTAAGGAATCCGGTCACGGAAACCACTAATAACCGAGACGTAATGAGACAAATCGGGCCACGAATCGGATAAAACCAAATGAAAGCGATAGCGGATCCGGAGAGGTCACCGAAACATTACAATGTCGGAGGCACCAAATCAGTCCAACAAACACACAAAAACAGAGAAACAAATAATGTTGTTTGAGGTTTTACTCCGCACATTTCAACATTATCAACAGAGGAGAGCGGCGGCGTCACTTCCACGAGGTCGCCGAGCGACGCCGCCATAACAATGGGTACGATCGACGAAAATTGGAGAAAGGCGAGTGGTTTGGTTCGCACTGTGTGTGCGTGCGTGTGGGTGTGATAGTGGCTCGAACTCCGGCGGCGTGACTTCGCCGGAGTTATGGCAGATGGTGAAAAGGGGAGAGGTGCGGGAGAGGTGAGAGTGAGGGCGGCTAGGGTTCTGATGGTTGAGAGAGACGGCGGAGCCCTGTGGCGGCGGTGATAGTTGAAATAGGGGTAGACACGCCAGTCCAGGAGTGTGTACTGGAAGGGATAATATGGAAAGCGGTAGTCGCTTGAAGTTATGTGGGTCGGGTCCAACCACGCCCAGTAGGTATTATGGGGTAGGTTTTATAGGGTGAGATTGGGTTTAGGGTTTAGGGGTATTGGGCTTTGGGTATTAATTAGGGTATTAGTGTTTAGGAGTTAATTTAGGTGTATTAATTAATTAGTGGTAAATTAAATTAATAAGTTGTGATTAAATTATTTAGGTGCTTACTAATCCGATTGTTATAAATGCGGGCGTGCTATTTAATACGACCTCATTGTCAAATTATTTATTTTATGTATTCATTATCAATTAAGAATCATGACAGAGCTTAAATTAATTAATATGGGCGCGAGACTCTAAGTGCGTAATTTTCTACGTGAGACGCGGTGCCATTATTAAATTGCTTATTTATGCATGTATTAATGTTTTATTTGCTGCATTTTATTATAAAAATTATTAGAATTATTATTGAAAATTAGTCTAATTTTATAGTTAATGACTGGACGTGAGGGTCAAAATTGGGTGTCAACAGGATTCTGGTTTCGCAGACCAGTGGAGTCGCCATCTGTAACGCCCCATTTTAAACCGGAGTCGAAAAACGGGAGTACTACATATGGTTGATTCCTAAATGCATTTTAAGGAGTCGCCACCTAATTATTATAGTGAATTAGTGATGCGCGATTAGATGCACACACTTTTAACCGCAAGTGCACGTTATCGTATCAAGTAGTATAGTCTTAGATAAGACCGAATATCGTCCTCTGGGATTAGGGTTCAAGTACCAATTGTCTATTTTCTAGTATCTATTTGGTGAATTAATGAGTGATTGGTTGTTTATGACTAAGAATTATAAAAGCTAATTAATTATAAAGATTTAATTCAGATGTGATGAGAATAGGGCTTCTATGTATCCTTACTATCCGCTTATGTCACTTACTAATGCATTACTTATGGTGTTCTTCTTTTGGAGAAAGCAGGTTTACGAAATCGTTTTATACTCCCGTTAGGTTATATAAACACTCAACCCCAGATTGTTCCTTACCTAACTTTCGATAAGTGGTAACTCTATAGGAGGATTAAGCACAAAACCTAGTTGACCGTCACGCACAATGCGCAAAAATTAGGGTTGTTAAGCCTCTCATCAACGCTTACAAATCTAATTGAGGTATTTTCATCCCCAATTCAAGACCGTCTACCCAACTTACAAAGATATTCACAATCCTCCTTTCGTAATCGATTAGAAATCATATAGTGATAACTAGTTGTCAATTAGCTACCAAGAATTCAACTCAATTATTGGATAGATCTCAATAAGAATAATAACCATAAGCATGCATTACTTTATAACATAAGGTTCAAGAATTCAACATAGAAAGCCTATAAGAGAATTAGTTCCTAGCCATGAATATGACAAGAACTAATTCAAAGTTCATCATGCAAAACCGAATTAAAGAAAAGAAAAAGAAAAGAAATTACTAATGTTTGGGTCTCCAATCTCCTAGGCAAGAAAACCTTGTGTTTGGCAAGAAAGTGGAACCCTTGAAACCGCCAGTGGTTCTCCTTTTATGTTTAAAACGTCTCCTTCTTTTCCTCGCAGCTGGCCCAAAAATCCGTCAAAAGACCTAATTTTTCCGCGTCGGCGCCCTGCAGATGGCGCCGCCTAAGTTCTGCAATACGGGTGTTTTGGCGCCGCGCCCGATTCGCTGTTCGGTAGCCGCGGCCGCAACTCCCGCGTGGCTTTGATGTTTAGCGCCGCGCTGCTTGTCTTCTCGAGAGGCCGCGCTGAATCTTCGCAGCCTTCAATAATAGCGCCATGCCTCGCTTCGATCGCAGCGAGGCGCCGCGCAGTCCGATTTCGGCTTGCTTCGCCACTTTCTCTGCTTCACCGCATCTCTCTTTGCCCTCTTTTTGCTCCTTTTCCGCCATTTGGCCATTTCAACCACTTTGACTCAATAGAAAGAAAAACTATCCTAATACGACACTTATATGTGCAAAATGGGACAAAAGACTAACTAAAGCAGACTCAAAGGTGTATATAAAATACACCGATCAAATACCCCCAAACTTAACCTTTGCTCGCCCTCGAGCAAAGATAGAAAGAAATACAATAAAAGACTCAAAAGAATGAAAAATAAAGGACTCTCTATCATTAATCACTTTTGCTGCATAGATGTTAACTAGAAAAACATGAAGGTTAGCAGAATAATATGCAGAAACATATAGCATGAAATTTCAACACTTTGAGCTAGATATTTCGCAAACTCATACTTATCATGCTTAAATGGAAGTTCATATACTAAATCATGCATATAAATTCAAGAATTCCTATGGCATGCTTACTTGCTATTCTCCACTAATTCTGGATATGCATAAAAGAGATCTTCAGGACTTTGAGGGTTGTAATGTAGGCTTAGGTAGGGGTTGGTAAAGATAGACATTTAGGCTCATTTTTCTGTACCATAAGCTCTTTGGCTTTTCAATTTTTCCCTTTTTCTTTTGATTCTTTCCTTCACTTCAATTCTATCCTTCCCCTCTTTTGTTTTGGGAGAGTGAAGTGTATTATACAGATAGGCACCCCAAACTTAGGCTTTTGCCTCTTTCTTATTACTTTTCCATTAGGGTGCATCAAACTTGTTCACTCTTTTTGTTTCTTCTTTTTAACACAATGTACTCCACTATTTCATATTTTCACTTATGGCACAATTTTGTGGGAATATGGGGTGTCAAAGAAGAAGTTTCAAATTTAGGCTGATAAGGGTGACTAGGGATATTTTTAAAGTACGGGATAGAAAAGAATGGTAAGAATTGGCTATCAAAGAAATGCCTGAGTCATCTCCCTAACATGCATATCCTAACTATTTCGCCTCAAATAGCAAGCACTCATAACACATAAGCATTTATCATTTAGCATGCATAACTCAAGCAAGAAACTCCAAATGTACAGATTTTTTGAGCTTTTGGCATATCTAACCTAAGTGTTTAGATTAGTTGCTTCAATTCCTTTACATTATTCCACATTACTTCACTAGGTGTTTCTAGCAACTACAGCATACATGATCTTTGACAGGCAATTATGACTCAAGAAAGAAAAATTTTGGTGACTCAAAATAAACATAAAACAAATAAAAAAAAATTTAAATAAAACATAACATGACACACAAATAAAAACTAAAACACAAAAACACACCCCCAAACTTAAATCACACATTGTCCCCAATGTGTGTAGACTCAAAGACGAAAGAAAATAAGACACTTACAAACTTTGGTTAAAATGGTCTGGTGGCGTGGATAATGCATCGACCATTGGTTGAACAAGGCACTCATTTCCGATTTGTTGCCTTGTTTCTTGCCCTTGTATTATCGCTTGCGCGTCCGCATCATCTCCTTACGGTGTTGGTACAATTGCCCCATTGTGGGCTCAAGGTTCTCGCTTGTGGTTGGCCGTGGCCGGGTCTCGCCTCATATTGAGCCCCTATTTCGTGCTCATCTTCATCCACGGCGGCCTCGCCTTTGTTGTTCTGCCGCGGGTTGTACTTTCTTCGTCACTTTGGGGCTAGTGGTCCGAAAAGAGTGCACTATCCCATAGACACCGGCAGCTGGTTTCTTTCATGAGTATCGTGGTAGTTGTGGAATTTGCACTCACGTGGCATAGACGGTAATAAGTGAGCCGTGTCCCAATCCACTGTTGTCACCAACTCGCTGATTTCTTGATGCTCGCACTATCTCTTTTCCCACATCAATTATCGCCTCATAATTCCATAAATCAACTTAACTCGTCTTTCCGCACTCTGGTGAAGTGCGTAGATGGAATCACGCGGCATCGACGAAATACGCCAAGCCTTGGTCGCTTTGTTGAATCGGCACCGCCGGTTTCTAGATCCATTCCTTCCGATCTCAAAAGAGCCCTGTGGTAGCTCATCGTTCGCAATATTATTCCGCCAATGTTGTTGCCGCTTCCGACCATGTTCTAAAATGGTTCCAATCGCTACTTTCTTCAACATCAATCGCTTTTAGCGTTGTATTTATTGCTTCGCAAATCCAGCATATAATTTCCCTTACAAAGCACCCCTTTCTCGCCTTCTCCGGAAAGTTTGCATAAAATTCCCGCACTATTGTTGTATTCATCGTGTTATCTTCTCCGGATTGACAAATCTCTTCCACCCTTAGCTTCAATCATCGCCGGACGGGCTCATAAACGTCTTCATCCCCATAGGATCCCCTTTGGTAATCCATTCCCTTCTCGGAATTACGGCCCAGTATCAAGTCTTTTGTATCTTTGGTAGGCCCGGTAACTCACGAACCTATTTTCATCGTATTGGGGTGTTGGGGTGGATGTGAGCCTCTTCTCTTCCGGTGGCCATGGTTAAAACAGCCGAGCTTTTAACTTAGTGGCACAACGTCTCCTACACACTCAACAACTAGCAATAAAAACAACACCCCAAACTTCAATCTTTCTACTCAATACCCACAACCTTCTTTTCTACTCCTTTCTCCAACTTCACAATCACTTTTCACCTCCGAACTACTCCAACTACAATACTTCTCCAAACTACTACCTCCTATGACTTTTAGTAAAAGGATTCAAGAACAAGGATAGGGATTACCTCATGAGAAGACTGAGCTTGTTCTTGTTTCAATCAGGGTTGAGGCTATGGAATGGAGCTTTGTTGTTTGAGATAGTGGGGTTTTGGGAATTTAAGAGTTTAGGTTGTGGTTGGGTTGGATTTGTGGAGGATTTGTGGGGAGTTTCAAATTTCGTGGGTTTTGGAGAGGAAGGTTAGGTTTTGGAAGTTGGAATTGGGAAAATCTGATTGGGCGTTTTAAATTTCTCGATTCCCGCTGGCGCCATGTTCGCTTTAGCCGCGCGCCAAACATCTCAAGGCTCCTTCGACTTTCGAGCCGCGCCGCTTTCAGCCGCGCTTAAATTCTCGCGCTGCTCAGCTTTTGCGCCGCACTGCTTCGGGAGCCGCGCGCTTACCCGCTCGAAATCCCGACTTTCTTTCGCTTTCGCCTTCATTCCTCAGACTATCAATCACGGCCAAACACAAGACCCATGACCGTGAGATTGTTCTAGACAAAATAAAATAAACTAAAGATCAAAATTAAAATAACATAATTGAAAACGTTGGGTTGCCTCCCAACAAGCGTTTTTACGTCTTTTAGCGGACGCAATTAACCTTTCGAGTGCCTATTGATACTTCGCGAATCGCTTGCAATCCACGATTTATTGCTATAGGTCTCAATTTCCTATAACTATTTGTTCAAACAGGGCCTTAAACATACAAGTATCCCCCAAGCACACAAGATGAGTTTGTTTTTTAGGCTTCTTATTTTGTAGGAAACCGTGAAATTCTCTACATCTCTTGACTCTGGGGGTTGCCCTTGATGGTGTGCAATTCCTAATTGGGAGTCATTCGTGATAGCTAGTGATGTTTCTTCTGTGATAGGTGCATAAAAAAGAATTTCCACAGAATCCAAGAAGGTGAATAATTGGATTTCTGCAATCTTTTCCTTCTCTACACCAACTATCTCACCAAATTCCTCAATAGTTGGGTGTGATTCGGCTCTCAATTTGCTGTTCGCTGTTGAATATGATCGCGAGTTCTGCTATTTGCGTTTCCAACCTCTTTATACCCAACCTCATTTCGTCCATGAACCGAGTTTGGGACCTCGTGAGACTGAGTAGAGTTTCTCGTAATTCCTCCCTCTCTTCCTCAATGGTTGGAGCTCGATCATATTGACAGTAGAAATCCATTTCTTCAGGATCCCTGAGATGCATCAAAACCAACAAAGAATCACGGCACCCTTGTTTTCACACAATAAATACATAAAATAAACAAAATAAAAAAAACTATACATAAAACCAAATTAGAAATTAAAAATAGATAAATTTGATATTGAACTATTGCCTAATCCCCGGCAACGGCGCCAAAAACTTTATGCGCGATTAGATGCACACACTTTTAACCGCAAGTGCACGTTATCGTATCAAGTAGTATAGTCTTAGATAAGACCGAATATCGTCCTCTGGGATTAGGGTTCAAGTACCAATTGTCTATTTTCTAGTATCTATTTGGTGAATTAATGAGTGATTGGTTGTTTATGACTAAGAATTATAAAAGCTAATTAATTATAAAGATTTAATTCAGATGTGATGAGAATAGGGCTTCTATGTATCCTTACTATCCGCTTATGTTACTTACTAATGCATTACTTATGGTGTTCTTCTTTTGGAGAAAGCAGGTTTACGAAATCGTTTTATACTCCCGTTAGGGTTATATAAACACTCAACCCCAGATTGTTCCTTACCTAACTTTCACGATAAGGGTAACTCTATAGGAGGATTAAGCACAAAACCTAGTTGACCGTCACGCACAATGCGCAAAATTAGGGTTGTTAAGCCTCTCATCAACGCTTACAAATCTAATTGAGGTATTTTCATCCCCAATTCAAGACCGCCTACCCAACTTACAAAGATATTCACAATCCCTCCTTTCGTAACTGATTAGAAATCATATAGTGATAACTAGTTGTCAATTAGCTACCAAGAATTCAACTCAATTATTGGATAGATCTCTCAATAAGAATAATAACCATAAGCATGCATTACTTTATAACATAAGGTTCAAGAATTCAACATAGAAAGCCTTATAAGAGAATTAGTTCCTAGCCATGAATATGACAAGAACTAATTCAAAGTTCATCATGCAAAACCGAATTAAAGAAAAGAAAAAGAAAAGAAATTACTAATGTTTGGGTCTCCAATCTCCTAGGCAAGAAAACCTTGTGTTTGGCAAGAAAGGGAACTTGAAAACCGCCAGGTTCTCCTTTATAGGTTTAAACGTCTCCTTCTTTTCCTCGCAGTTCGCCCAAAAATCCGTCAAAAGACCTAATTTTTCGCGCGGCGGCGCGCCGCGCGTTCGCAGATGGCCGCGGGCGGAAGTTCTGCGCCGGGTGTTTTGCGCCGCGCCCGATTCTGGCTGCGAGCCGCGCTGCAACTCCCGTGGGCTTCTCGGATGTTTAGCGCCGCGCTGCTTTCGTCTTCGAGGCCTTGCGCGCCAGATCTTGCGAACTTCTCGAATAATAGCGCGCCGCCTCGCTTCGATCGCAGGAGGCGCCGCGCAGTGCAGATTTCGGCCGTTCGCCACTTTCTCTGTTTCACTCGCATCTCCTCTTTTGCCCTCTTTTTGCTCCTTTTCCGCCATTTGGCCATTTCAACCACTTTGACTCAATAGAAAGAAAAACTATCCTAATACGACACTTATATGTGCAAAATGGGACAAAAGACTAACTAAAACAGACTCAAAAGGTGTATATAAAATACACCGATCAATTAGGACACTTGATTTATTGCAATAAATACTGCAATTAATGATCTCTATTTAAAGGTCTGTGAAACTATGAGAGATTCTAGGTAAGGGTTCTTTATTATCCTAAAGGGAAGGGGTTAGGCATCCTAAAGGATCCGCTAACTCATGTTGTCAGTTCAAACTTAGGTTTAATATTATTGTGCTAACATGTAATCTATAATTCTAAAAGTGTTTTAATTATTAAACTAACCAAGAGATATTTAAACTAGGCATGCAAATATTTAAAATAGATACATATTTAACAAGATGGTAATAACAGCAAATAATCATAGAAGATGTAATGAGAAGAAATTAACAACATTTCGCTTTTATGCGAATGCTTTAACTTTGAGGTGCGCCTCCGGGTATCTGCAAAGACACTTAGTAGAAGAGTTAATAAATAATAAAAGCAAATAATCATAAAAGATGTAATAAATAGAAATTAGCAACATTTCGCTTTTATCTTATCACGAATGCTTTAACTTTGAGCGCCCTGCACTGCAAAGACACTTAGTAGAAGAGTTAATAAATAATAAAAGCAAATAATCATAAAAGATGTAATAAATAGAAATTAGCAACATTTCGCTTTTATCTTATGCGAATGCTTTAACTTTGAGGTGCGCCTCCGGGTACCCGCAAAGACACTTAGTAGAGGAGTTAGTAAATAATTAATAAATTACCCAACAAACACAATGCATGTATATGTATAGATATATATGTAGAAGATATTATAAAAAATATATATTTTTTATATAGTGTGGGCTCAGCTAGTGTTATGCCAAGAATACTAAGACATGAGAAGCCAATATCGTCACGGTGGCGGTCGACTCGCCTCCTGGTGAACGATACTATGCATTCTCGTCCAATCTTTTTTTCACTTTCCTCCTTGCCCACCTATTCCGTCTTGCTTACCACGGGAGGGCCTCCAGATCGACGGATAAATCCTTCTTTGGCCAGTGTAGTATCAAGTTCAAAATCAGTAAAATACCAAGTGTAGTAACTTGTTCAAAATCGATAAAATACCAAGTATAGTAATTTGTTCAAAATCATTAAAATAACATAGTGTAGCATCTGTTCAAAATCGGTTTAACAACAGGTAGAATTGCCAAGAATCGATGGAAACAATGTAACATCGATTCGGTCACCAAATAGTTTATCGGAATATGCTATCACGGAATAGATCAAAACGTCATCGAGCGAACCCAATCGATGCAAGATCGATGAATAGCGAAAATACCAAAACGAACAATCCGACAATAGAAAAACAACAAAGCGGTGATCACGATCCAAATCCGCGACAACATCAAAAGAAGCGATTAACAACAAGAAGTTAAGGAATCCGGTCACGGAAACCACTAATAACCGAGACGTAATGAGACAAATCGGGCCACGAATCGGATAAAACCAAATGAAAGCGAACGGATCCGGAGAGGTCACCGAAACATTACAATGTCGTGAGGCACCAAATCGATCCAACAAACACACAAAAACAGAGAAACAAATAATGTTGTCGGAGGTTTTACTCCGCACATTTCAACATTATCAACGAGAGGAGGGCAAGCGGCGTTACTTCCACGGCGAGGTCGCCGAGCGACGCCGCCATAACGATGGTACGATCGGCGAGAACGATTGGAGAAAGGCGTAGTGGTTTGGTTCGCGGTGTGCGCGTGCGTGTGGGTGTGATAGTGGCTCGAACTCAGGCGGCGTGACTTCGCCGGAGTTATTGCGGATGTGAAAAGGGGAGAGGTGCGGTAGAGGTGAGAGAGAGGGCGGCTAGGGTTCTGATGGTTGAGAGACGGCGGAGCCCGGTGGCGGTGATAGTTGAAATAGGGGTAGACACGCTAGTGCGGGAGTGTAAATTTGGAAGGGATAATATGGAAAGGGTAGCGCACGCTGAAGTTATGTGGGTCGGGTCCAACTACGCCTGCAGTAGGGTATTATGGGGTAGGTTTTATAGGGTGAGATTGGGTTTAGGGTTTAGGGGTATTGGGCTTTGGGTATTAATTAGGGTATTAGTGTTTAGGAGTTAATTTAGGTGTATTAATTAATTAGTGGTAAATTAAATTAATAAGTTGTGATTAAATTATTTAGGTGCTTACTAATCCGATTGTTATAAATGCGGGCGTGCTATTTAATACGACCTCATTGTCAAATTATTTATTTTATGTATTCATTATCAATTAAGAATCATGTGAGCTTAAATTAATTAATATGGTAGCGAGACTCTAAGTGCGTAATTTTCTACGTGAGACGCGGTGCCATTATTAAATTGCTTATTTATGCATGTATTAATGTTTTATTTGCTGCATTTTATTATAAAAATTATTAGAATTATTATTGAAAATTAGTCTAATTTTATAGTTAATGACTGGACGTGAGGGTCAAAATTGGGTGTCAACATGTACCCAGTTGAAAAATTACGTGCGTCCGCCACTGAGTGCAAAGTGAAAAAGAATCCATTTTTCTTTTTTCTGTTTTCCCCTACCAAGAACAAGAAGTCCACATTTCAATAACCTTCATGAGGTTTATAAGCTAATTATCATGGTGCTATATAATAGGATCAACTATTCCAGCTAACTATTGAGTATGTTTCCCATTTGAAAACAAATTAGAGGGATTTGATAGATCATAAGAAATAACTTCAATTGATCAACAACAAACAGTCCAAATAGATATATTTCACTAAATAAAATCTAAACAAACAACAACTAATTCAACCAATGCATAATTAAGCACCAAACTTATTATTCTAGAGTCTAGACCAATGCTATTTACTTCAACAATCATCCACTAGATTATCCCCAAAATCATCCTCCAACACTACCAAAATCGTCCCGAAGCCATTCAATCAAATTCAACTAATCAAAAGATGAAAAACAACTGCGATCGAACAAAACCTCATCCGCTTCATCGTGACCGCGTCGAATCCAAGCTCCTCAAGAAGAATCGCTTCCACGATCGATATCAATTCATCCGTTGGACTCAGGGGCAGACTGTTGAAGTTATTAAATAGTAGGTGCTATTGTAATTGTCATTAGTTAAGTGAGGGGTGTATTGGTCTTTTCCTATTAGGGGCCTATTGGTCTTTTCATATTTGTATTCATTTTCATTTCCTATTTGTAATGCTTTGGCTGCATTTCTCTGGTTTGAGATTTTGAGAATAGAAAAACGTAAAGCTTCCACAACTTGCTCCTCTTCATTCTTCCTTCTCCTTCTCCATACAATACTCAATTCTCAGATTCAACATGGTATCAAAGCCAGCCGACGATTGCTGTTGAAGATCGAAGCAACGTTGTTGTTGGAAAAGTCGAATATCAATTCGATTCTGAAAAAATTGAGAAACATTGAAGATCGAGATTCGCTCGCAACTCAATTTGAGAGGAATCCGACACATGCAACGCAGTTTGCATCATAACTACTATAATCGATCGAGGAAAGCCAGGCTACTGGTTCGATATTGCTCATTTTTGTGGATATTGAAATTCTGAAGGTCGATTGGTTGATTGTAGATCTCACTAGTATCGATTTTGTGCATATTGACTCTGTTGTGTATTAATCTGGTGATAATCAATTTTCGATGGAAGGCACTTCACGAAATGCACCAGTCGTCACTGATGAGATTTCGAACTTGAGTTCAAACATAGTGGACCACAACAATCCACTATTCCTGAGTCCATCTGATGCCCCCGGAGCTGTGCATGTGGAAATACAGTTGACAGGGACGGAGAATTATACATTATGGAGTCGTGCGATGAGGTTAAATCTGTTGACGAAAAATAAGCTCGGATTCATTGATGGTACAGTGCGAAAGGATATGTATGAAGGAAATTTGGTGAAGCAATGGGATCGCTGTAATGCAATGGTGATGTCGTGGATTATGAAAAATGTTAGCCGTGATCTATTGAGTGGAATTTTGTATCGATCGACTGCTTTAGCTGTCTGGAGGGATTTAAAGGAGCGATTCGACAAAATAAATTTGTCGCGTGTGTATCAATTGAAGAAGGAACTCAGTATATTGCAGCAAGGAGTGTCCCCAGTATCCAGTTATTACTCACGAATGAAGGATCTATGGGACGAAATCGATTCTATTATTCCTCCACCTACATGTGAATGCGATAGTCCTCGAGCTTATGCTGATCACCTGGCCAATCAGCGACTGTTGGAATTTCTGATGGGATTAAATGACGGCTATAATCAAGCGCGAAGTCACATTTTATTGTTGTCACCTACTCCTAGTGTAAATCAAGCATATGCTATGATTGCGCAAGATGAAAGTCAAAAGTGTATTACTGGAAGATTTGGTAGCAATGATTCAAATGAATCTTTAGCACTGTATGGTAAGTCGACACAATATAATCAGAGGAAGCCAAATCAGTATGCCTTCTGTGACTATTGTCAAATGAAGGGGCATACTAGAGATAATTGTCGCAAACTCTTGTTGTTCTGTGATCATTGCAAGAAGCAGGGACATGTCGCAGGGAAGTGCTATAGATTGGTTGGCCATCCAGCAGATTCTAAGGAAAGGAAGAAGGTGAATGTCGCAGCAATGGGATTTCAGGTGGATCCAGCTATTGACCATGAACAAAGCAGAAACAAGATGCACTTGTCCAAGGAACAGCAGGAATTTCTGCAACATGTACTTAATCAGCAGGAAGGGAATAATGATATGGCAGCAGTAGCCAAGGCTCACATGGCAGGTAACATTATGTGTCATAAACATAGAAGTACCAGTTCTTCAGACTGGATAGTGGATACAGGGGCAACTAACCATATGGTTAGCAACAAAAATATGATAGACAGAGGAGACAAGGACAGTGAAGGGCATGTACAACTTCCCACAGGTGATATAGCTAAAATTACTCAAACAGGCAGTTGTAGATTGAAGAATGGTGATATCATTGAGAATGTGTTATGTGTTCCTACTTTTAAGTTCAACCTGTTATCAGTATCGAAGTTGACCAGGGAATTGAACTGTTGCGCAAGATTTTTTCCTGATTTCTTTGTCCTGCAGGATCTGTTTACTGGGAGGGTCAAGGAGATTGGTAAAGAAGTTGGAGGATTGTACATACTGGACTCAGGCAGGAACTACAAGGAAGCAATAAAGGCACATGCTCATGCGTCAACTGTAATCACCAAGGATGAACTGGAAGCAGACCTCTGGCACAAAAGAATGGGTCATGTACCATTTAGTATGCTAAGGAAGATTACTGCTTTTGGAATTAAGTCGAATTTTTCAATAGATCATTGTCATGTTTGTCCATTAGCTAGGCAGACAAGAAAGGTTTTCCCTGACAGTCTTAGCAAGACTAATGTTCCTTTTCAACTTTTGCACCTTGATGTATGGGGACCATACAAAGTACCATCTTATAATAACATGCGATATTTCCTCACTGTGGTGGATGACTGTACTAGGTGGACATGGATTTTCTTGATGCACCTTAAATCTGATGTGGTATCGTTTCTTAAGGCGCCACAGATTAAAACTCAATTTAGCATGGTTGTTAAAAGTGCCAGGACAGATAATGGGACAGAATTTACAAACTCTGCCTGTTCAGATCTCTTTGATAAACTAGGGATCATACATCAAAAATCTTGCCCCTATACTCCACAGCAAAATGGAGTGGTTGAAAGAAAGCACAGGCATATTTTGGAAATTGCTAGAGCAATCAAGCTACAGGGCTGTTTACCAACTAAGTTTTGGAGTGAATGTGTTGAAGCAGCTGTTTATCTCATTAACAGAATTCCTTCTGTTGTATTAAGGAACATTTCACCCTATGAGAAGTTATTTGAAAGGATACCATCACTCTCACACTTGAGGGTGATAGGATGTCTATGTTATGCATCCAATTTGGTGAGAAAGGACAAGTTTGAACCTAGAGCCATCAAGGCCATATTGCTGGGATATGCTGTCAACAGGAAAGGTTACAAGCTGCTGAATTTGACTACTGAGACAGTGTTTGTTAGTAGAGATGTGACTTTCCATGAAAATATATTTCCCTACCAGCATTTCAAGGAAGATGGAGACTCAACCTTGTCTTCACACTTTGAAAATAATCTGTTTGTTGATGATATACAGGTTCCTTCCCAACACATTCAAATGGAGAATATGAGAACTATGCCTCCTGCACAAATTCCTGAAGATGTGACATTGAATACAGATGGTGTGACAGCAGGGTTGCCTTCCCCTGATGCCACTAGTGCTGATGACTACATGGGTACTCTGGATGCTGGTGAAGTCAATCTGGACATTTTGGATAATGAGGAAGTTGCTGAGGAGGTTAGAAGATCTACTAGAATACGGAGAGCTCCAATTTGGTTGAATGATTTTCTACATCCAGGGGCAGATTCAGTGACAACAAACTGTGCTTATCAAATGTCAAAGCGATGGACTACTCGGGTGTCGACCCGATATCACGGCTTCTGGCAAACATCTCGTGACATGAGCCACGATCGTTTCATGAGGCGACGAGGATCGAGGTGGGTCGGTATGAATTACGAAATTGGGCCGCGAAATGATAAAACTTGGGAAGTTGTTGACTTGCCTCACAACAAAAGAGTTGTTGGATGTAAGTGGGTATTTAAGATTAAGTATAAGGCAACTGGAGAGGTGGAGAGATTGAGGCGGACTTGTAGCGAGGGTACAACGAAGAGAAGAGTCGACTATCGAGACCTTTTCTCCGGTAGTGAAGATGGTCACTGTTAGGAGTGTACTCTCTATTGCAGTTTCTAAAGGCTGGGCCATTCAACAAATGGATGTGTTCAATGCATTCCTACAAGGGGATCTAGATGAGGAAGTGTATATGACATTGCCACAAGGGACAGAACACAGGCAGGGACAGGTCTGTCGGTTGCTTAAGTCACTATATGGACTCAAGCAAGCCTCCTGACAGTGGAATATCAAATTGACTATTACTTGTCTCATCAGGTTTTGTCCAGAGTCACCTTGACTATTCCTTACTTATCAAGAAAGATGGAAGTAAGATAGCCATAGTGTTGGTATATGTGGATGATTTGCTTCTCACTGGAAATGATCAGGGGATAATAGATGAGACAAAGTCCATTTTGCAGCATCATTTCAAAATCAAGGACCTTGGTGAACTTCGGTACTTCCTAGGTTTTGAATTTGCAAGGAACAATGAGGGGATGGTGATGCACCAACGAAAATACTCTTTGGAGCTAATTGAGGACATGGGATTGACTCGTTGCAAGCCAGTTACTTCACGATGGAGGCGATGTGAGGCTTACATGCATTGAATATGATGAACACATTAAGAATCGGAAACAACAAAGACACGAGAGACAAAAGGCAAAGATGATCGAATGTCGATGCTCTTGCGAAATCCAACAAAGATATCAAAGGCTGGTTGGACGATTACTTTATTTGACTAATACGAGGCCGGACATATCTTTTGTTGTTCAATGTCTAAGTCAGTTTATGCAAGCTCTCCAATGATCGCGTATGCTCGCAGAGAGGGTGATAAGATACGTGAAGCAAGCTCGAGTGGGAGTGTTGATAGCGGCGAAGGAGCAATGTCGTATGCTTCTTGTGGACGCAGATGGGCTTCGTGCCACATTGCAGACGATCGGTTTGAGCTACTTGGTATATTTTGGATCAACTCTCATTTCTTGGAAGTCGAAGCAACAAACGATGTCGAAGCTCGTGAGAATCTGTCTGAGCTTTAGCATCGGTGGTGGCGAATTGGTTTGGATTAGAGTTGTATTGAGCTCGATGTGACCTCGCAACTCCCGTCTCGACTCATTCGGCGACAAAGAATGCAATCGATTGCTACTAATCAGGTATTTCACTAGCGAACCAAACACATCGAGCTCGATTGCCATTTCATCAGGGAGAAAGTGCAATGTGCAGTTTCACTTAAATACATCTTGATCGACAATCAACCACAGATATCCTCACCAAGTACATTTCTGGACATCACACTCACCTTCTTTCCAAGCTAGGATTGAAGAATTTGTTCTTAACCCCTAGCTTGAGGGGGGTGTTGAAGTTATTAAGTAGTAGGCATTATTGTAATTGTCATTAGTTAAGAGAGGGGTGTATTAGTCTTTTCTCATTAGGGGCCTATTGGTCTTTTCACTTTTATCTTCATGTCATTTCCTATTTGTAATGCAGTTACTACATTTCTCTGTTTTCTGAGATTTGAGAATACAAAACGTAAAGCTCCCACAACTTGCTCCTCTTCCTCTTCCTTCTCCTTCTCCATACAATACTCAATTCTCAAATTCAACACAGACTTTTCGCTCTGAATTTCTTGCAAAGTCATGTGTCGATTCAAAGCTTAATCTCTGCCAATCCTTCTCTGCGATGACGATCTCACCATTTCGTCCTTCATCGCCTCCGCACACAGTCCGCATATCCACCGTCCTTGGAATGGTTCCGTTCCCTAACCCTCGCTATGTACGCCTCTGTACACTCCTCCGTCAATTTTTTTTTTTAAAATGGGGTTGGCCAGGGCCTAGGCTAGCCCAAGGTATGATCCGCCCCCGAAATACTGTTATACAAAATATAACTGAAGGTCGGTGTCACAAAACTTGACTAATATAATATAGTGAAATATTATTATAGAAAATGACAATCATATAGAGAGGTTTGATTCTAATATCTTACAATTACCTGTGTTACATGGTGACCAGAAGTAAGGAAATGGTGAACAGTAGCAGAATCTACGTCACCAGTAGTCAGAGGAACTCTTGGATTACTGTATATAAATGGAATATCATCATGCGGCCCCACAGGGCTATTAGCAGGAGCAATTGTTTCTCGAGGCGGCAACGGCCACGTGTATGCCGGAGAAGATGACACAATGCTGCCAGATATCAACGGTGGAGCTGCCGCAGGCGACATTTCCAGCGAGGAAGAGAAGTGACTTACCAAAATTGCAAGCTTTTGGCCTTGTAAACATGCTACATTATTAGTGCCATTGTTGAATGAGAAGTAAAAGTAACTAGGCCTTGATGGATGCCACTGCATTTTCAAGAAAATTCATCAGAAAAATAAAAATATCAAGTCTTGACACCTTTTTTGAATACTCAATCCGTCTCATTGTATTTTTTAAATTTCCAGAATCAAATATTTAATTTTGATCGTAAATGTGAATGGATCTTGGGCCTCTTAACAGTAAATTTAGATATAAATCTTAAGTTTTTGCAATGAATTATAGTATATGTTTATGTTTTACTTGGGCCGATCTCTATCGGAAACCGTCTTTTTACCTGCACAAAAAAATAGGGGTAAAATTCAAAGAAACAAAAAGTGTCATAAAATATTCACTGCAATACTTCCAAAATTTTGTTTGTTAAGGCAAATTTGCAAGACTTACTTATGGTATCCCCAATATGGATAGTTGAGTTTTTCCATTCTGAAACTCCATCAACCAATAACGTTGCTGACTGAGAAAACTGAAAGACTAGACTTTCAAGAACGAAAAAAATGAACCAAAACATGGACAGTACTCCCATGAAACCTATGTAGTACGGACACGTGAGAGGTGTCTGATAGAACACGGACACGGACACGGACACGGACACGCGGAAACGACAATTTTGAAAAATAGGGGACACGACACGGCAGGGATACGGCTGTAAAAATAAATAAAAAAATATTTTTATATATATAATATAATATATAAAATACTAAAATTAATATTTTTAAATATGATATTCAATTTAAAACATTTTCCAAAATATTATTGTATTATTTGTCATCATTGATATTTCTTATTCTTATAATTTATAGTTATAAATCATTTTTTTATACCATAACTTATTATTAAAATAAAATACCTAAAACTTATTCTTTATTTCCCAAAATCTAAAGCTCACACCCCATTCAGCCCATTTCTACTTTATCCCCCCAAAATCTGAAGCCCAACCCATATTCACAATGCCCTCTTCGTTCAGCCCATTTCCACTTTGTCCCCAAACTTATGGCTTTGCCTTTAACCTAAGAAAAAAGAAAAGAAAAAAAAACGTTTCTCTGAAACAAAAAACCAGAACGCCGCAGTCTTCGTTTCCATCTCTTTCTTCCATTTGTGGAAAAACAAGAAGTCATTTCATCAATAGACAGAAGGTTTTACCAAAACCAAAAGCGTAACGAAAGTCATCGTTGTTGTTATGCGAGACTCCGGGATAATGTCAAAATCGATAGGGGGGGATCAGGTAAGAATGCAATTTAGGGTTTTTACCTTTTTTTTAAGTGTTGTGTCCCCCTTTCCCGTGTCCCTCGCGTGTCCTGTGCGTGTCCCTGCCGTGTCCGATAATTTTATTTTATTTTTTTGGGCCGCTCGGACACGTCGGACGTGCGATATAGGCGTGTCGTGTCCGACGAGGTGTCCGACACGGATATGTTATCCTAAATGAAGTGTCCGTGCTTCATAGCATGAAACTTGTGCTGATTTTTCTGCGTCTTGATGAGCGTCTTGATGAGGAAAGAAAGAAAGAAAGAAAATGGAGTAATAGCTTTAGTGTCTGGTTGGGCTTTTAGATTTGCCAAAAGTGTTAGCCAAAAACATGACAAAAAATTGGATTGTTTGGTTCAAAATCGAAAAAGTAATTTTGAATTCCAAAAGCACTTCTGACTTCTATTTTCAAAAGCTTAAATTTTGGGCTTTTGAAAGTAGAGGTTGCTTTTACCTATTTTTAAGCCAAAAACACTTTTTTTTTATTGACAATCAAACACATAACAATTTTTTGGTAAAACATCTCAACTCCTAAAAACTCTACTTCTAAAAGCTCTTTTTAATAAGTTGTATCAAACGGGCCCTTAGTACTTGAGGGGTATTGTTGTTAGGAACTGAATTATTTATGTATTAAAATTAACACAATTAGTATTATGTTTGATAGCATTTTAGTTATTATGTATAAAAATAAGTATACCAAGGACGACATTTATAATTACTGGTTTATAATCCTGCATAACTAATATTCTCTCCGTTTCAAAAAGATTGTTTGGTTTTGACTTGACACACCGTTTAAGAAAGTTGAGAATAATTTTCAATTTTGTGGTCTTAAGGGTCTGTTTGGCCAAACTTCTGAAAAGGTGTTTCTGTTTCTCAGAAGTAGTTCTGCAGAAACTGTTTCTGGAGAATCAGTTAGGGTGTTTGACCGATAATTATAGAAGTGCTTCTCAGAAACAGAAACAGTTTCTTGTTTGACCAAGATTTATGCAAATTTACTAGAATATTTTTTTTAATAGATTTAAAACTATTTAAAATATTCTTTTCTATCATATGTTCCTAAAAATTAGTATATCTTTATAATTTAATAATTTTAAAAAAAAAATTTAATTGTAATATTTAATCAAAAAACAATATTTATAGTACATAAGAAATGTAACGACAATATGATAGTCAATGACTCAAATATGTCAAAATCTACCCCGCCCTACCCACACCTACCCTCACCTCATCCTCAAATTTCTATGTCATATTTTTTTACTTTTATAAAAAATATGAATTTTTTTCTTCCTCCTTACCCCGCCATACCCCCCAACCCCACCCCATTGCCCTACTCTATCCACAAATTTTTATTTCAGATTTTTGTTACTTTTACAAAAAATGATTGAAAATATAAAAAAAATGCTTACCCCCCGCCCTACCTCCTTACCCATCCTCACTCTATTGCCCTACCCATCCTCAAATTTATATTTCATATTTTTTGTTACTTTTATAAAAAAAATTAAAAAATATGAATTTTTTTCTTACCCCCCCCCCCCCCGCCCTACCCCAACCCATTGCCCTACTCATTCTCAATTTTCTATTTCATATTTTTTGTTACTTTTATAAAATAAAAAATTATTTAAAAATATGAATATTTTTCTTACCCCCAACTACCCCTACCCCTTGCCCCCATTGCCTCTACCCATCCTCAATCTATTTCATATTTTTTGTTACTTTTATAAAATAAAAAATCTTACCCCGATCGTTTATTGGAATAGAAAATTTCGGAAGAATTAGGTTCGAATAAATTTCTTGGGCCCTACCCCTACCCCTACCCCGACTTCACCCCATTGTACTACCCATCCTCACATTTCTATTTCATATTTTTTGTTACTTTTATAAAAAAAAAATGATTTTTTCCCCGCTCTACCCCTACCCCTATTCCCAAATTTTTATTTTATATTGGGATATTATATGAGATTAAAAGGAATTTTGTGAAAAGAAAATGGTAAATGGGTCCAAAAAAAATTAATGAATGAGCAAAAAGGACTTCTTCAGAAGAACCAAATTGGTGTTTCTGCTTCTCTTCTCATCTAGAAACACTTTTTGGCTTATGGAAAGAGGTGTTTGGCCAAAGAAGTGTTTCTGAGAAACAGAAACACTTCCAGAAGCTTGGTCAAACACCACCTAAATTAAAAGTGTGTTGAATGTACAAAAATAATCTTTAATCTTGTCGTTTTTAACACGTCATGTAAAATTGGAATGAAAAAGTTACCAAAAAAGAAAATAGGCATTTTTTAAACGAACTAAAAAGTAAAGTAAGACAATCTTTTGAAAATAGAGGAAGTATATATACAAGTTATGAGAAAATCTATAACTTATTTTATATAATGTAAAATTAAACTAAAAATATAAAAATAAAATAATTAATACGTAAATACTAAACCTTACATTACTAATCATGTATTTATAATACGTACATAACCCTAAAGTTATGAGTCTTTTCGTGTATAATATTGTATAATTATTTTTTAGAATATATACCTATAAATTATACACTTTCATACATATATATACATAATATATCTGGCTTTTGTATATAAGTGTATAATATTGTATAAAAGTGTTTTTGGGCTATATTTTTGCAATGTAAATTTTAGGCTATATTTATACAATTTAAGTCCGCCAAGTGTACGTTTATAAAAAAATCAATTAAAGGTGTGTATAATACCTGTATCAATATATTGCAAAAATAGCATTTTTAATCTTTGAGTTATTGTTATACTTTTATTTGATCCCTCTATTATTCATGATAGCATATTTGATCTTCAATTATATCAAATGTGTCAATTTAATCCTTGAAGTTAGCTGCGGTTTAAGCTTTTATTACGCAATTACTAAAATATCCATTACTTGTTGAGATACACCACATATATACATTGTATATATATGTGGTTGAATTAATGGATATTATTTTGATTAAATGATATCATTAGATATTTTGATTAGACTAGATATTTTGTGATTTGTTGATTAATTAGATATTTTGTGATATTAGGAGTGCAATTAGATTAGCCTATAAATAGGGCATTTACTTGTAATATTCTTTTGAGCAAACATATTATATAAAATCTGAGAAGAGCACTTTGCTCCCCAAAAATATCTCTCCCTCTTCCACGATTTTCTCTTCTCTCCCGTCTTACAATCACTTCTTACAATCACTGTTTCGTTCTATGTTTTCTCCTCTGTTTAAGAATTTAACATGGTATCAGAGCCAATTGCTGTATGGATCGATCCAATCTAGTGAGGAGTTTGAAAATTCAAAATTACTGAAAAAGAAATCGCGAAGGAACATAATCGCGTTCTTCTGAAAAATCAAAAATTGTGAAGGAATTGAAATCGAACATAATAGCGCAGTTGAGATTGAGATCGAAATCGAATCTCAGTTCAACACCAGATCGCGATCGGGAAAAAAACCCAGAGAAAATCAGCGGTGATTTATTCTGAAAATCAGAAAGCGATCGATTCGACTCGAAGTCGAGATCGAAGAAGCTCATAGAGCATATTGAGATGGAAATCAACAATTGAAAAATTGAAAAATCAGAATCGCGATTGCGATTTTGAGGAAAACAGCGAATCGAAGATTGAGGTAATTTCTATTATCGCATTTGTCGATCGAGTCGTATGGAGATGTTACTGGTTTGTGCGGATACACTCCGCCTTTGGCTATCATTGCGACGCCGAAGATTGCCAAAATTATTTCTAGAGGTTATTTTCATATTATTTCGTGTTGGTGAAAGATGTGTGTGTTGTCGAGTTCGTCGTTGTTGTTGTTTTCTGTTTCAGATTCTAGAATTGTGTCGTTAGTTGTTTGTGTTGGCTGGTTGTTTGTGTTGGCTGGTTGTTGCTGTTGGGTGTTGACGAATTGGAGAAAAGTGTCGTTCGTCGTTTTGTGTTGGTATTATTGTTGCTGGATACTGTGTTTCAGTTGTGATTAATGCTGCTAGTGTAGCAGTTGTTGAGACTACTGCAGTTGTTGTTGTTAATCAATTCAGAAATAAAACCAGCAAGTCGACTTGTTGTTGTCACTGCTGGTTTGGTATTCTACTGTTGTGCAAGGTGTGAATGGAGAGAAATTATGGTTATGTTGATCAGGATGATAAGAGTAGGGAATGTCTATCGATAGGAGGATCAAGGAGTTCTTAGCGACAAATAGACTAAGAACTGAGGGATACTTCATCGGAGACGATATGAATTGAGTTGAAAATCAATTCAAGGATTCAAGATTTATTCACAGTCTATCAAGTGTTAGATTTACTGTTTTTACATGTGTAAGCTCAGGGTAGGAGAATCGAGGAGTCTCTAGACGAAAATGGACTAGAGATTGAGGGAGACTCCAAGGCATGTCCGAGCTTATTATAGAAATTGCTATAGGAGAATAGATGGATTCTCTAGTCCGAGTGAGACTAGAGAACGAGGGGTTCTTCATAGCATTGATATAGGAGAATCGAGGAATTCTCTAGTCCGAGTGAGACTAGGGAACGTGAGGTTCTTCATTATTGTTGTGGGATAAGCAACTGTGTTGCTGCTTTTATCTACTTGTTTGCAGCTGATGTTCCTGCTGGTGCATGATTGTTTCTTTGTATACTGTTGTTAAAATGCAACCGCAACTCGAGAAAAGAAAAAATCAGATTCTAATGAAGGCTCTTTGAAGGGCCGTGTTTTCACTATGAAAATGTAGAAAAGAAGAAAACAATGGACAAGCTTGCAGAAAGTTATTGATGTTATTGCTGCTTGAGAATGTTAATGTTGCAATGAGGTTGCTGCAGGGGCATGAAAGCTAACAAGTTATCCAGCTTCAACTGAAGTTATTAGCTGTTTTTTCAATTTAAGCCACTAAGAAATGTTTACGTGATGAGAATCGAGAGGTTCTCTAGTCCAAGCGAGACTAGAGAACAACGAGGGGTTCTTGCCGCTTATTAAATTTTGCTGGTGCTGGTTCAGAAGATCGACCGGTGCTGGTTCAGAAGTTACTCAATGTTGTGGGAGTTGTGGCTCATGCTTGAAAATATTAGTACTGCAGCTGTCTTGCTGAAGCTACTGTGTTGCTGTGATGGTGTTTTTGCTTCTGCTATTGTCTGTTACTGCTTACGTGGTGTTCTTTGCTTATTCTTGTTGTTGTTGAGAAAGGTAATGCTATGGATGTATGCCTTGCGAAGCCCTATAAGTATCTACTAACACAGGTCGAGTTGGAGTTCGACAACTACGAGCATGAAGGCGAAAATTATGAAGCACATATCGTGCAAGCTTCTTGTACACGAGGGCGACCACATACATTCTTAGGAAAATATTAATGCTGCAATTGGAAGAGATTGTTGGGACTGTGCAGTAGGAGAATCGATGGATTCTTTAGTCCGAGTGAGACTAGAGAACGAGGGGTTCTTCATCTATTGATATGGGAGTTAAAGCTCATACTTGTTTGATGTTTCTGCTGGTGCAATGTTCTGCCAGTGCGGGGATGGACTGTTTTTTGTTTGTTTTTGCCTACGATTATTGCTAGGATCGGTGGGAATGATTCGGATATTTTGTTGTCTATTTTGGTTCTTTGGAAATAGTTGGTGCTCTGCGGTGTTTGCGATTGTGGTTTCCGATGCGCTAACGCTAGTGTTCTTTGGATGGAAATATGGTGATGTCGGGACAATTTTTTTGCCATCTTCTTTGGAAATTCGAATAATGAAGTTCTTTGGAATTCTTTGATCAGTGGGATTACGTATTAGCTTCATTTCTTTGTTGGTAAGCTATTCTTTGGTGTTGTTGTGCACTTTTAAGTGTAGTGTGAGAGGACAAGTGACCAGTGGGATCTTGGAATTGCTTGATTAATATCTGAAACTTCTAAGTTGCTTGCCTTTAACATGCAATCTGGATGAGAATTTGTCTTAAAGAATGTGTTGTGGTATCTAAATTGAATATGATGGTATTGTGAGCAGCCGCTTGGGCATGTAGCCATTCAAAATTTGGCTGGTTTGTAGTGACTTTTAGCAAACTCGGGCCTCGGAATTGGTTGTGTCAAATTTAAACCATCTTTGCTATTGAATGCCACCTCTGTGGCCGGTGTGGCTATTGATTGCGAGGCTAATTGTTTTGCTATTGTTTCAAGCTAGAATTGGCCCGATGTTTTGATGCCTAGCTTGAGTGGGTGTTGAGATATACCACATATATACATTGTATATATATGTGGTTAGTTAATTGGATATTATTTTGATTAAATGATATCATTAGATATTTTGATTAGACTAGATATTTTGTGATTTGTTGATTAATTAGATATTTTGTGATATTAGGAGTGCAATTAGATTAGCCTATAAATAGGGCATTTACTTGTAATATTTTTTTGAGCAAACATATTATATAAAATCTGAGAAGAGCACTTTGCTCCCCAAAAATATCTCTCCCTGTTCCACGATTTTCTCTTCTCTCCCGTCTTACAATCACTTCTTACAATCACTGGTTCGTTCTATGTTTTCTCCTCTGTTTAAGCATTTAACATTACTTACCATCGTTTTTTGGGTTAATTTAAAATCTAAACAATTTATTTTTTGAAAAACAAAAGAGGTGCAACACCTATTTATTTGCTTTACAAACTCCACACAACTTCCTTTTCTCTTTGCGATAGGATTTTATGCTTATGTTGGACCAATCTCCACTTGGTCTTCCAAGTAGCTAAAATATGTAATTATGAAAATATAGTAAAAATGAGATGTTCATTAACGGTCTGGCAAAACATGAATTGTCGACTGGAATGGATTTGCTTGAGTCGCAGGATTCCCAAACTTAGCAAAATTCTAATTAATTTTGTTTTCGTAAAAAATGATTTCTACCAAAAACACAGTTAGAGATTTATATTTCAAGGGTTTAAAGACAAGTATGTCATATCCGATCCGAATATACTCTTGATCGAGTCCGAAATTGAGATTTAGATAACTGACTAATATTACAAATATGAATGAGAACAAATAAGTAATGAGAACTTAATAAATTATATATGAAAAATAATTATGGATTGAAGCTGAGAGTTCTATATTAGCTTAAGAGAGATCTGAGTTACAAAAGGTGTGAGCTTAGAGAAGTACTGATGTGTCATTTTCTTTTCTCTAAGTCTTGCTTATATAGATAAAACTTAGACCATTATAACCCTAGGTGATGTAAGCGTCCTGACGTAATTACACCTACGCGCGTTGCGGCCATCTGATCGAAGTTGGCTGATATAACCGGGGGTTGTTGGAAGTGGATGACAACTGTGAGGATTTGTTGAGGTCTCAGGAGCCACAAAGCTTCTTGCTTACGCCTAATGCCTCTGGGTGCCTTTCTAACACACACTTACACTTGACGTTCCCGGATACTTTTCCACTCAATATAGATAGTCCCCCACTGCGGGACTCTTGAGCTAAAAGTATCGAGAAGTGGAAGAATTTATGAGCCTTCTTAAAAAAAGAACCTTTTCGCGGGAACTGAAGCGTCACATCTTTTCGCCATCAGACACATTGCCAGTTACTCATTGAATGTGCTTAGTTACTCAATTGACGGCACCTCCTAAGACACCGATTGAGGTTTTCTGACAAGACACACCCTTTCGATTTCCAAGGATAATGATTATTTCTTTGGCTATTTAATCCAACAGTCTCGATCATCTTTCTTCATTCCCACTTTCTACCTTATTATAGCAACTTCACTTTTCATCTTCTCTTACTTCCTTCCTTTTAAAAAAAGATGTCTACATATTCGACGTCCGGTACTTTCGACGGCTTAACCCTTGCAAAAATGGCGGCGGAGTTGGGTCTGTCTCGTCACCAACCGTCATCATCTGGTGTTTCTCAAGTAATGGACTTGGGATCCACCGCCTCTAAAATCATATCTCCCCCACCCCCCGAATTTCTACTTTGAAATGATTTTTCATGCCAACCTCCGTCTTTAATCTATGGAGGACATGCTTTCTTTGATCGATGATTATATCATTTCCCAAGTTCGTATTGAATGTGATTAGGGCTTGGATATTGAAGTTCTCCCCCCTCTGTTCAACACCAGCATTACTCAGCATGTTCTGGAATGTCGCACATTTACATTTATCCGTTCACCATCAATTTTGGGTTGTCGATCCATCAGGTGATGAAAGCTTTCTAACGGAGATATGACATCTGTCTGGGGCAACTGGCCCTGCAGGCATGGAGAATAGTTCGTTGCCTGCAACATCTGGGTGATCTCGCTCACCTCCTTTTTACTCTAGACCATTTGATCCACCTCTACTCCATCCGAGTACTCCGTGGGGGAATAATCAACTTTGTTATTAGGGGCTTTAGGGCCATTATCACAAATGTCGAGGATGATCATGACCGAGGGTGGCATGATCGATTTGAAATGACTTCTACCCTTCGCCTTCAGGGCACCAACTTCATCCTTCTTCCCGAGCACTAGAACAACTCCCGTGAGTAACATCTTCCTCTTTTCTTTTTGTACTTCGGGCTTTCCTTTCGACTAATTTGTCTTTTATTTGTAGAAACTCTTATGATTCCTGATCCATTACCCGACATTTTTGGGTCGGTGATAGGCTTACTCCGAGTTTCTCAAGTCACCGAGCTGACGTGGAGGGGCCTTCTTTTCCAAGGAATGAAAGGGAAAAAGTCATGGTGAGATCTTCTTCATTTAACCATTTATTCGCATATTTCATGCTTTTCTCATGACATTTTTCTTCTTCTTCTTCTCCCTTCGAAGGTCTCCTTGTGAGAGGAGGTTCGTCCAGAAAGGTTCCTACCCAGGACGAGGCCCGGGCCCGTATTGCAAAAGTTGCCACAGAGGCCAAGGCCAGCAGGAAATGAGTGCTTCAGGTAGATGCTGATGCATCAACCTCTGAGATCGATCTGCGTGTGAGGATGCGTCACCGACTGAGTGGACCCGCGATGGAGGATGTGAAGTGAGGTTTTCTTGTGGAGGACAACAAGGAGGAGGCTGGTGCATCCGAGGATGCAGGGATGTCCTCAAATGAAGCTATCATGAAGCCTAGGTCCAGCGGTGGCCAGCCCCCGAGCATGGGAAGGGGGGATGCTGGCGTGGGCCTTTCTGTTCCTTTGCCACCCCCCGTTGGTTCTGATCTCAGCCTGAAAGCTTATTAGGACCACCTCTCGAACATTTTTCTTCAGGTAACTCATGTTATTTTTATCATGCCTTCTGCTTTTAACACCAATGCAGAAACTAAGATCTCCAAGATCCCTAATTTTATGGAAATTGTTGGAGGTTGTATATGTTTTAAAAATGAACTATTGCTATAGTTTGAAAATAGAATAATATTATTAATCATGATAAACATTAATTTATTTTATTATATCTTGGTAAAAGTCCCATAAAAATTCGTAGGGAGAATAGTTTAATTGTGGGCCAACCGCATGCAATTTAAGGTTCACATACATATCTTGTTTTTTCTGCTGAGTATTTTTTCAGTTGGATTTGGATTTGGATTTGGATTTGGATTTGACGTTTTGGTAACACTAACATGTGACGATACAATAACTTTTTAGCATGTCTTCTAATGAATTAAGGTCCCACGAGAATCAAGATGACATCTATTTCCTCAACTTTTCAAGTGGCTTCTTACGCATATATAATTTGTCATTTACATGTTCGAAACAAAGTAGGACGAAGGTGAAATTGTGCCGTGAAACTGATAATGTTAATATATATACACGGATATTATTTAAAAAAATTATAGGTTTAATTTAACTAATTATAATAAAATATGACTAAAAGAAATAATTCACTGATTATTTTCATTAATAAATGAGATATATATATATTATTTACATAGGAACATCATTTTCCTATTCTACTCCTAAAACTCTATTCTATTTGAAGACCAATTATACACTTATGGTAAGAGTATAAGACTAATTATACTACAATATTACATTACATAATTGTACCATATTTAAAATATACACAGACTGTGTTCTCGGACTAGGCTTCACCCGAGTGCAGTGGCGGGTTGGGCTTCCAATTATATACATTCAATATACATATCATATATACGTGTATATCGTATATATTGTATGTATATTTAACATCCCCACGATTATAGCGAGCGTCTTGAACGCCGAGGCCTCACAAAATCTTCAAAAATGGCCAGGAAGACCTTTTGTAAAGATATGCGCAATTTGATACAGACGACACATGACAGCATACTTGTCACGAGCTACCTTTTCTCGAACAAAGTGAATGTCTATCTCGATATATTTAGTGTGCTGGTGCTGAACTAGATTATCAGAAAGGTAGATGACACTAACATTATCACAATATACCAATGTAGCTTTCTGAATAGGACAATGAAACTCTAAAAGAAGATTACGTAACCAACATGACTCGAGACCACATTGGCTACCCCGATACTCACCGCACTAGAACGCGCGATAATGTTTACCGACTCTTGTGGACCGTACGACCAAGTTATTACCAAGAAACATATAATAGCCAGACGTAGACAATATGGTATCCGAACAACCACCCCAATCAGCATCTGTATACGAGACAAGTGTAGACGTCTATGAAGAATATAAATGCAAGCCATAATCAAGTGTATATACCTGAGAATGCGTTTTAGCACATTCATGTGCTCAATCCTGGGATCATGCATAAACAAACACACCTATTGTACGACATATGTAATATCAGGTCGCGTGAACATACTGAAGGGCCCCTGCCAGACTGCGATAGCATGTCAGATCCTCGTAAGGTGAGCCAACGGTAGACCCTATCTTGGGTTTAGTATCAACCGGAGTGGAAGTGGACTTACATGATGACATTTCAGGCCTCTCAATAATCTCAGCTGCATATTTTCGCTGGGATAAGAATAACATGCATGACGAGTGACAACAATCCCCAAAAAATAACTAAAAGGCCCCAAGTCTTTCATAGCAAACTCAGAACTGAGCATTGTCATGATAGACTTGCGTAATACATCAGAAGAGGCAGTCAAAATAATATTATCCACATATAAGAGTTTATAAGCCAAGGAAAATCCACGAAGATATATGAATGAATTATCAGACCTGTTGTGAGTGAACTCAATAGTCGAAACATAGTCAGCAAACCGCTTATAGAAGACCCGTGGAGACTGCTTAAGTCCATATAAAGACTTCTTCAGCAAACAAACATGATGCAGATATTTGGGATCTTTAAACCCCAAGGGCTGATACATATATACTGTCTCCTTAAGATCACCATGTAAGAAAGCATTCTTCACATCTAACTGATGAATGAGCCATGATTTCAAAAGAGCCAAGCTGAGCATCATGCGAATGGTAACTGGTTTGACCACCGGACTGAATGTCTCACCACAATCTACACCAACCTGCTGAGTCTTACCATCACCTACAAGACGAGTCTTATGCCTCACAAAAGAACCATAAGAATTGTCCTTATGAGCAAAAATCCACATAAATCGAATAATATTAACACCAGATAGACGGGGCACTAAATCCCACGTCTTATTATCAATAAGAGTATTATATTCATCGGTCATAGCAATTTTCCAATTCGAGACATGTAAAGCAGACACAGAATTACGGGATAAGGGTAATTTAAGAACATTAGAAGTTAAATTAACATGTCTTTTTGGTTTAAAAATACCCTCATTGACTACGAGTGATTGACCTTTGACTCGGGGGAGAATTGAGTGAATTTTGAGACATATCGGGATTTGGGATGGACTGACCAACAGGCAGTGGGTCTGCTGGCCCAACACGGGACATGTCACGACCGAACCGGGCGTGGTGGTGCCCTACACGGGCACCGCCTACCTTAACAATACAAGTAGCTGCGGGCTGAAATAACACCTCATTTTTTTAAAACAAGCGTGCGTGCGAGGGCAAAGCCGACAAGGTGCCATATATACATAAACAAAAGACACTTGCATATGAGTCGATCCACATATGAATACAGACCTGCAGGAGTTAAGCGAACTATGACGGGACAAGGCCCCGTACCCAAAACTATACAAAGCACTGTCTTGAAGGACATATACCAAAGATAAACTCGGAATAGAAGGAGCTTATCCAAAACCTGGCGAGGATCCTACACTGCCGATCACCGACTGCATTACCTAAACTGCGGCATGACGCGGCCCGAAGGAGAGTCGATGCGAAGAATGTACCAAGTATGTGAGCGATGAAATGCGTAATAAAATCATAGCGATCTAAATAACACGGGAGACATGTATGATATCCAACCTCTGATACATAACACATAAGCGGTCATATCAAGTCGAGACGCGAGCCGCCAAAGTCGTTACTCAATATAACCGTGGGTCTCACGCCCATAATATCAATCATGCGTGGAATCCTTCCTCGCTTGGCGATCCGCGATGTAATAACACGATAAGGATACATGAACACGAGTCCGCTGTGTCCTCGATACCTCGTGGTCCCATGCCGGAATCCCACCTCGTAAAGCATGACCGTAGGGTAACACAAACAAATCGGGGACATATATGATAATCAAAATACAACACATTGTGTCTTACTAACAATGAGTAAGCGATAGTATCCTTACAATATAAACTAGGAAGCTCGTGATCAGCGGGACCATCCGCGCGGTATCATTTAGCAATCCTATTCTGGGACTATTTCACCCGCGTAGGTCGCGTGGACGCGTGAGGTATTCCTCGCATAATTTGGACCGCCGCGTGTGACTATTTCACCCGCGTAAGCCCTTTCGGACCGCGTGAGGTATTCGCATAGGACTATTTCACCGCGTAAGCCCTTACGGACTCGCGTGAGGTATTCTCGCATAAATTTGGACGCCGCGTGGGACTATTTCACCCGCGTAAGCCTACGGACTCGCGTGAGGTATTCTCGCATCGTGGGTAGCAAATCCACGGAATTATGCAAATGCCACAAACCGGGAATGACCACGAAACGGTGATATACCAATAGCACACAACCAACTATTTCCGGCTGCGTAGGCAATTCTCGATTAACAAGCCCAGTACTTATCACGGCATACTTAGACAAATTCTCAATTTATCAAGCCAAAGTACTAATCGAGGCATACATAGAATAATTCTCTTTTAACAAGCCAAAGTACTTATCAAGGCACACTTAGACAAATCCTCAATTTATCAAGCCAAAGTACTAATCAAGGGATACATAGAATAATTCTCTTTTAACAAGCCAAAGTACTTATCAAGTTATACATAGAATAATTCTCTTTTAACAAGCCAAAGTACTTATCAAGGCACTTAGAATAATTCTCTTTTAACAAGCCAAAGTACTTATCAAGGCACACTTAGACAAATCCTCAATTTATCAAGCCAAAGTACTAATCAAGGCATACATAGAATAATTCTCTTTTAACAAGCCAAAGTACTACGTACATACATTCCTTTATAAAAGACTCCTTTCTATGTAAAGCCCCAGATACTAACACGTAGTATCAAGGCGTGTCTATTTTTCAAAGTAAGTTACTACACTTTTAGAAAACTCATTTTAAAGCTTGAAATCAAGTAACTCCAAATTTTCACAATCTAGGCAACTTATGCCGATTTAATCAAAATAGACAACTTTCTAAACCTTCCATAAAGCCGTTATAACCAACTTCCCATAAAGCCGTTATAACCCTTATGGTTTTAGGCATATCCATTCCTTGATAACCAAGAGACTTATACTATTAAAACCAAGTATCACATACTTACAAAACAAGTTCTCAACTTTCAAAATACTTCAAGTCTCTTGTAGTTAGAAAACAAGTTTTCTTCTACTTTTTAAACCTCAAGTAACTTCACCCTTAACGCAAGTTACTTCTCTTAAATCATGTCATTTCTCCTCTTTTAAATCAAATAAGTAAATCACTCCTTTGACTCCCCTAAAGTCATTATAATGACCTTTAGGTTTTAGAACTAAGGCACTAGCCAAAAGATTTGGAAACCACTTCCTTTTCAAGTCTCTATGTACTTTAAGAAAAATACCTTCACTTTTAAGAATCCAAACTTCCCTAAGGAAATGGATTATACTACTTACAATTTAAACATCAAAGTACACTCAAGGAAGTACATAGAACAAATTCTATCTTAGGCAATCCAAATACAAGCAAGGAATGAATCATTCAAGGAGTAGAACTTACTTTCTTTATCTTAAGGAATCATGCTAGAAGAGGAGATAGTTCACATACCTTTTCGGCTAATATCCACAAGCCGAATACGCTGCGTAGAAGTGTCAACCTATAATGGTCACAACAAGGCTATCAACTTCTAGTCTCTATGTAGAATAATACTAAGTATTTAGTCTCTAATTCTACGGAAAATCGGGCAGCACTTCCTTTGTTTCTACTCACTTTGCCACTTTTTTCAAGACCGAATACAATAACCAACAAGCCACATTTAAGGCTCCAAACAACAACCAAACAAAGGGGATTACACGCCTTACAATACGTGAAAAATTCCGCCCCACAATTCATACGAAATAGTGAATATGCCAAAAGCCATTCTCGACGACCTCTAGAACAACACTAGGTCTTTTTCAATCCTTCTTACAAATTCCAAGTTCTAAGGTCTAACATGTTATATAGTCTAAACAACTTCAACAACTACAATTTCCTTCTTTATACAACATGCGACGCTTAGACTAATAATCAACTTGAATTGTAATCTTAACGCTAAACATGCTAGATTTGGATTAGGGTTCCAATAGTCAAAATACTTATCAAACTTCATACTATATAACTCGTGCTTGCTAATAACCATAGCTTCTGATGATAAGTAAACCTTAATTGCTAAAGCGACAGAATATACCTTTATAAGCCCTTAAAATTTCCAAGATTTCAAAGTCGCGCCTTAGCAATTCTTAGCTCCTTTCTTAGGTTCCAATCCGCTCAAGCACTCCTTGAGGCTATGAAGAACCCATCTTCAAGTTCCAACTTCAAAGTTGAAGAACTCCCTTAGTTTCCGCCTTGCGACTAACGTAAAAATACGTTTTTTCCGAAATCTTTCTATTGAGATAACCTTACAATACCCTTGGGGACATTGGGTTAAAGTCTTGTGGCTAACGGATCAAAACTATAAAAATTTTGTGTGGGAATTTCATGGAAACCGAGAGCTCTCTCTCAAGCACAAGAACTCTCTAAATTTCTCTAAGTGTTAAATGAGCTAGTCTTGCTACTAGTTAGTATATAACACATATTGGAGGGCTTAGACTAAAACAAATGTGAGGCTAGGATTAAAATCACAAGGATCAAGCCTAAGTGGCAAGTTGACTAGTCAATTATGTCAAGCTTTGAAGACTTATCTTCCAAGATGTTCAATGACCATAATACCCCTCCTCTAATTCGACCAAGACCACTTATGGGGGTGCCACGTGTCGCCCTCTCATTCGTCCATAAAATTCCGTAACCCTCGTGGGCCCCACGAAACGTAAAATTCCTCGGGTGGGCCCCACATGACCAAATCCGTAAAGATAAATTTCCATAATATTACTAAGTCCCATACTCTTCAAATAATGTATTTTGAGAATCCAATTCTCATCAACGAACACTTTTCCTTTCCGACATTCGGAAGATTTTCCGTCGGAAAAACAATTCTTCCTTTCGTACTAATTTCCAAGTCTTGTTTCCTTACGTACATTCTCTTATACATGTCCTGGACTTACGGGGTGTAACATTCTTCCCAGAAACATTCGTCCGAATGTTCTTAGTCGATTGCCGCTATACCGCAACTCCACGATCTACATACTATGCTATCGATCAAGCGCACAAGACCAACGATGCCACACATGGCCACCACACATACGTAAACATAACAATGGACCTTCCGTCCGTGGTCCTTTCTCACAAAACTCGAAGGTTCTGATCATATCACACACGGGATCCCCAGAGGTTCCTTTCTTTCCTTACTTGTCATATTTTCGTACTTTCAAACTTATCTAGTACACGTACAAAATCTCAATATCGTTTCTGTTCTCCACTCCTTGGAGTTACTAATCAAACGGCCATTAAGCTACTTGAATTTCCGCTAAGGCTCTTCTCGGTCCTTACGACCTAGTTCCGGTGGAACGCGTCCACAAACTCGTACAACGATTAACTAAACTTGGGCCTGACATCCTCAGGACCCTATCACATAACGGGACCATTTCTAACTGACATTACCCCATTCCATACTATCGGCTGACCCGAAATGAGTCCATAACCCGACTCACCGTCACACTTAACTTCTCGTTCTTAGTCTGGAATAAATCTCTCTTATCTCAAGGTACTTCTTACCCTATCCCCTATTCACTAGAGGTTCGTCACATAAGCCAAAGTATTTCTACTGTACAATCTTCCCTATTGGTCTTACACTGTCATGAGGCAATTACAATTTGTGAACTTTATACAACTATAGTCTCAGTTCACCTATCATTCTTGTCAACATTCTTACTTCTCACTTACTAATCAAAGTATCCCTACCTCTGGGGTACTATCACTTACAACTGCTAGCACCGCTATCTTGGTCAATAACACAACGGTTTTCCTCGCGACCACTATAGTCTTCTCCTAACCGAGAAAGCTGGAGGCTCAGTGCTGGGACCTCAAAACAGGCGCAAGAACTCGCGATGGCGAACAACATCCGGTATACCACGGCATAAGCCCTATCAACTCTCCGAGTCGACTAGTAGCTCCTACTACTCTTTTGCCCTTACAGGCGTGTTGCCCTCGCGGAGGCATAGTGTAACACAACAATACGTCAGAGGAATTATCTTATTAACACTCTCATGGCACGATCTTAGAGTGAGAAGAATAGAAACCAACTCTAAATGTCCTGTAGCCTCACTGTTTATGGGTGTGGCGCGCAACACACCGATGTCAAGACTCTACTAGACACGGTGCAGTAGACATTCAGGTGGCGCTCGATACCACTCTGTCGGGACCCGAACCGGGCGTGGCGGTGCCCTACTGGCACCTTCTACCTTAACAATACAAGTAGCTGCGGGCTGAAATAACACCTCATTTTTTTAAAACAAGCGTGCGTGCAAGGCAAAGCCGACAAGGCTGCCGTATATACATAAACAAAAGACCTTTACCGCATACGTGAGTCGATCCCACATATGAATCTGAGACCTGCAGGAGTTAAATCGAACTATGACGGGACAAGGCCCCGCGTACCTAAAACTATACAAAGCACATCTTGAAGGACATATACCAAAGATAAACTCGGAATAGAAGGAGCTTATCCAAAACCACGGCGAGGATCCTACACTGCCGATCACCGAATCGCGTACCTAAACTCGCGGCGTGACGCGGCCCCGAAGGAGGTCGATGCGAAGAATGTACCAAGTATGTGAGCGATGAAATGCGTAATAAAATCATAGCGATCTAAATAACACGAGAGACATGTATGATATCCAACCTACGATGCATAACACATAGCGATCATATCAAGTCGTGGGCGCAGCCGCCAAAGTCATTACTCAATATAACCATGGGTCTCACGCCCGTAATATCAATCGTGCCGTGGAATCCTTCCTCATCCGGATCCATGATGTAATAACACCAATAAGGATACATGAACACCAAGTCCCACTGTGTCCTCGATACCTCGTGGTCCCGTGCCGGAATCCCGCTCGTAAGCATGACCATAGGGTAACCAAACAAATCCGGGGCGTATATGATAATCAAAATACAACACATTGTGCCTTACTAACAATGAGAGTAAGCGATAGTATCCTTACAATATAAACTAGGAAGCTCGTGATCAGCGGGACCATCCGCGCGATATCATTTAGCAATCCTATTCACGGGACTATTTCACCCGCGTAGGTCGCGTGGACCGCGCGTGGTATTCTCGCATAGTGGACCCGCCGCGTGAGACTATTTCACCGCGTAAGCCCTTTCGGACCGCATGAGGTATTCTCGCGATAGGACTATTTTACCCGCATAAGCCCTTACGGACTCGCGTGAGGTATTCCTCGCGTAGGTGGACGCCGCGTGGGACTATTTCACCGCGTAAGCCCTACGGACTCGCGTGAGGTATTCTCGCATCGTGGGTAGCAAATCCACGGAATTATGCAAATGCCTGGCGGAATGACCACGAACGACCGATATACCAATAGCACACAACGACTATTTCCGACACATAGGCAATTCTCAATTAACAAGCCCAAGTACTTATCACGGCATACTTAGACAAATTCTCAATTTATCAAGCCAAAGTACTAATCAAGGCATACATATAATAATTCTCTTTTAACAAGCCAAAGTACTTATCAAGGCACACTTAGACAAATCCTCAATTTATCAAGCCAAAGTACTAATCAAGGCATACATAGAATAATTCTCTTTTAACAAGCCAAAGTACTTATCAAGTTATACATAGAATAATTCTCTTTTAACAAGCCAAAGTACTTATCAACTTATCAAGGCACACTTAGAATAATTCTCTTTTAACAAGCCAAAGTACTTATCAAGGCACACTTAGACAAATCCTCAATTTATCAAGCCAAAGTACAAATCAAGGCATACATAGAATAATTCTCTTTTAACAAGCCAAAGTACTACGTACGTACATTCCTTTATAAAAGACTCCTTTCTATGTAAAGCCCCAAGATACTAACACCCGTAGTATCAAGGCGTGTCTATTTTTCAAAGTAAGTTACTACACTTTTAGAAAACTCATTTTAAAGCTTGAAATCAAGTAACTCCAAATTTTCACAATCTAGGCAACTTATGCCGATTTAATCAAAATAGACAACTTTCTAAACCTTCCATAAAGCCGTTATAACCAACTTCCCATAAAGCCGTTATAACCCTTTTATGGTTTTAGACGATCCATTCCTTGATAACCAAGAGACTTATACTATTAAAACCAAGTATCACATACTTACAAAACAAGTTCTCAACTTTCAAAATACTTGAGTCTCTAATGGTTAGAAAACAAGTTTTCTTCTACTTTTAAACCTCAAGTAACTTCACCCTTAACGCAAGTTACTTCTCTTAAATCATGTCATTTCTCCTCTTTTAAATCAAATAAGTAAATCACTCCTTTGACTCCTAAAGTCATTATAATGACCTTTAGGTTTTAGAACTAAGGCACTAGCCAAAAGATTTGGAAACCACTTCTTTTCAAGTCTCTATGTACTTTAAGAAAAATACCTTCACTTTTAAGAATCCAAACTTCCTAAGGAAATGGATTATACTACTTACAATTTAAACATCAAAGTACACTCGAGGAAGTACATAGAACAAATTCTATTTTAGGCAATCCAAATACAAGCGAGGAATGAATCATTGAGGAGTAGAACTTACTTTCTTTATCTTAAGGAATCATGCTAGAAGAGGAGATAGTTCACATACCTTTTTGGCTAATATCCACTAAGCCGAATCGCCGCGTAGAAGTGTCAACCTATAATGGTCACAACAAGGCTATCAACTTCTAGTCTCATGTAGAATAATACTAAGTATTTAGTCTCTAATTCTACGGAAAATCGAGGCGACTTCCTTTGCTTCTACTCACTTTGCCACATTTTTCAAGGCGAATACAATAACCAACAAGCCACGTTTAAGGCTCCAAACAACAACCAACAAAGGGGATTACACGCCTTACAATACGTGTAAAATTCCGCCCCATTAAATCTGAAATAGTGAATATGCCAAAAGCCATTCTCGGCCAACCTCAGAACAACACTAGGTCTTTTCAATCCTTTTACAAATTCCAAGTTCTAAGGTCTAACATGTTATATAGTCTAAACAACCCAACAACTACAATTTCCTTCTTTATACAACATGCGGCGCTTAGACTAATAATCAACTTGAATTGTAATCTTAACGCTAAACATGCTAGTTTTCGGATTAGGGTTCCAATAGCCAATAAACATATCAAACTTCATACTATATAACACATGCTTGCTAAAATCCATAGCTACCACAATAAGTAAGCCTTAACTATTAAAATGACAAAATATACCTTTATAAGCCCTTAAAATTTCCAAGATTCCAAAGTCGCGCCTTAGCAATTCTTAGCTCCTTTCCTTAGGTTCCAATCCGCTCAAGCACTCCTGAGGCCTATGAAGAACCCATCTTCAAGTTCCAACTTCAAAGTTGAAGAACTCCCTTAGTTTCCGCCTTGCGACTAACGTAAAAATACGTTTTTTCCGAAATCTTTCTATTGAGATAACCTTACAATACCCTTGGGGACATTGGGTTAAAGTCTTGTGGCTAACGGATCAAAACTATAAAAATTTTGTGTGGGAATTTCATGGAAGCCGAGAGCTCTCTCTCAAGCACAAGAACTCTCTAAATTTCTCTAAGTGTTAAATGAGCTAGTCTTGCTACTAGTTAGTATATAACACATATTGGAGGGCTTAGACTAAAACAAATGTGAGGCTAGGATTAAAATCACAAGGATCAAGCCTAAGTGGCAAGTTGACTAGTCAATTATGTCAAGCTTTGAAGACTTATCTTCCAAGATGTTCAATGACCATAATACCCCTCCTCTAATTCGACCAAGACCACTTATGGGGGTGCCACGTGTCGCCCTCTCATTCGTCCATAAAATTCCGTAACACTCGTGGGCCCCACGAAACGTAAAATTCCTCGGGTGGGCCCCACATGACCAAATCTGTAAAGATAAATTTCCATAATATTACTAAGTCCCATACTCTTCAAATAATGTATTTTGAGAATCCAATTCTCATCAACGAAAACTTTTCCTTTCCGACATTCGGAAGATTTTCCGTCGGAAAAACAATTCTTCCTTTCGTACTAATTTCCAAGTCTTGTTTCCTTACGTACATTCTCTTATACATGTCCTGGACTTACGGGGTGTAACAGGACACTTGCGTCGGAAATGGGCTAGAACCCATCAACTGGAGCGATGGCGGGCGAGATGCAGAATCAAGCCCGATGTTAGTCATCGGTCGATTCGTTCTTGGGTGTCGTGGCGTAATAGTGGGGCGTGGCGATGGGTCCGCTGGTGGAGTTGGGGTGCAGGACACGTCCGAAAAATGGTGAATAATATACGGGGATATATTATCATCCAAAAAATTATACGAACTAGGCACGAGACTTTTTACCTTAGCAAACAGAAATTGGGATTCATCAAATATTACATGGAGACTAATGATGATTTTATTAGATGATAAATTAAAACATTTGTAACCACGGTGATTTGACGGATAACCCAAAAACACACAAGGGGTAGAACGGGCCTGAAGTTTGTTAATTGTGGTGGACGGAAAGAGTGGATAACCTGAGCAAGACCACTAAAATGTGAATACGAAGGAGTCGTATTATACAAAATATGAAGAGGGGATGAATATGTCAAACATTTGGAAGGACGGACGTTAAGAATATATGTAGCCATTTGTAGAGCATGATGTCAAAAAGATGAGGGTACGGAAGCATGAATCAATAAAGTTCGGACAATGTTATTAATGTACGAATTTTGCGTTCGGCTTTCCCATTTTATGAAGACGTATGAGGACAAGAAAAATGAAAATTAATCCCATTTTAGCACAAAATTCCCTAAACACCCCATGTCATATTCTTTGTCATTATCACATTGAATATTTTTTATTTCCCGTTCGAATTTAGTTATAATGAATGCTCTAAATTTTAAGAATATGGAAAAAACTTGAGATTTTTTCGTTATCGGAAAAGTCCATAAAAACTTAGAATAATCATCCAAAAATATAACATAATATCGATGACCGGGAGAACTAAGAACAGGGGACATCCATAAATCATTATGAATAATATCAAATGACATTAAAGTATGAGATTTAGAGTCTACAAATGACAACTTAACAATTTTTTCTAAAGAACAAGATTGACAATTCGGAGTACTACGCGTACCCTTACAAGAAATAAGATTGTTTTTATCTAAGACAGAAAAAATTAACGATCCTGGATGACCTAGACGAGCATGCCACAAGGAAGGAGCAAAAGCTGCAACAGTTGAAGGCATGACTTGACGTGAGAAATCGAGACTTGGTGTGATTGGATAAGATCTCCCCTACTATCACACCTCATAAGAGGGGTCTCCGTCTTGAAATCTTTCACAGAAAACCCAAAAGGATCAAAATCAACAGAAACACAATTACCAGTTGTGAATTTAGGGACTTACACAAAAAAATTAATCAATTTTGGGGCATGAATGGTATTTTTCAAGACAAGTGGTGGATGGGGAGAGACAAAATTTTATGACCATAATCGTGAATTAGATTGAATTACCATTACCAATAATTATACCACGATTACTGCTCAAATTAGAATAAGATGAGAGAGTACCTTGATCTGATGTCATGTGGGTAGTGGCGCCGGTGTCAATATACCAATTCGGGTCTGGAGGAGTTAATCCTAGAGTGTGTATTGCGACTTCAATATCTGTCGGAGATGGGACAGACGTGGGTCCCTCAGTCGCAAAGGCTGCGTGGCGAGGCCAGCGAGCACAGTCTTTGCGAAGGCCCAATGGGGGATTTGTTGAACCGTGGCGGATTCTTTGGGTATTGGGCATGGGTGGCGGGCCCGATTTAATTCAGCGTTGTTTGGGCGTGTGGCCACTTGATTGGCCCATGGCGGTCGTTGGTGGCCCGGTGGCGGACCGCGGCGCCTCGTAATGCTCACCGTTACCTGGCGTCCACGCTTTTTTTTTTGCGATTTTGACTTTTCTTGTCGCCGTTGTTATGATTTTGACCCGAATTCTCATAATATGCTTGAGAATTATTGGATGTGGCCATCATGGTGGAGTTAGCGCCATAAGCCGCCTTTTTAGCCAAATTGACTTTTTCAACGTAGCGTAGGCGAGCTTGATAGATTTCGGTGAGGTTACTTTGTGAAGGATCGAAGCAACAGTTATAGGCCTCGGGCGGGCACGCAACCATCTGTAGGGCGAGGCGACTATTGCTGCGAGGAGCACCAGCGTTGCGAAGTTGATCGCCAAGTCCTTGAGTCGTTTTTAATAAGATGAAATATTCGGATAATTCTCGGCGACTTGAGAAAATTCATGTTCAAATGTGACAATGCGGGAATGACTGTTATCCTGGAATATATCACACAATCTATTCCAAGCAGCCATGACTGAAGAGTTAGGTTCCATAATTGTTTGTAAGAGGTCGAGGGAGATAGTGGCATAAATCCACTAGAGAACCTTAGAATCAAGAGTAATCCATAATTTAGGATCTTCCTCCTTGGAGGGCACACCCTCTGTGTCATGAGCCGAAGGGATGATGTGATGGAGGACTTGATGTGCTAGTGCATGAATTTTGAACAACTCTGCCCACGTCCCATATTGAACGTTTTCTAAGTCAAGAACAATAGTAAGAACACTCTTGATGTTAGAAACTGTTAAGGCAGGGTGAAACATGTTCTTATCAGTCATAGTGAATATAACAGGAGAAGGGAATATTTTTAAGGGAGGTTCTCGATTTTGAGGAAGAAAAGCCGAGAGGGTCTCGGGTTTGGGGTATTTTGCGGAAGCAAGAAATCACCTAGACTTCTGATACCATTAAAGAAATAATCTCCTGATTATTTTCATAATGAATGAGATATATATACAATTTACATAGGAAAATCCTTTTCCTATTCTACTCCTAAAATCATATTCTATTTGGAAACTAACTATACACTTATGGTAAGAGTACAAGACTAATTATACTACAATATTAAATTACATAATTGTACCATATTTGAAATATACACAGACTGGGCTTTACCCGAGTGTAGTGACGGGTTGAGCTTCCAATTATATACATTCAATATACATACCATATATACGTGTATATCGTATATATTATATGTATATTTAACGATGACCATCTTCTTCGATTTAACAATCAATAACGTTTATGAGATACCTAGTAATACAATTATTTTAAATATGATCTGATTATGCAAATACTATTTACGCTATTACTCAATAGATACTTAACTCATGCTACCACCTAAACATCAAAGCACATAGTCACTAACGACGAAGCTACTTTTGTCAAAAAAGAAGCCAATTGATGCCTCCTTCCAGTATTTTGCTGAAAAATTATACTGTACGTCTAGATAGATCAATTCCTTTTATGTATGTGTATTATGTTAATTTTTTTTTGACTTGTTCGTATATATTTTTTTATATTTTGAATCCCCTTAGTAAAAATCTAAATTGTGTCATTCATTGTCGAAAACATTTGTAAATACATTTCACTTGGATCGATCTGATAAAAACTTCTGTAAAAATCTTTATATAGATGAGGTGTAGATATACATTTACAAAAATATTCTTAGACGCTACAACTATTGCAACTGTTATCAAATACCTAAATTACTTATGACGTTAGTACATGAATAAAGCCTGATTTTATAGAACTATACTTTTTTTCCTCCTCTTCTTCTGGCATTTTGTTAGTGTAAAAAATGGATTTTGAGCTTAACTCAACCCCAAAAGCTAGCTTATAGGGTGAGGATTGTCCAAGTCCATATAAGGATTCCATATTCCCATTCTATTACCGATGTGGGATTCTTACCACTCCCCCGTACGCCCAGACTCCGTTAACTCGAGCGTGGATAATATAATTTGGGGGTCCAACATCAGTGAACAAAGAATTGGAATGAGCATGACTTTGATACCATGTAAGAATGGATCTTAGGCCTAACTCAACCCCAAAAGTTAGCTTTTGAGGTTGAGTTAAGCCCAATATCCATTCTTTACATGGTATCAGAGCCAAGACTCATTCCAATTCTTTATTCATCGAAGTAGTAATAATGCAGTTTCAGCCGCCATTTTCCATGCATTCTCCCTGTTGGTAACATTTACGTTCACTGTCCCTCTTTCTTCATAACCCTTGAAATTCGATCTTTTCCGAATTAAGGGGTCGTTTAATAGCTAATTAAGAGGGAAATATCTATGTAATATTATTTTATGCGTGATATTTCTTTTAAGAACATTTGTGTTAGGTTTTGTCAAAGCCTACCTAATTTTATTAAATATTTCTGCCATGATACACGTGTCATAGCCCCCTTCCTCTAGGAGTGGAGTAGAAAAGGAAGAAACAGAGAAATTAATAGGATGTAGCATGGGACACTGCGTAGACAAAACTCAACAGGATAATCAGAACAATAATGCAAGAAGAAGAAGCATGCGAAATAGATGTTTAAACATTAATGACAGCATCAGCCATTTAGAATTTGAACCTTTCATGTATACACAGTTCTAAGGAGTATATATAACTTTTTAGGATGTGTGACATTAAAGGAATTTACACGGAAATGTCTTTCTAAAAATAAATAATAATTTTATTTATTTATTGATGTTTGATAAATAAATAGGAAAATATTACTCCCTCGGTACTCAAAAAAATTGACATACTTTTCTTATTAGTTTATTTCAAAAAGATTGATACATTTAGAAACAATTTAATTTTATGAAATAATTGACGACCACACAAATATATAATTTTTATTTCGGACCGCATATTTAAAAAAATATTTTTTTATTTCTTAAACTTCATGTCAAGTCAAACTTAGACAACCTTTTTTGGAACGTAAAAATATTTCAAAAGCCTTCATATTTAATTGACAAACACTAGGGGTAGAGCTGATAGGATGATGGTGGTGAGTTGGAGGTCGGGGTGCTAGGGTATGGTAGGGGGTTTGGAGGGTGGAGAAAGGGGGTGCTGGGAGTAGGAGGTAAGAGGTTGAGGCGGGAATGGGAGAAAGAATCAACATGAAAGGTCATTCATGGAATAATTGTTTTCCCTAATTCAATTCAGAAAGTCAATTTTCAAAATTTTAAGAAACTTATATTTTTTATTGAAAATATATTCAAAATGTCATTTTTCTAATTTTTAAATAACTTATTTTTTTATTAAAAATATATTCAAAACATTCTAGGAACCAATTCTGGATGTCATTTTTCTAATTTTAAAGAACTTACCTTTTTGTTGGGAAACAATGGATGTACGAGAATAATGTACAACTACTACTAGTGTTTAGAAAGGATAAATAATTACAATACAACAGACTTGAAGTCTAATATAAGTTGTTACAACAACAATGAGTGTAGAAGATCTTGATCTTCAGTCTTAAATCCATCTTGGAGTCTTGGATCTAGAGATTGGAACTGCAGCAAGCCACTTGATCTTTATAACCTGAAATCAAGAGAAACTAAATCTGGTAGTGTTATAGTTGCGTTGCTGAGTTCAGTGATATTCACTTGGTCCTTAAGACAGTATTGCCCCGTATTCATCCTTTAACGACTATTGACAACTTGTCTCCCAAGATAAAACATCAACTAAACAAATGAATAAAGAAAACTCAAGTGTTTCTCAAGAAGAACCTTTTGAGTGTATGAAAATATGCTATAGAGGAAGAATTTTCAGAAAATCTGAAATCATGCAAGTATAGAGTGTGTTTCTAATTGAGCCAAAGGCCTCAATATATAGGTGTGTAAGATGACCTTTCAATTGCCTCATAATGGCATTCGATTGCCCCCATTAGAAATGGCAGTGGATCATGGATCCAGTCCGGATCCGGTGGATCCAAATTCGTTTTGTAGGATATGAATCTTTAAAATTTGGATCCGACGGATCTGGATCGGACCCGAATCCGTTTCTGACGAATCGGATCTGGATCTGAATCTTGTATTTGAGATCCGTATCCGGTCCAGATCCGACCCGTGGATCCATTTTGTTATATGATGGCAGTGGGATTTTACTGGATAATTCCTATTTTGTTTTTAGTAATGATATATACACTACAAATACTATTGAGACCTATTTTTGAGTAGGTAAGCATAGATGATCCTTAGCTTAGACAAAGGAGAAGGCATACAGAAAGTTGACAACCAAACTAAAAATACTCTAATTATGATTCTTATAAATGGTGCCACGGATTCATATAACTGGTGTCAATTCTTTTAAAATTGAGGAATGGTTTATTATTTTTTAGTTAAACTGATTAAGATATTTTTATCAACATAAATATATTATACAAAATTGGAAAAACAATTGAGATCATCTATAAGGAGATTAGTATTTTCCACTTAAGAAGTAAGAACAGTTATGTACTTGTTTTTAGCTCTTACTTTTAGAGACTTATTTTTTTTTAGGGATTTTGAGATAATATATACATATAAATGCTATGAAGACTTATTTTTTTTGGTGAAATTGCGTGCTTAAAACAGATATCTTTGAGCATGTAATTATAGATGGTCGCTAGATCAGATAAAAGAGGAGTTTTGCTGAAATTTTTAGATGTGGATCCAGATCCGATCCGTGGACCCGGTGGACTCGATGGATCTGGATTTGGATCTGATTTTTATGGACCCGATGAATTTGGATTCGGAACTGGATCCATGTATGAAAAACGGATCTGGATCTAGTAGGATCCGGTCCAGATCCGATCTGTTTCCATCCCTAACCCCATAATGGAATTCAATTGCCATATAATGGATGGTCTTTAATCCCCAAGTAATTCAACAAAATAATTGTTCAAGTAATGGCCATTATTTGGTGGATTCAATGTCATTGAAACCTCCCCAACAACCAAACTTTTGGGATTCCATCGGTCCAGCGCCCGTTAGCGCGACGCACGAGGCGCGCATGGCGAAGCTCGATAGTAAAAACCATCCAAGCGTCGCGGCCCTACTCTTGGGGCGCCGCGGTGCTGCGACCCTTTTCTGATCTTACACCTATGTACACTTCTTCCTTCATTTACCAATGTGAAACTCGTGTCTTTTAACCAACGATCATCCATCATTCTATGTCTCAAACGTTTACTCACTTATCAATATCTTTTTCACTAATGAAATTTACGATACTTGGCACTACGTGTGCACGGGTGTGAAAACTGCGTTTCCGACGTGCGAGATCCCAAATGTTCGAGTCATAAATAATGGGTTAAACTTAACTCCACATTAGTAAATTTCCAACAATTCCCTCTTGAAAGAGATTTTGACGCACACACACGGTGCCTTTCTAACAATCTTTCGGCGGATCGATGTTGCATTAAGATAGGTAGCCGTAGCTTTGAACTTTCCATAGTAGAATACCATCGGACTTACTGCGCGATGAACGCGTTGTCTTGAACTATCAGTGTTTAATGTAAGCCAAGGCAATGGTACCAACACAACAACTTTCCTTACTTTGTTCTTCTTATGTTTTATCCGTTGTGGCCATGTACACAATTGGATTCTTAAGTGCGTTCATTTGAGGCGGCCAGTCCTCACACTTAAATATGTGGTCTCCTACAAGATATCCTGCTATATCCCACTACATAAGTGTTATGCACCATTAAAAATTTCTCCATATCTACCTCAACCGTTAAAGATCACTAAAGGTTTTGGAAACTTAACATTTACCCACGCTGCAGGTAGCACTTAATGTCTATCACGGGAACGACCTTGGATTCATGTTTCTATGTAGAAATCATTATTCGAAATGCTCTTGCTTCCACCAAAGCGCTCCACTGAACTTTTACGACTTAATTTTCCCATTGAACCTAATTCTTAAGATCTCCAGTCAGTAAGGTTGGGTGTCCGCGATATCAATTTTTAGTGATTGGGATTTAGGCCCATTCCCCTAGACAGGCAGAACAACTTGATCTTCGGGTGGTTCCTTAATTCAAGGGTCCGTTATATCCTTTGATTTAGTAATCAAGGATGTGTCACTCGATCAGCGACATCTGATCTTATGTATGCGTGATATGTCGACATTTGTCATCCGTGCCCATATAGTGTATAACTGATGTAGGCACGAGTTACTCCCAATAAGGGATATCCTCTAAGAGGTCGTAAAGTTACTCAACTTCTCATCATGCTTTGTATAAAGCGATAAATTCTGATTCCATCATGAATCGGCCGATGCAGACCATCTATACATAGTCTTTTAATCGTTGATTGAAATTCTTCCATATTTTATTGCTAAAATATTGTTCCGGTCCAAAATATGGTATACTATAGCTACTTTGGCATTTCCATTTCTCAGCTCATCCAATCCTGTCTAATATCAACAAGTCCACTACCGAATCTGCAAATCGATTTGGCATTTCAAAGAGAAGGAAATTAGGCCCTTAGTTCACATAGAAAGATGTTAAATGAATTCCTCAATCTTTTGTCGTATATCGTACTTTATCACCCAGTGCTGATCACACTGAGAGACATAAAAGCGCAGTAAGTTTTGCTTAGAGGATTTTCCTAAGAGACACCATGCACATCCACTTGTGGATTTGGTGTTCTTAGTCGATGTCGGTTTGCATCGTGTTTTTCGAACATTTGGACATCCAGTACCATACCGTAGATGGCGAATAATTCAAATGTCGTCCACATCGATTTAATGCCTTCTATGGATTATTTCTAGTGAACCTTAGTTCACCTGATCTACTTTGTGAGTCGATACCAGGTCATTCGTGGTGTGTAAATTACATTGAACTACATGTGACCTACGTCTATCGCTCCTGATATATGGGTGCACCATGATTGCAATCAATTTTATAATTCATATACATTGGTGATTTTAACGAGACTGTAAAAACAGCTCACAGATGAGTTTGGTTTAGACTAGTCAGTTAGATGTCTTGAAATTCCCAATTCCTAAGATGTCATCTGTAATACCCATATCATTCATATTGAAACACCGTTTCAACGTACTCTTAGTCTCTAGGATCAACCTAGGATTTCTCACTGTGATCAACCTGTCGTCTAAGTAAAGGCACATCATGACAAACATGTCAGAATTGTCTTTCATGTAGACACATTTGTCACCTTCATTAATGGAGAACCCCTTTTCGATAGTAGAGTACTATCAAGGTCTTCGAGCCATTGCTTCTGGACCTGTTTCAACCCGCACAGAGATTTGGCAAGTCCACAGACTTTCTTCTCTTCCTTGGAACCACATACCCCTCGGGTTGTTCCGTATCATTTTCTTCTTCCACTTTCAGACTTTTGATTTTCCCACTGTTGTCTTTCTAGCTTCATAGTTAATGTTTCTGTAGTCAAATTCATTATTTCTGATTTATCTGAAATTTCCAGGACCAAAATGTAAACATTTCAGGGACCATAACAGAAGTTCAGAAAGAAGCCCAATAGTCCATCAAACCAACTCTCTGGTTCGGAAGGTTGTCTTAACATCCATGTCATGCAAGACTGCAGTGACCCTGAATGTTAAGCTATTCGTATAGGAGCACATGTCCAAATAGCTGAGGCATTATACTCATCAGTAGATCCATCTATTTTATACTCAATTTGAGTATCCACTTTTACACTTCAGAGGTTCTTTTCCCGGAGGAAGATCAACCATCACACAAGTGTGGCTCTATCTAAAGGAGTCTATTTTTCTCTTTTTAGATTCTTTCCAGAGAAGTGATTCTGGAGTTGACAATTCTTTGATAATTATCCATGGTTTATTCTAAACCATATAAGCTAGATGGCCTGGAACAAGTCTTTGTCTCATCTTTTGCTCCGGCTTGGTTCAATATCTAGAATCTCTAAATTCTGTAGATCTGGAACATTAAGTTTGAGATAGTCAGCAACTTTCGAGTCCTGTAGATCTGGAACGTCTAGTTCCGTACAATCAGGTACTCGCGGGTTCTTGTTAACCTCGACCAATTACTTCTTTTTCCTTCTCAAGGAAAGTTATCTTCAAAGAATTCAACATTCTTTGTCACCAGGATGTGATAAGTATTACTGTTATTTACAGATCTAATGGATATGCAATATATAGTCTTAGACCCGACTTGACCTGTTTCGATATTCCAACCACTACCAATCAACCCCATTATCACAACATTTATATATGAGATTCTTTCCATGTTTCACATGGAGTGTTATCCTTATCCTTATGCGGAGTTCTATTGAGAATCGCATTAGCGGTAAGGATTACCTTGCCCCACATATCTTGGGCATATGAATCTATGCTTGGAAAACACCGTTAGTCTGAGGTGAGTAGGAACAGTCATTTGATAAAAGATGCTTCACATTCTTCCCCTCTATTCCTACGAATTCCTCAATCTGTATGCTTTTCAACTTCTGCTTCTGAAGCGCTGCGGCCCTGCCTGGGAGGCGCCGCGGTGCCTGACTTCCAGTATCTAACCAGGCTCCAAGCGTCGCGGCTCTTGGTGGAGACGCCGCAACGATCCGGTGCCTATTCGCTACAACAGATTCATCTTTGTTTTTTCAACAAAAGAAGCTACGTTGTACTATCATTTGATGAAGATCACAACATACTTGTCTTCCCCCTCTATTTTTATAAACTTCAAATCACCCAGGTAGGTGTGACTAAATTATAGAGGAGCGGTGTTTCTTTCGCTATTCCTTCGACAAATGGAAAGGTGATTTTGCCTCTTTGCCTACCTCACATGAATTTGAGGTTTTATGTTGACAGATGGCAACAATCTCAACTTTTTTAGCTTTTGAATGACTTTCTATTTAACGTGTCTTAATCTATAATGACATAGATGCACGGATTACAAATATATCATTCATTTGGCTACAGTCTCACTGTACCATTCTTAATTATTATAGACCTGTTGGACTAGACTCAAGCCAGTTTGACCAACAGCGTCCTTGAACCAAGTTTGGGACATGTATAACCTCTTGTTAGAGTGATCCCATTTCGTGAAATCCTTTGAGGACAACCTCTTTATCTCATTTTACTTTGAAGGTGACGTTGCTTCACATGAACAACCTCTTGCCCATGGTTAGGGTGTAACCATATCGTATGAGATTTAGATAAAATGGCACACTCTAGTTGTCTTGGCAAACTGAGTGTCCAATATCTGCCTTTCTTTTGGCCTTCAAATCATTTAAGATCTGAAAACTCTGACTCACTCCATCCGCCCGTAGGCTTCGTATGACTAAGTGTCCAATATCGTCATGGCATGTGACATATCTGGCCCACTCCAATCTCCCGTAGGCTTTGTATGACTGAGTGTCCACTACTATCATGTCAAAAGATGAATCTTCTGTCAGAAACGGTGACAGGTTTTAGTCCTCTAGTCCTTGTCCTTAGTCCTCTTCCCTTACTTAGGATTGTCCATAAATCTAGTTTATTACAATCTAAGTCCATTCTTTTTTGGTTGTTGTTTATAACATGTCAATCTTTAAACGGGAATGTGAGTAGTCCAATTTCTTATTTTAGGGTGTAGGGAATATAAGTTTTTAATGAAAACCCTTCATATTCCTAGCCTTGCTTTATTCCCTTTTATTCAGAAATTCTCTGAACATATTATGGACAAGGAAAACTAATTAACTCATATCTTTGGAATCTGGCCCACGTCAGTGATGTGTCTAAATTCTCCTTTTCATGAGATGTAGGCTTTCTACTACAAGACGGAACATCATATTCAGTCTTTTCCTCGTGTCCCAATTGACATCCTCAGCCTCTCATGGACGTCTGTTTCCACCACTCTCGGGAGCGGTGACAACAACTCTTCCTTGATCCTTAGCCTTGCTAGCATGACTATCATCAGTATCTTCAAGTTCAAGATCAGCAACAGAGATCTCACTTTTGACGAAAATAGATTTGTAACTATCGTCAAAGAGAGATCCAAAACTAGAACCAGATTTATTGGCATACATCTTTCTAGCACTAGTACAATATTATCTTAAGTTATTGGGAAACAATGGATGTACGGGAATAGTGTACAACTACTATTAGTGCTTAGAAAGGATAAACAATTACAATACAACAAACTTGAAGCCTAATATAAGTTGTTACAACAACAATGAGTGTAGAAGATCTTGATCTTCAGTCTTAAATCTGTCTTGGAGTCTTGGATCTTGAGGTTGGAACTGCAGCAAGCCACTTGATCGTTATAACCTGAAATCAAGAGAAACTAAATCTTGTAGTGTTATAGTTGCGTTGTTGAGTTCAGTGATATTCACTTGGTCCTTAAGACAATATTGCCCCGTATTCATCCTTTAACGGCTATTGACAGCTTGTCTCCCAAGATAAAAGAGTAACTAAACAAATTAGCAAAGGAAACTCAAGTGTTTCTCAAGAAGAACCTTTTGAGTATATGAAAATATGCTAGAGAGGAAGAATTTTCAGAAAATCTGAAATCATTCAAGTATGGAGTGTGTTTCCAATTGAGCCAAAGGCCTCAATATATAGGTGTCTAAGATAGCCTTTCAATTGCCACATAATGACATTCAATTGCCCCCATAATGACATTCAATTGCCATGTAATGGATGATCTTTAATCCCCAGGTAATTCAACAAAATAATGGTCCAAGTAATGACCATTATTTGGTGGATTCAATACCATTGAAATCCCCCCAACAACCAAACTTTTGGGATTCCATCGGATCGAAGCGCCGTGTAGCGCGCGCGCCTCGGGGAAACTCAAGCTCGGTGGCAAAAAACCATCCAAGCGTTTGCCACTTGGAGCGCGGCGCCGCAACCCTTTTCCGATCTTACACATATGTACACTTCCTTCATTTACCAATGTGGAACACATGTCATTTAACCAACGACCATCCATCATTCTATGTCTCAAACGTTTACTCACGTATCAACATCTCTTTCACTAATGAAATTTACGATACTTGACACTACGCGTGCACGTGTGTGGAAACTGCGTTTCCGACGTGCGGAATTCCAATTGTCCGAGTCATAAATAATGGGTTAAATTTAACTCCACATTAGTAAATTTCCAACACTTTTTTTATTGAAATTATATTCAGAACATTTTAGGAACCAAACATTGAAAATTGAAAATTGAAAATGTTTTCTTCCATACCAAGAACATGTACCCTTAAAAGAGTTTTTTGTATAATATTAATGCACTGTAAATTAATTCACCATTATGTTAAACCGCGTGTTTATAACAATACGTGACTTTTTACAGCAGAATTGACATGATAATTTAAAAAATAAAGTAATAATATGGTATAATCAGTCAAAATTCACCGATAATGTTAACACCAAGTGTTTATCCTACTTATATGCACATCAGCAAGCGACGTGTATTGTGGCACATTATTTTCTTTACGTAGTGGAAGACAGAGAGAGATATGCATGTCAAGGAAAGTTCTATTAAGTGAAGTTGCGTAACAAAATTGTTCTGCCAGCCCAGCTTTCAGTAGGTTGGGAGGGGCTATTTTTTTTTTATAAAAAGGTGATCTGCAGTCGCTATCGTTCGGGTGCATTAAACCCCACTATTGTATAATAGCTCTCTAAAAGAAATAATCAGATATTAATCTTCCTTGATGAATCTTTTTCATTAATATTAATATATATAGTGTATAATATACATCCATAATACAATAGGAATTCTAGTCTTAATTATAAGAAGAATCCTATTTTACCATAATTATATATCACTAAATATTTATACACTATATGAGATATATTCTAATTATGATAGGATGTCTAATTATACACGTTTACACACCCCCTCAGTCGGAGCGGGAGGAGGCCGGACGTTGAGACTGGATCTGAAGTCAAGAAATAATTGTCTGGGAAGTCCTTTGATAAATATATTTGCGTACTGATATGATGAGGGTACATGTAATACTTTGACATGTCCTAGCGCAATTTTCTCACGGACGAAATGTATGTCTATCTCAATGTGCTTGGTTCGCTGATGTTGAACCAGGTTGTGAGAAAGATATATCGCAGATATGTTATCACAATACACAATAGATGTCTGACGCAAAGGACACTGGAGCTCTAACAGTAAATTTCTGAGCCAACAAATCTCAGCTACCATATTTGCAACGCCTCGGTACTAGAACGGGATAGTGTGGCATGTCGGTTGGCAGACCATGAGATCAGATTATCTCCTAGAAAAATACAATAGCCGGAGGTGGAGCGTCACGTGTCTGGACACCCTGTCCAATCTGCATCCATATAAGAGAGCAATTTGTTTGGTGCATAGGGGTATATGTGCAAATCATAATCAAGCGTGCCCTTAATGTATCGGATGATACGCTTAAGAGCAGTGAAATGAGACTCCTTAGGGCAAGCATAAAGAGGCATACCTGCTGAATAACATAAGCAATATATGGCATGGTAAATGTGAGATACTGAAGTGCACCTGCAAGACTCCTATAAAGAGTATGATCGGAGACAGGAGCATCATCCATAGCACTGAGCTTGGATTTTGAATCAATCGGAGTGGGCATGATTTTGCAATTCGCCATCTTAGCCCTGTACATAATCTCCTCTGCATACTTACGACTCGAAACGTGTGATTGGCGGACACAGTCGCGATATCCCGATAAGTAACTCAACTCGCTCAAATCAGTCATTGCAAATTCCGTCTTTAAGTAAAGAAAAAATCTCATTTTTCAACCCATCAGATGAGGCAGTAAGGACAATATCATCCACATATAGTAGTAAGTAAGCAATGTTACTACCTCGATGAAAAATAAAAAGTGAAGTATCACTCCTGCTACATACAAACTCAATCTGCAAAATATATCTGGCAAAACGATTATACCACGCACGGGGGGCTATTTTAGGCCATATAGTGACTTACAGAGACGATACACACAGTGAGGGACTGCTGGATAGGCGAACCCATGTCTGATGCATGTAGACTGTCTCTTTCAGATCTCTATGTAAAAAATGCATTTTTCACATCTAGTTGATGTATCGGCTAGTGTTTGCCCATGGCTATGCTCAGAACGGTGCGAATGATAGCCACTTCGACAACCGGGCTGAATATCTCACCACGATCAATTCCCTCCTACTGGTTTGTGCCATTAGCCACAAGTCGAGTCTTATACCTCTCTAGAACTCCACTGTCTCTGAATTTGTGGCAAAAAATTCACATACAACAGATCACATTTACCCCCTCCGATCTAGGTACTAGATCCCACGTGTGCTGCTTAGTTAAAGCATTAAATTCCTCAAACATAGCCGCATTCCAATTAGGGTCTTGTTTGACCAATTTGAGGTTCTTGGGAATTGGAGAGATGGTTTGGACAGACAAGTTAAATTAGATTTTGGGTTTGAAAATTCCATGTTTGGCACGAGTTTCATTTGGTGAGTGAGGATAGTGGGTGGCTGCAGCGGCTGAGTGGCAGGATCTGAGACAGATGGTATGTTCGGATATGGGGAGGGTGGTGGAAAATACGTCGGAGGTGTCGCAGCACCGTGATCAGGGGCCGCGGCGCTCGAGGTCCAGTAGCTACTGGAGCTCATGCGTCGCGATGCCTCATCGATGGGCCGCGACGCTGACTACGGTGTGGAAGCACTTTGTTCACTGGAAGGTTGGCGCCGCGGCGCCTATTCGATGGGCCGCGGCGCTGACGACGTTGATGACTGAGAATGATGGAGAGATGGCAGACTCGTCAAGAAAGGAGTAATCCGATTTTTGGAATTTTTGAGAATTCAAAAATGGAATATGGTCTTGTCGAACGTGACGTGACGTAAAATATGAATTTGACAAGTGGACAAGCCATAACAGAGATAACCCCTATAGTTCGGCGGGAAGCCTACAAAGACACATGGTGTGGTTCGTGAGGCTAATTTTTGAGTGGCGGTGGAGGCAAGGTTAGGATAACAGAGACAACCGAATATATTTAAATGATCGTAAGAAGGAATTTTATGGTAGATGATTTTGGTGGGAGACATATTGTGAAGGGTACTTGTCGGGAGAATATTTAGAATGTATTCTGACATTTTTTCAGCATATACCCGACGGAGGAAGAGATGCATGAATCAATAGAGTAAGAATCATATTATTAATGGTGCAAATAATTCGTTTAGCTTTACCGTTTTGTGGGGAGGTGTGAGGAAAGGAGAATCGAAAAACTATGCCATTATTTGTACAAAACATGTGAAAGCTAGAGTTATTGAATTCACGATCATTATCGCACTGAAAAGATTTTATACCTTTTTCAAACTGTGTTTGGATAAAAGTGTGAAACTCAAGAAATTTGGCAAACACTTTCGATTTGAATTTAAGAGGATATACCCAAATGTAGTGAGAAAAATCATCTAGCAACACAAGATAATATTTATGACCGAGGGAACTAGGGATAGAAGATGCCATAAATCGGCATGTATAATATCAAAATATGCAAAAGTAACACTAGTAGATAATTTAAACAGAAGACGAATATGTTTGCCTAAACAACAAAAAACACACTGTTGGGCTAGTTTCCCATTATTACATGGAATTAAATTATTGTCTCTAAGAAAATTAAAAATTAGGGCTCCTGGATGACCAAGTCTATTATGTCATGTGGATGAAGAGATAGACGCTAGAGAGACGGGAGAGCAAGATCTGGCAGCGGAGGTGGATGAGAATGGATAGAGATCCCCCGTGTTATTGCATCTCGTAAGAGGTGTCCCCGTATGAAGATCCTTCACAGTAAAATCAAAAGGGTCAAAGTCAACAGAGACAGAGTTATTACGAGTAAATTTGCAGACATAAATTAGGTTCTTAATGATGTGTGCGGTATATAGGACATTTTTAAGGGAGAAGGGTGGATGAGGTGGTTGTGTGTAGGATGTACCATAGCCCTGTATTGGAATGCAGTGACCATTGCCAATTGTAATCTATTGAGGATTCTTTAAACTAAATATTTTGGAAATATTACCTACAGACCGGGTGAGGTGAGATGTGGCTCCCGAGTCCATGTACCAAGTGTTGTCCGGTGGCTGCAAGTTTAGGCTGCTGAAGGCCTGACCCAAATAAGTAAGAGCCATGCTGGGTGCGGGTTTCTGGAACTATCTTTGCATAAAGTGGGCTTGCTGTTGATAAATGGGTTGGCCGAGGTGCTGGAGCTAGGCCCAACAACCCTTGTTGAGCATACAGGTTGAAGGGCTGCTGCTGGTACTGTTGAGTCACCGTGGCGCTCTGCTGGAACTGTTGAGGTGTCGCGACCCAATCGAACTGGGGATTGGGCATTGGTTGCTGCTGCTGGTTCTGCTAGCTACGACTCTTTCCACGACCATGGCCTCCTCTACCGCTGCAGCCCTTTCCACCCCTGCCGCCGCGACCCTACCGCGGTTGGGAATTTTTTGGCGGGGTTTGGCCAGCAAGATTCTGATTTTCAAGAGGCGTTTCGACAGCTAACGCCTTTTGGTTATGTTCATCATGTTTAGCACGACGGGTTTCTTCAAGCAACAATTGCAAACGAGCTTTGTTGAAACTTGGTAACGGATCCGCCTGTTGAATCATGGTGGCTAAAGTATCATATTCACCTTTTGGGAGTCCTGCAATCAGCTGTAAGACCATCTTAGTTTCAGAGACAGGCGTGCCGACGTTGGAAAGTTCATCCGACACGAGTTTCAGTTGTTTGCAATACTCAGCCATGTTGGAGAAATTTTCAAGACGTTGTGCATTTAATTGTTTCTTTAAATACATAGCACGTGTGTGTTTGTTGTCCTGAAAGATTTCCTCCAAACGAATCCACAAGTCGTGGGCTGAGGCGCCGAATTTTATGATAGTGAGAAGTAGATCCTAAGAAATACTGCCATATATCCACTGTTTGACGACGGCGTCGAGACGAAACCATGTAGAATCATCAACCTTCGGGGGGCGCGGAATAAACTTATCGATATGATCAAACACGTTATAGACACATGCATGAATGCGAAACAGTTCAACCCTTGGAGAGTACTGACCGTTTTCTTGATCAAGAAGTATGGAAAGACAGTTCTTGATGTTGGTAATGGTTAGGGTTGGATGAAAATATGGTTTTAGTGTTTCGGAAGTGATAACGATGGATGATGAGGCTATAGATGTTGAAGAGAAGTCATGATGGTGGATAAAATTTAGTAGAAAATCAGAAGTAAGAAAATATAGAACAAACCCTATGGGGAAGGGGAGGTCGCCGCAGCGGTAAGCCGAGAGAGAGGGGGGCGGAGTGCTTTAGAAAAAGAAGACTAGGGTTTTGACTCTTTATATCATGTAAGATGATATTAATCTCCCTTGAGGAGTCTTTCTCATTAATATTAATATATATAGTGTACAATATACATCCCTAATACAATAGGAATCTTAGTCCTAATTACAAGAGGAATCCTAGTTTACCATAATTATATATCTCTAAATATTTACACAATATACGGAATATATTTTAATTATGGTAGGATGTCTAATTATACACGTTTACAAATCCCTTGATTGTTCTTATTGATGAAAGTCATATATATATATATATACAAGTTACAATAGGAAAATCATTTTTCTATTCTACTTCTAAATCTCTATTCTATATGGACAGTTGTATTTGTTTTAACGAAAAAAGAATAAAGAAAGTCCCGAAGAGCGGAACGGCCGTCCAACTCCCCCAAATACAAGGGAGCGGGCACTGCTCTCAGCCTGTAAGACTAATCATACAATTATGGTAAGACTACAAGACTAATTAATATACAAGTGTAATATAAAATATATCATAAATGGGAAGGGATATACATAGATGGTATGTATATTTAACATTCTCAACCATATATGAGAGATAACTCATACTAGGCAAGCATCGAGCGATGCTCAACCCAGAAGACAAATCTCCTATTGTCATAGACAGAGGATTTCGAACATGAAATTTCCATTATAAAAACCTCATATGCTCAACCGACTGAGCCACTCTCGCGGAGTCGGTGGAGGTATTTAGAGCCTCATTCAAGCTTTATAACAATTCATCTCAAGATGTTTGATTGAAAATAAAATTTAAGAAAAAAATTAAAATTTATAATTTAAAATGAGCTACAAAATATTTTGTGGCTAGAAATATCTCATCAAGTTACAATGAAAAGTTCTTAAAATTAAATTATTATTGAATATAAAAAAGTGTACTTTTCCTTGGACTAACTAAAAAAAATTGTTGCGTAACTTAGAATGGTGCGAGTACAACTCAACTCCAACTATATTCCCTTAAGTTTCTCGTCTCTAGCTTATATGTCATATCGATCACGATTGTGCTGGATATATACTTGCTCTAAATTCTCTATATCCTTAGCAATGACTAATTAATAAGCTAATGAACTGCTGGTTACCTGGATTTGGTAATAACTTACTCTTATGAATATTTGAGGGCAAAAACGGGAAATTTCTCGCCCGCAGGGCCTTCACCTTTCGGCTCGACAGAGATTGGTGGAGAAGGTAAATCATGATGACTCATCGGCTCACTAGGTGGGAGGCACAGTGCCTAGGGCTGTTACTGGTCCAGATACTCCCGATAATTACCCGAGAACCGGACCGGTAAACCCGGACTGAAAAGTTAACGGTCCGGATACGAGTATCAAAAAATTACCCGGACCGATAAGGAGCCGGGACCGCAGAATCGGTAATACCCCACCCACCCACCCCAACCCTCCCCTCCTCACCACCCACCTCCCCACCGCCTCCCCACCCACCCCACCTCCCGAGCCACCTCTCCCCACCACTCCCCAACAAGCCCAAATTATATTTAATTGTAATAATTTTTAATGTTGGATTTTTTACATGTTTTAAATATATGTGATGTAGACTTTATGTTTTAATTTGAAGTATTGACATATAAAATATAGGTTGTAAATTAGTGAAACTTTAAATGGTCATAACTTTGCGCTCGGACGTCCGTTTGACCTAATTTTTTTTATTTCGCGTATTTTTTCGATACAAATCCGAACCAAACCGATAGAGACCGTTTGGTTCAGCCGATTTCTCCAAAAACGTCCTTCTTGGCAATCAATTTCACTTTTCCCCCAAATTGTTACGTTTTTCCCTTTTTAAAGCTAAATATCTTGCGATATACAATAGATTTCAACGTTCAAATTTCGTGGTAATGTGTCCGAGAATGTCAATTTCAGTATTGAAAATTCAATTTTAAAAAAAATAATAATAATCCAGGCCCCGGAACCCGACCCAGAAAATTCTTACCGGACCGATAGGGTTTCGGTCCGGTCCGGTCCGGTCCCGGATCTCGTCCCAGGACCGAAACTTTATCGGTCCGGTTTCAATCCGGGACCGGTAAACTTATCGGTCCGAAATTTCGGATCGGATCGGATATCCGAAATGAACACCCGTACTGGTGCCCATAATGAGTCATCCCCCACAAAGGAGGAATGAAGCTCCCATACTGCGGCTGTCAGGACTCGAACCTGCCTACTTGGGGGCAATCTACCATCCTGGAACCAATTGAGCTACGCCTATGCGGGCTCGTATGAATACTTATACCTAGTCAATCAGTTCAATTTTAATTAATTAATAATTAATATTTTCAATAATCTTATTCTCCATAATTGTGTCAGAGATGTTACATGCATCTCTGGTCAATTACATAAGGGAGTTTTTCTGGCTTCTTTCTCTGTCTTTCTCAATTAATGTTTTTCTCTCTATTTATTTCTCTCTCAATTCATCTCATCGAGCAACTAATATTACTTCAAGTCCACTAATGATTAGCCCATTTATATTAATCTACCTCCTACATTAATTCTCCTAAGTTGCTTAGTAGAGTGATTTTTTTAGTTTTGTTATGTATCATGATTCATGCACCATTTTATTCATGATAGAATATTTATATCAAATATTCTATCAATTCAAGTTGCAAACTTGATTCTCATTAGATGTGTAAAGTATACTTTTGTTCATGAATCATGCAAAAAAGGCATATAACCGTGAAAATAAAGCTGAGGAGAGATAAGGCCAGGTAGCTTAGCTTTAATTAATTTCAAGAAGACACCCTCTTACCCATATTAGCCTCAAACCTTGCAAATATATGGCACAAGCTCTTTCTCTCTCTCTCTTCTTACCTAGAAAGTGGAGTTTATCATCACAAAGTGATAACGTAAGATACAATCCTTAAAACTATCAATCTTATAAGTGGCTTTAAAAGGTTCACAAGTTAGACACACAAACCTAGGATTTAATTCTTTTGGCAAACCTCTCTCATCATCTTCCATTGCTTATAAGGTTTTATTGTGGTACACATTTTGGAGTGATCACAAACTCTTACTACTATATATTTCAATGCATGGAAGCAACTTCTAAACAATATATATCCAACCTTCTAGGCTTTAATTTCTTGAAGAGTTCAAAATATGGGTGCAGGAGACAACACTTATAAAACCATCAAAGGTAAGTTAAACACATGATTAGTACTATTCTTTTTTCGTTAACTATACGTCGAAATTACTGGTCTTCTAATTTGAACTTCCATTTATTAAAGGAATTTTCATGAGCAATAATTGTGACGTGATTAGCTTCTATTAGCACTTGTTTTTTCAGAAATTGAGAAATCATTAGATGTTTAATTCGCCTTCTAGCATTTACTTTATTGTTTGTTTGTCTTTATCTCCACGAGATAGGAGTAAGATCTGCGTACATTCTAGCTTTTCCAGACTCCAATTATGGAGAATACATTGAGTGTGTTGTTGTTTATTTGTTTGTTTGTCTATTTTGTCTTAAGAAAGTAAAATTCAGTTTTCACCTCTTTGTAATATAAAGGTCAGTTGATTTCATCTTTTTTCTTTGAAGTAAATCACACGGGCAGAGAATTTGTGTGGATTTTTATTACTAATAAAACTTCAAAAAGAAAAGTACAACTAAAAAAGATCAAATTTTACCTACTTCTCTCTTTTAAATTGCTATGATCAACCTCGGATGTTCAGTATATCTCTAGTGTTAAGAGTCTCATGGAATGAGAACATGAACTTGAACTTGGACAATCATCACCCTATAAACAAACTTTTGATGTTGAATTAGACCCAAAATCTATTATTTACGATCCATTCTTTACATCTAACATTAAAAATAGTTTACTGTCATTTCTTTCACTAATAACTACTCTATGTTCCTCTTTATGTGACAACTACTATTTAGTGAGCGAAAGGAATCTTTTCTTACCGTATTTTTATGGAAAGAACGTGATGAGGGAGGCACGAAGAAGCCTTAATGTCAATGAAGAATACCTAGGAGCATTAAGGACAAAATCCTATGGTGATTTCTTCTTGAAAGCTAATGACATACTTGAAAATAACAATAATAATCAGCCATTATCTCCCACCTCTCAATATACATTATTCTCAGATATACTTCTTGAGCCAGGTCAAGAAACCATAACATCCATTCTTGAATCAACTAATATATTTCCAAGAAAATATAATCTCCAATACCTTCTCTCCAATTACTTCAATATTAGTGCAAACGCCTCAAAATTCTGTAGCCACCTTCTCAAATCCATCAACCAAGTCCAATCAGACTATAATTTTGTTGAACAAGTCCTCGAATCGATGGATAATAATTGCTCTTCTCATCAATTTGGTTACCTTGTACTAGAGCTAAGAGCTTATATTATCCATAACCATCCATTTTCCAACCTCAAGAAACAAGATTTCAAGCGAATCAACGATGAATATTCATCGATACTTCAACATTTGCGTTCAAAAAGGGAAAACGTGGTTAGGAAGATAAAATTGATCAAAAGTGTAAATAAGGCTTCAGGGGTATGTGTAACCAGCACATACACTAGTTGCACTAGTCATGGGGCCAGCAATTTCGACCATTATACCCTTAAAGCCATCGAAGATTAACAAATTTACGAATCGTCTTCAATTCTTGAAAAGTGGATTTCTAAGCAAAATAGGAGCACAACTTGATGTAGCATCAAAGGGTACGTGTTGACACCCAATTTTGACCCATCTTTTAGTCATTTCTTGCAATTTTAAGCATTTTAGGACACCACATTTTATCACTATTTTTGACATTTTTGTATATTTTGTTTTTACCTAACATTCTGTGTTGTTTTATTTTTTTTGTAAATTGACATCATATTTTTACTTTAATTAGGTATTAAACATTTTTAAATATTATGTTATTATTATTGCGCGATCATTTTGTTTTACTAACTTTGCATCTCTTTAAATAATTAACTGACATTCCGTCTTTACTTTTAATCAGGCATTAAATATTTGCTAAATATTGTATTTTATTATTAGTGCATCAACATTTGCACTTTAATAATTTTTGTATCTTTAAATAATTTTCTTTTAAATAATTAATCCATTTTGCATTTTTGCCAAACCAGTCCATGTCCAAGGCAATAACTGGATCGATCAATCATGGCCCAAGCCCAAAAATGAAGTCCAGTACCCCTTTCATCTTTGCCCTCCAATACCCAAAATCCAATACACACTACTCAATACCCAAACCCAAAACCCTAAACCTAATCTCACCCTATAAAATAAACCTACCCTACTTCTACCCTTGAGCCCTGTTTTTTACCCTAGCCGCACAAGCCTACCCTCGCCTCAAGCCTTATCCTCTCACCCCACTGTCCGCCGCCGCCCTTCCGCGCGCCCGCTCCGTGAACCACCGCGCCGCCGCCGTGACACTTATCCTCTCGTCGCCCTCTCACCACTGACCCGTCTCCCAGACCCGACACCCCTTTTCCCGTCGCCGCCCTTACCGGCGAACCACCACCAGCAGCCGCACGTCTCACTCTCCTCACCCTCACTCCCTCTCATTCTTCCCCTCCCCCGTAAAACCACCATTCCCGTCGCCCCTCCCTGAACCACCGTCAACCACTGACGAACCTCTACCTCCGGCGAACCCCCAGCGTCGGCAAACCAATCTCACCACTGCGGTGGCGTCGCTCCGGCGACCTCGCCATGGAAGCGACGCCGCCGCCCTCTCCGTTGGTAACGTTGAACCTTGCCGGTTAAACTCGTGACGTTACGATTTCTTCATTTTGTTGCTATTATTGTTGTTTCAGTTTGTTGTTTGTCCGATTTGCCCTTGTTGTTGGGTACTGCGTCTTGTTATCATTGTTGGCGGACTTATTTGATTTCTTTTTAGTATCTGCGAGTTTTACTCGTGAAGCTTTGAAATCTCCGGCGATGTTGGTCATTTCTGTCATTTTCGCCCTGTTCGTCTGTTTTGGTTATTGTCACGACCGACCGGGATCGCATCGCGCCCTACAGGCACCGCTTTCGTAATCATCGAGAAAATCAGCGAACATACATGAAACTTAAAAATAAAACATCGTAAGTAAAACAACAAGGTTAGCCGATAGCTACCTTCCCGAACATATATAAAAACAACCGGCGATTGCCTCCTTTCTTTTACAACCGACCACCATATGTGACTACAGGACCTCTAAGAGTTTTGACATAACAAGCGTGGCGGGACAAGGCCCGCCGTACCACGAATAAACATAAACGTGACAACTCAAACACCGAGCCATCTCAACTTCTTGAACCGGATCTGGCTCGCGGATCCACAATTGTGTACCTAAACTGCGGGCATGAACGCAACGAAGAAGTCGATCTAACAGTGCGAATATGGAGCAGAAAATAACGTCTGATAAACAAATCATAAGCGTACAAAAGAATGACAAGGGCAAATATAAAAATACTTACGGATCTGCCGTGTCATTACCACTTATGAACTTAATCGTTTTATTATCCTTTCCATTCCGATAAAAGTTATAGTCACATTCTTACGTACATTATTTTAGAAAAGAATCATTAAGTTCATTACCATATAACTTACTTATCTTTCATAACATAGTCCGCCCACTTACGGAGGACACATATCTTGCCGCCTAACGGGGCGCGATCAAGTCACACTAATATCAAAGCATGCCCGTGGAATCCCCATCACCGTGACTATTAGTGTAAAATATAACCATGTGACGCGCCGTGGCATCCCACCTCACCGTCGGCGTACATACACAATACATATATATATATCCCGCCTGGAATCCCACATCACCGCCGATCCAGGTATAATAATACACCAATAGGCATACATGAACACCAAGTCCCACCGGTGGTATAGCGTCTTGGGGGTCTACCCCTCACTTATACTCTTACCCTGGAGAAGGTGGTAAAGCAGGTGGTATAGCATCTTGGGGGTCTACCCCTCACTTATACTCTTACCCTGGAGAAGGTGGTATAGCGTCTTGGGGCTTGCCCCTCACTTATACTCTTACCCTGTCTCGACCGGTCGTCAAACAACACATAAAGCAGGTGGTACAGCGTCTTGGGGGTTTACCCCTCACTTATACTCTTACCCTGGAGAAGGTGGTATAACGTCTTGGGGCTTGCCCCTCATTTATACTCTTACCCTATCTCGACCGACCATCAAACAAGACATAAGCACTACCACGTCTTTTACAAAATCCGGGAATTTAACCCAAGTGCTACAAATAACGGAAGCATACCCGTGGAACCCCACATCACCGCTTCAGATGCGTCAAGAACTTACAACAAGACATCCGACCTTCAACCGAGTCGCGACAACTTAATAAAACATAATACTTGCACTCAAAGGCTATTACCAGCACATATAGGCAAGTTCTCAATTAACCAAGCCAAAGTACTTATCAAGGCACACATAGGATAATTCTCATTTTATCAAGCCAAAGTACTAATCAAGGCATACATAGAATAATTCTTTTTTAACAAGTCAAAGTATTTATCAAGGCACACTTAGACAAATTCTCAATTTATCAAGCCAAAGTACTACATACGTACATTCTTTTATAAAAGACTCCTTTCTATGTAAAGCTCCAAGATACTAACACCCGTAGTATCAAGTCCTATTCACCTTTCAAGACAAGTCACAATACCTTTTTTAGAAATACAAATACCTACTAAATCAAGTGACTTCTTTATTAAAAACCTTAAGCAATTGGTACCTTTAAACCAATTTGCGTTCCTTAATACAAGTTATTCCTTTGATTACGTTATTAGAAAACCATTCTCTTATCCTTCCATAAAGCCGTTATAACCAACTTCCCATAAAGCCGTTATAACCCTTTTATGGTTTTAGACAAACTCATTCCTTTTATAACTAAGAGATTTATACTTTCAAATCAAATCTCTTAACTTTCAAAATACATCAAGTCTCTTAACTTTTTAGAAAACAAGTTTCAAAGTCTTAAAAGCTTCATACGTAAACTCTTTTAAAATTTGTAACAAATCTTTGGTCGTCGTGAATAAGTTATACTTATTTATAACGATCTTATTCAAGTAGCCATGATCTAGAAAATGTAATACAATTTTGTCTTATCTTAGCTTCTATGCGGATGGAGGATTTCTACTTGTTTTAACATAATGGATTGTCATTACATTTTCCTTTATTAACGCTTGAGTTGACTTATTCGATACTTATACTCATTTGTGCCGTAAATTAGCCAAATCAACTCGACTCTTTTATATAAAACCTTAGGCAATTGATCGTAAAATCAAGTTGCCTTTTACATAGTCAAGTCATTTATCTTTCCATAAGGCAAATATAACTAACTTCCCATAAAGCCGTTATATTCACTTTATACCTTAGCCATAAACAATTTCCTATCCAGGACTTATACGTTTAAAACGGGACAAGTATCACATACTTTAAAACTCTTCAAGTCCCTTAACTTTAAAATCAACTTAAGACATCCTTACTATTTTCAAAGAAGTGAGTTAATCTCTAACCCACCCGACTTGGCATCACATAAAACAAGTAAAGAATGTCATAGTCAGACGTCTACCGTACTACATACGCAACTAGTCATGCTCAAAAGATAGGAAAAGTTCTACATAGGGTAATTCACATAACTACCTCTTAACTTCTAAGAGTAGAAGGAAACATGAAAGGATACCACAAGTATATTCCATACATAGAATCATGCCAAAGGAAGGAAGAGGTTCACATACCTCGCGACGATTGTCGACAAATAGCAAAATGCTCCAAAGTACTCCAACCTTGATAGCTATTCCACTCTCCAAGTAGGATACGCTATACTTAGTACTTCAACCTATAATGGTCACAATATGTCCATTAACCTTTCACTTCTAACGTAGAATATTTTAGGTGCTAAGTCGCTAAATTCTACGGAAAATCTGACAAAGACCTCCTTTGTTTCTACTCACTTTGCCACCTTTTCAAGGCCGAATACAATAACCAAACAGCCCCAATTGGCTCACAACAATATAGAAGGTATTCCAATACAATGAATAACTAAATGACCCAATTGGCTCACAATTTAGAAAGTAGTCCAATACAAATGAATAACAAACTAAAAGTCCAAATTCGGCCACCTTGAGTTCAACCATACCAATTCTTATCAAATTTCCATTTCAATCCAAATTGGTAGCATAACATGAAATCAAGTCGCATTTGATTATAACAATCCATAATCTCTAAGTAGGTAACATGCGACGATTTCTAATAAACGACCAATTAGTAATCCAATTTTCAAGTGGCTTATATAACATTTCGAATTTAGCTACAAGCACTCCATAATACTTATAAACTTCTACATACCAACTTCATGTTGTCAACGTGTAAAACTAACAACAACAAAAAAATATAAAATCTTGTAACATCTTAAAGGCCAAGATTTATACCTTAACGATTCTCCAACCAATCTTCAAATCCGAAGTCGTTCCTTAGCAACTTAGAGACTCTCCAAGATACTTCAATCCGCTACTGAGACCCTTAGAACCATACCAACAACTTTCCTTCAACTTCAATCCAAAACCTAGAAAAGCCACTAGGTTTTCACTTTGCGACTAATACTGAAAACTCTCTTTTTCCGGATTTTTCTATTGAGATACACTTACATAACACTCATGAACCTTGGTTTAAAGTGTGGAGTTGAATGGACAAGGAACAAATCTTTTCCTTTTTAAACGCAAGGAACCCGAGAGCACATTTGCTTGTTCCTCGATTCTCTTGAAATTTTGCTAAGTATGGAAGCTTGTCTCACTACTAGTAGTATAATATAGGGACATGGAGGGTCAAGATGTGTACAATTGGGTGGCTAGGATGAGGTCTAAGCAAATATCAAGCCTTAGTGGGTCCATTGACTTAGTCAATATTGTCAAGCTACTCTTGCAAGACTTGTTCATCAAAGACTTATGGTAAATGACCATTATGGGCATGCCTAAATTCGTCCAAGGCATCATTAAGGGGGGTGACACGTGTCGCCCTCCCATTCGTCGCAATATTACGTTTTCCGACAATTTCATAATTCCGATAAACTTTTTACAAGTCTCTAATCTTGACACTTTAGAGTTCTTACGTACGTTCTTAAAACATGTCCTGTAAATACGGGGTGTAACAGTTATCTTTTGTCACTGATTTTCGATCATTTTTGCTACTGTTTTGGCCATTTTATTGGACTGGTTTTGGCCATATTGCTAGACTGATTTTTAGGCTATTTTTTCTACATTTTGCTGGTTTACTGATTTAGAACAAATACTACACTGTTGGTATTTTACTGATTTGAACAAGATGCTACACTTGTTTGGCCAATGAAAAAGTTATCCGTCGATTTTTGAGGCCTCCACAGTTGCAAAGACGGAAAAATAAAATAAATGAAGTTTTCTGGGCAAGGATGATTTCTTCCACTTACACCGGATAACCAACGTGCTACCGACAAAGCGCCATGACTTCTTGTTTAGGTTGTCCCACTTTATATGTTTTACATATCTGAGCCCTCCATGTTTAAAGCTATTACTGTTTTGGCGCGGATCCGAAGGTTTTATTTATTTTATTATTTTTAGCAATACTGGCCGATGAAGGAATCTCCGTTTGATTTCCAAGGCCTTCCCTGTGCAAAAGACGGATTTATTTTTGGCTTTATTTATTAATTATTGCTATTACTTTAAAAATTATTTATTTTATTACTAACACTTTTACTAAGTGTCTATGCAAATACCTGGAGATCATCTTGTGCAGAAGGCCTAAAAAGGGCTAAAGATGTCCCGGATTTTTATCTCATGTCCCATTCAATTTCGGTTTTACTTTTGTATTGCATTTTATTTTAATTGTAAATTATGTAAAAATGTTTAGAATAGGTAGAATAAAAGCCAATATGTAATTAACCTAGGCTTGAACGGATAATCGCAAGTTAGCGGATCCTATAGGATGCCTGAATGTTGGCCCGAATGTTTGTTGAGGCGAAATCCTGAGTAACACTCGGTGTGGAAAATGATCGTAGGCTTTCTTTGACCCGTTTGAGCCTTTTTCAGCCTACCAAATAACATTATCCGTAGTACACCTCTTTTGAGCCTAAAGCCTATTCTTTTGACAACCGCATATTACACCTATACCCTTTCTGAGTGCGTACGCACTATCCTTTTTTGGCCCGACCTCCTTGAGCGCTTTGTAAATGTGCAAGTGGCTGACAAAATTCTGCGTCAAAGGTTGCAAAGACAAAAATTGTCAAAGTCCCAAAAGGAAAAAGAAAACACAAATGATGACTCACAAAAGAAGAAATCAAAAGCCCCGAAGAAAAGAATGCAAGAATAAATTTAGAAAAAAAGCGGGCTCCAAATGAAAGATTCAATAGAAGTCAGTACAGAAAAACTGGGACAAAAGAAAAGAGGAAAGGAAAAAGAAAGCAGGTCAGCATTAAAGCACACAAATATCAAGCGCGGACGTAGTCCAACGCTCGAGGAGGGATTAGTCACTTTTACCCAAATGATATCCATCCCTTTCCCCAAGCCTACATTACAAGCCCATGACAAGTCCTACATGATCTTACACTAAGGGTTCTCACATTAGTGGATACTTACATGACGGCCAAGCCTATGGTATCACAATTGCATGCATTGAACATCTTTTTTAGTGTGAGAGTACTTCTCTAAACGTCCCAAAATTCAAAATACTGGAATATATGTGAGAAATGAGACTTTCTTTCAGTGAGGGCATTTGAAACGTGAGATTACGTGTAGTTCGAAACCTTGGCTGCCAGCAAGTGTGTCGATGCCAGGTGTCTGAGGTACCATTTGAAACTATAGGAATTACCCAGAAGTCAGTCTTGGATAGACTGAAGTGAATAACGAGTTCCTAAGCACAATACTAATTATTGGTATCAACTGAAGTCAGAACGTGATGCTGTCTTTCCACTTTTCAAAAAAAAAATGCATATTTAAAAATCCTTATTTTTTGCATCACGAACTACGTCTTGACCTGATTCCCTCAGCGGGATACGTAGGCGGCCACATTGGCTTCGGTCTCATTTTTGAAAATCGTACAATCATTTTTTTTTTTGCATCACGAACTACGTCTTGACCTGATTCCCTCAGCGGAATACGTAGGCAGCCTAAATCGGCTTCGTTCACACCATTAGAAATCTTCCCATTGGCTCGTGTGCGACTAAATACATTTGATTATTCCAAAAAGAGATATGAGCAATTTTCGCCAGAGCAAGTCCGTGCAGAGACTAGCGTCGACGGCGTTCGCAGCATCCAGCAAGTCCGTGCAGGGCTACATCAGCAATTAGTAATCAACGACGTCAGCATCAACACGTCCGAACGACGGCGTTATCGGCGTCAACACGTCCGAACGCGGCGTTATCGGCATCAACACGTCCGCAACGCGGCGTTATCGGCAACACGTCCGAACGCGGCGTTAGCGGAATACGTCCAGCGGCGGCGTCATCAGCATTGCGTCTACGCAACGACGCCAGCAGCAATACGTCCAGGCAACGACGTCATCAGCATTACGTCTACGCAACGACGTCAGCATCAACACGTCCAGGCAACGACGTTATCAGCATCAACACGTCCAGGCAACGACGTTATCAGCACAACACGTCCAACGCGGCGTTAGCGGCAATCGTCCGACGGCGGCGTCATCGGCGTGTGTCTACGCAGCGGCGCCCGGCGAATACGTCCGCAACGACGGCGTTATCGGCCTGACAAGTCCAAAAATGGCGCCAAGTCCAAGCGGCGTCATCGGCGTCGGCGTCTATGCAACGGCGTCATCTCACAGGCCTATGGCGGCCGTCAATGTTTCGTCTATGCAACGACGAGCATCTGCGTCGGCGTCATGCAACGACGTCATCTCATGTAAGCCTATCGGCGGCTTCATCAATGTTTCGTCTATGACGGCGAACATCTGCATAAGCGTCTATGCAACGACGGCGCCATATCATGTAAAGCCTATGCGGCTTCATCGTGTTTCGTCTATCTGGCAAGCGTCTGCGTCAGCGTCTATGCAACGACGCCGCCATCTAAGCCTATCTGGCGACTTCATCTATGTTTCGTCTATGCAACGGCGAGCATCTGCGTCGCGTCACGCAACGACGTCATTTCATGTAAGTCCATGCAACGACTTCATCTATGCTTCGTCTATGCAACGACGAACATCTGCATCGCGTCTATGCAACGACGCCATATCATGTAAAGCCTATGCAACGGCTTCATTTATGCTTCGTCTATGCAACGACGAACATCTGCGTCGCGTCTATGCAATGACGCCATCAGCATCTATAAACACCATGTCTTTTCCAGCACCACATCACCTGCAACCCAGTGTCAATCACACTTCGACACTGGGACAAATTTTGAATTTGCGTCTGCCTGCTTTTATTTTATAGCATTGCAGCAACCCAGTGTTCTCATAAATTCGACACTGGACAAATTTTAAATCTGCATCAGCTTTGTCTTTTATCTTGGCATCACAACGACTCAGTGTCGGCGTTTGCCCATTCTTTGTTTGATCCTTGTTTTAATTCTGACGATGGAAACAAAATTGGCTATAAGTCAAACGTCTTTGTCCGAACACTCTTTCATCGTCTTCGGTCAAAGAGGGACAACTGTTGACACCAAATTTTGACCCATCTTTTATTCATTTCTTGCAATTTTAAGCATTTTAGGACACCACATTTTATCACTATTTTTGACATTTTTGTATATTTTTTTTACCTAACATTCTGTGTTGTTTTATTTTTTTGTAAATTGACATCATATTTTTACTTTAATTTGGTATTAAACATTTTTAAATATTATGTTATTATTATTGCGCGATCATTTTGTTTTACTAACTTTGCATCTGTTTAAATAATTAACTGACATTCCGTCTTTACTTTTAATCAGGCATTAAATATTTGCTAAATATTGTATTTTATTATTATTGCATCAACATTTGCACTTTAATAATTTTTGTATCTTTAAATAATTTTCTTTTAAATAATTAATCCATTTTGCATTTTTGCCAAACCAGTCCATGTCCAAGGCACAATCTGGATCAGTCCAATCCGCCCAAACTGAAGCCCAAAAAATGAAGTCCAGTACCCCTTTCATCTTTGCCCTCCAATACCCAAAACCCAATACCCACTACTCAATACCCAAACCCAAAACCCTAAACCTAATCTCACCCTATAAAATAAACCTACCCTACTTCTACCCTTGAGCCCTGTTTTTTACCCTAGCCGCACAAGCCTACCCCTGCTTCCTCAGCAGCCTTATCCCCCTCACCCCACTGTCCGCCGCCGCCCTTCCCGCCGCCGACTCGGCGAACCCAACCGCACCGCCTCAGACCTTATCCTCTCGTCGCCTCTCACCACCGACCGTCTCTGCACCGACACCCTTTTCCGTCGCGCCGCTACGGCGAACCACCACTGATAGCCGCCGTCACTCTCCTTACCCTCACTCCCTCTCATTCTTCCCCTCCCCCGTCAAACCACCATTCCCGTCGCCCCTCCCTGAACCACCGTCAACCACTGACGAACCTCTACCTCCGGCGAACCCCCAGCGTCGGCAAACCAATCTCACCACTGCGATGGCGTCGCTCCGGCGACCTCGCCATGGAAACGACGCCGCTGCTGCCCTCTCTCCGTTGGTAACGTTGAACCTTGTCAGATTTAAACTTCGGCGACGTTACAGTTTGCTTCTTCATTTTTGTTGCTATTATTGTTGTTTTCAGTTTGTTGTTTGTCCGATTTGCCATTGTTGTTGGGTCGATTGCATCGTTATCATTGTTGGCGGACTGATTTGATTTCTTTTTGGTAATACGCCGGAGTTTTACTCCGGCGAAGCTTTGAAATCTCCGGCGATGTTGGTCACTGTTCTGTCATTTTCGGGCCCTGTTCGACTCTGTTTTGGTTATCTTTTGTCACTGATTTTCGATCATTTTTGCTACTGTTTTGGCCATATTATTGGACTGGTTTTGGCCATATTGCTAGACTGATTTTTAGGCTATTTTTGCTACATTTTGCTGGTTTACTGATTTAGAACAAATACTACACTGTTGGTATTTTACTGATTTGAACAAGATGCTACACTTGTTTGGCCAATGAAAAAGTTATCCGTCGATTTTTGAGGCCTCCACAGTTGCAAAGACGGAAAAATAAAATAAATGAAGCTTTCTGGGCAAGGATGATTTCTTCCACTTACACCGGATAACCAACATGCGGCAAAGCGACGCCACCGCCCTTGTTTAAGGTCCCACTTTATATTTTTACATATCGAGCCCTCCGTGTTTAAAGCTATTCTTGTTTTGGCGCGGATCAGAAGGTTTTATTTATTTTATTATTTTTAGCAATCTTGGTAGATGAAGGAATCTCCGTTTGATTTCCAAGGCCTTCCCTGTGCAAAAGACAGATTTATTTTTGGCTTTATTTATTAATTATTGCTATTACTTTAAAAATTGTTTATTTTATTACTAACACTTTTACTAAGTGTCTATGCAGATACCTGGAGATCATCTTGTGCAGAAGGCCTAAAAAGGGTTAAAGATGTCCCGGATTTTTATCTCATGTCCCATTCAATTTCGGTTTTACTTTTGTATTGCATTTTATTTTAATTGTAAATTATGTAAAAATGTTTAGAATAGGTAGAATAAAAGCCAATATGTAATTAACCTAGGCTTGAACGGATAACCGCAAGTTAGCGGATCCTATAGGATGCCTGACCCATTCCCTTTAGGATAATAATGAACCCTTACCTAGAATCTCACATAGCTTTCGCAGACCTTTAAATGGAGATCATTAATTGCAGTATTTTATTGCAATAAATCAAGTGTCCTAATTCACTATAATAATTAGGTGGCGACTCCTTAAATACACTAGGAACCATACCATACGTGGTACTCCCGTTCGACTCCGGTTAAAATGGGGTGTTACAGATGGCGACTCTGCTGGGGATAATCAGGTTCTTGACCATAGCAAACCTAGGTTTATTATTTGCTTGACTTTATTTGCTTTTATCTATTTTAAATGCCTTAAAATTGTTTGTTTTAATCTTGTATGCTTAGCTGTTTTAATTGCTATTTGCTTTTATTGCTTTCCTTAAATTGGCATTCCACTCATATTTCTTCCACTCTGGAAAATTCACACTATCACACACTACATGCGAGGTGCGCTGGGTGCATCAGCAAAATTCTTTCTTCAAAACCCAAATTTAGGAGAGTTGGTAATATACGTGGAGTGTCCGGTCTAACCGGTGGCCGCGTAGCCTTCTCGCTCGAGTTGTCCGCTCGGGAACCTTGCGTCTAGTAAGCCAAATCTTAGAAAGCTTAAGATAGAGCTATACCACATTTTTATTAAGTCATGCATGCATACACCTTAGGTGGGTTAATCCTTGATATTAACACCACAATTAGATATCCACCAAAACTTGTCGACGGATTTCACAACCCAACGACTCATTAGCATACTATGTGTAGCGTGATGATGATAGACAGATCCAAGCCTGATCATGACACATCGAAATTGGAAAAAGTGCACCGTCATTTGGTCGCCATTTCTAACGAAACATTGCAGTTTAACAGCTTGGACCTATTTATCATATTCTCGCATATTTGGCGTTTAGGCCTACCTCTGGCGTAAGAGAGGTCCCATGCATATTAGTCGCGCGCTTGATTTGCATGCCTTTGTTTACTATTGTTGTCGCTAGCAATTGTGTACATATTATTTAATGCAATAATTACCCTTTTAACCCCTGTACATATCATGCTCATAATTCCGGCCACAAGCATTTGCATTTTTGCACTTTTGTTGTCACATTACAATCAAGACTTCTACTGCGTAAATCGCTCTTAAACAGCACGATTTGGACTTTGTGAAGCATCAACCACCAGTCCGGTCGATCCAAACAGGGGAGTCTTTGACTATATTGCCACGTCTTTACATTTTATTTTTTGTGGCTTGCCTACTCTCACTCATTTGTCATATTTTTGCAGGAAAGTCGTCCTCGCAAATAGTCGAGGGCGGACAAAAACAACAACAAAAAAAAAAAAAATATCATCCCAAGAATGAGTTGAGTTATGTTGACAGAAAGAAGTCAGCTTATACCGGATTCAACGAAGCATCGCTCTGGGTCTTATATTTTGCATTTTTATACATATTTGCAAGTCCAATTAATATGTCTAATATTGATTACATAATTATCTACCATGCATTTTACAACATAATCATTCCGAACTACGCGTGTCTGATTCTCACCATACGGTGTGATACGTAGGCAACCCATCTAGGGTTCGACACCAACACGTAAAAAAAAAAAAAATCATTTATTCTATCACATTCATTCATTTTTTCGTTACATTCCTCTTTCTTTGCATTAGTCTTATAGTGAACAATCATTTGTTTTGTACAGTTTTACTTTTGCATTTCTGTCATGAATAAATTCTTTTAAATCATACGTTTTATAACATATCTGAACGAACTACGCACATTGATTCGTCAAAGATGAGATACGTAGGCAGCCCTACTCGGGTTCGGTACCATTTATTCAAAAAATACAAAAATATTTTATTCAAAAAGAATTAAAAAAAAAGTTCTTTTAAGTATCATTGTTTGATTTGGTTGATACCAACACAGTTAGGAGTGTGCATAGGAAAGAACGAGTAATAATCAATATGGGTTGACTTCGTGGTAAACCATAGATTCTTTTGGTACCTCTTATTCACCCGTAAATGACATTGCCTTACATGCTTCTAAGATAAGAACGAAACCAACTTCATCGTTTCATGTGCATTGTGTGGTGAGTTTTTAGAATCAGTTCAATTGCATTGCATTGTGACCTAGAACTTGGCCCGAATGTTTGTTGAGGCGAAATCCTGAGTAACACTCGGTGTGGGAAATGATCGTAGGCTTTCTTTGACCCGTTTGAGCCTTTTTCAGCCTACCAAATAACATTATCCGTAGTACACCTTTTTTGAGCCTAAAGCCTATTCTTTTGACAACCGCATATTACACCTATACCCTTTCTGAGTGCGTACGCACTATCCTTTTTTGCCCCGACCTCCTTGAGCGCTTTGTAAATGTGCAAGTGGCTGACAAAATTCTGCGTCAAAGGTTGCAAAGACAAAAATTGTCAAAGTCCCAAAAGGAAAAAGAAAACACAAATGATGACTCACAAAAGAAGAAATCAAAAGCCCCGAAGAAAAGAATGCAAGAATAAATTTGGAAAAAAGCTGGCTCCAAACGAAAGATTCAATAGAAGTCAGTACAGAAAAACTGGGACAAAAAAAAAAGAGGAAAGGAAAAAGAAAGCAGGTCAGCATTAAAGCACACAAATATCAAGCACGGACGTAGTCCAACGCTCGAGGAGGGATTAGTCACTTTTACCCAAATGATATCCATCCCTTTCCCCAAGCCTACATTACAAGCCCATGACAAGTCCTACATGATCTTACGCTAAGGGTTCTCACATTAGTGGATACTTACATGACGGCCAAGCCTATGGTATCACAATTGCATGCATTGAACATCTTTTTGAGTGTGAGCGTACTTCTCTAAACGTCCCAAAATTCAAAATACTGGAATATATGTGAGAAATGGGACTTTCTTTCAGTGAGGGCATTTGAAACGTGAGATTACGTGTAGTTCGAAACCTTGGCTGCCAGCAAGTGTGTCAGTACTTAGGTGTCTGAGGTACCATTTGAAACTATAGGAATTACCCAGAAGTCAGTCTTGGATAGACTGGAAGTGAATAACGAGTTCCTAAGCACAATACTAATTATTGGTATCAACTGAAGTCAGAACGTGATGCTGTCTTTCCACTTTTCAAAAAAAAATGCATATTTAAAAATCCTTATTTTTTGCATCACGAACTACGTCTTGACCTGATTCCCTCAGCGGGATACGTAGGCGGCCACATTGGCTTCGGTCTCATTTTTGAAAATCGTACAATCATTTTTTTTTGCATCACGAACTACGTCTTGACCTGATTCTCTCAGCGATCGGCTTCGGTCACACCATTAGAAATCTTCCCATTGGCTCGTGTGCGACTAAATACATTTGATTATTCCAAAAAGAGATATGAGCAATTTTCGCCAGAGCAAGTCCGTGCAGAGACTAGCATGCAGCCAGCATTCGCAGCATCCAGCATTCGCAGCATCCAGCAAGTCCGTGCAGGGCTACATCAGCAATTAGTAATCAACGACGTCAGCATCAACACGTCCAGGCAACGACGTTATCAGCATCAACACGTCCAGGCAACGACGTTATCAGCATCAACACGTCCAGGCAACGACGTTATCAGCAATACGTCCAGTAACGACGGCGTCGTCGACGTGCGTCTACGCAACGACGCGGCAGCGAATACGTCCGAACGACGGCGTCGCGATTACGTCTAGGCAACGACGTCAGCATCAACACGTCCAGGCAACGACGTTATCAGTATCAACACGTCCAGGCAACGACGTTATCAACACAACACGTCCAGGCAACGACGTCATCAGCATTGCGTCTACGCAACGACGTCAGCAGCAATACGTCCAGGCAACGACGTTATCAGCACAACAAGTCCAAAAACGACGCCAAGTCCGAAAATGACGTCATCAGCATCGCGTCTATGCAACGACGTCATCTTACGCGGCATCTGGCGGCCGTCAATGTTTCGTCTATGCAACGACGAGCATCTGCATCGCGTCTATGCAACGACGTCATCTCATGTAAGCCTATGCAACGGCTTCATCAATGTTTCGTCTATGCAACGACGAACATCTGCATCGCGTCTATGCAACGACGCCATATCATGTAAAGCCTATGCAACAGCTTCATCTGTGTTTCGTCTATGCAACGACGAGCATCTGCATCGCGTCTATGCAACGACGCCCTTCATCTAAGTCTATGCAACGACTTCATCTATGTTTCGTCTATGCAACGACGAGCATCTGCATCGCGTCTGGGCAACGACGTCATTTCATGTAAGTCCATGCAACGACTTCATCTATGCTTCGTCTATGCAACGACGAACATCTGCATCGCGTCTATGCAACGACGCCATATCATGTAAAGCCTATGCAACGGCTTCATTTATGCTTCGTCATCTGACGGCGAACATCTGCGTCGCGTCTATGCAATGACGCCATCAGCATCTATAAACACCATGTCTTTTCCAGCACCACATCACCTGCAACCCAGTGTCAATCACACTTCGACACTGGGACAAATTTTGAATTTGCGTCTGCCTGCTTTTATTTTATAGCATTGCAGCAACCCAGTGTTCTCATAAATTCGACACTGGGACAAATTTTAAATCTGCATCAGCTTTGTCTTTTATCTTGGCATCACAACGACTCAGTGTCGGCGTTTGCCCATTCTTTGTTTGATCCTTGTTTTAATTCTGACGATGGGAACAAAATTGGCTATAAGTCAAACGTCTTTGTCCGAACACTCTTTCATCGTCTTCGGCCAAAGAGGGACAACTGTTGACACCCAATTTTGACCCATCTTTTATTCATTTTTTGCAATTTTAAGCATTTTAGGACACCACATTTTATCACTATTTTTGACATTTTTGTATATTTTTTTTTACCTAACATTCTGTGTTGTTTTATTTTTTTTGTAAATTGACATCATATTTTTACTTTAATTAGGTATTAAACATTTTTAAATATTATGTTATTATTATTGCGCGATCATTTTGTTTTACTAACTTTGCATCTCTTTAAATAATTAACTGACATTCCGTCTTTACTTTTAATCAGGCATTAAATATTTGCTAAATATTGTATTTTATTATTATTGCATCAGCATTTGCACTTTAATAATTTTTGTATCTTTAAATAATTTTCTTTTAAATAATTAATCCATTTTGTATTTTTGCCAAACCAGTCCATGTCCAAGGCACAATCTGGATCAGTCCAATCCGCCCAAACTGAAGCCCAAAAAATGAAGTCCAGTACCCCTTTCATCTTTGCCCTCCAATACCCAAAACCCAATACCCACTACTCAATACCCAAACCCAAAACCCTAAACCTAATCTCACCCTATAAAATAAACCTACCCTACTTCTACTTCGAGCCCTTTTTTACCCTAGCCGCACAAGCCTACCCTCGCTTCTCAAGAACCTTATCCTCACCCCACTGTCGCGCCGCCTTCCCGCCGCCCGACTCGTGAACCCCAGCCGCACCCTTCCTCAGCAGCCTTATCCCCCTCTCCCGTCGCCCTCTCACCACTGACCCATCTCCCAGACCCGACACCCCTTTTCCCGTTACAGTTCGCTTCTTCATTTTTGTTGCTATTATTGTTGTTTTCAGTTTGTTGTTTGTCCGATTTGCCATTGTTGTTGGACTGACTGCGTACTGTTATCTGTTGTTGGCGGACTGATTTGATTTCTTTTTGGTAATACGCCGGAGTTTTACTCCGGCGAAGCTTTGAAATCTCCGGCGATGTTGGTCACTGTTCTGTCATTTTCGGGCCCTGTTCGTCTCTGTTTTGGTTATCTTTTGTCACTGATTTTCGATCATTTTTGCTACTGTTTTGGTCATATTATTGGACTGGTTTTGGCCATATTGCTAGACTGATTTTTAGGCTATTTTTGCTACATTTTGCTGGTTTACTGATTTAGAACAAATACTACACTGTTGGTATTTTACTGATTTGAACAAGATGCTACACTTGTTTGGCCAATGAAAAAGTTATCCGTCGATTTTTGAGGCCTCCACAGTTGCAAAGACGGAAAAATAAAATAAATGAAGCTTTCTGGGCAAGGATGATTTCTTCCACTTACACCGGATAACCAACATGCGCTGGCAAGGCTTAACGCCGCCCTTGTTTAGGCTGTCCCACTTTATATTTTTTACATATCTGAGCCCTCCGTGTTTAAATCTATTACTGTTTTGGCGCGGATCCGAAGGTTTTATTTATTTTATTATTTTTAGCAATACTGGCCGATGAAGGAATCTCCGTTTGATTTCCAAGGCCTTCCCTGTGCAAAAGACGGATTTATTTTTGGCTTTATTTATTAATTATTGCTATTACTTTAAAAATTGTTTATTTTATTACTAACACTTTTACTAAGTGTCTATGCAGATACCTGGAGATCATCTTGTGCAGAAGGCCTAAAAAGTGCTAAAGATGTCCCGGATTTTTATCTCATGTCCCATTCAATTTCGGTTTTACTTTTGTATTGCATTTTATTTTAATTGTAAATTATGTAAAAATGTTTAGAATAGGTAGAATAAAAGCCAATATGTAATTAACCTAGGCTTGAACGGATAACCGCAAGTTAGCGGATCCTATAGGATGCCTGACCCCTTCCCTTTAGGATAATAATGAACCCTTACCTAGAATCTCACATAGCTTTCGCAGACCTTTAAATGGAGATCATTAATTGCAGTATTTTATTGCAATAAATCAAGTGTCCTAATTCACTATAATAATTAGGTGGCGACTCCTTAAATACACTAGGAACCATACCATACGTGGTACTCCCGTTTCGACTCCGGTTAAAATGGGGTGTTACAGTAAAAATATTTTGAACAGGGATTTCTATGTATTTTGTATTTTGTGCGTTGATGTTGGACAGAGTTACTTGACAAATATATCGCACTCACATTATCACAATAAACCATAATTTCTTTTTCGATCGGACAATGAAGTTCTAAAAGAATATTACGGAGCCATCATGATTCAGGGACCACATTAGCTACCCGCGATATTCTCGTCAAAGACTCGGCCAGAAATAGTGTCGGTTGGCGTTTTGACGACCACAAAATTAGGTTATCTGTTAGAAACACACAATAACCAGATGTGGAATGTCTTGTGTCCAAGAAACCACCCTAATCAACATCTGTATAAGATGTGAGATCAGAAGTAGTTGACTTATACAAATGCAGTCCAAAATCAAGAGTACCCTTAACATATCGCAGAATTCGTTTGAGAGCCCCCATATGTTCATCCTTCGGGTCATGCATATGTAAACAAACCTGTTTGACGGCATATGAGATATCAGGTCTCGTAAAGGTGAGATACTGCAATGCCCCTGCTAAGTTGTGGTAATGTGTTAGATCACTGTATGGAGAATCTGTAGATTACCCAATTTGGCCTTGGTATCAATCGGTGTGTGTGACGGTTTGCAAAATGACATACCATCTTTGTCAATTATCTCCTCGGTATATTTTCTTTGACAAAGAAACAAACCACCTGCATATTGAGTTACAACAATACCCAAAAAATAGTTTAAAGGGCCCAATCATTCATAGCAGATTCTGAAGTAATGAGGGATATAATAGACTAGCAAAGTGACTCAAATGATGTTGTGAGGATGATGTCATTCACATAGAGAATGATGTATGTCATGTCATTCCCTTTCTTATAAATGAACATAGACTGATTGAATTTGCTATGTGAGAACCAAGTGTAGAAGAGAACTGCAAACCTATTATACCACGTCCTGGAGGTCTATTTCAAACCATATAATGATTTTTTTAATAGGAAGACATAATCAGGATGAATAGAATCTCGGAAACCCAAAGGTTGGCGCATGTAAATTATTTCCTGTAAGTGACCGTGTAAAAATACATTCTTGACGTCCAACTGATGAATGGACCATAATTTTGACAGAGCCATACTGAGAAATATCTTGATAGTCACTGGTTTAACCTAAAGGTGGCTAACGGATCGACTCAGACCGGACCTGTAGCCCGTTACCGGGTTGAACCGATTCCGGACAGGTTCACTATCGGATTTTCGGTAAGCCCACGCGGTTCCGGGTTGAACCGGGCCTACCAGACCGATTTTTTTTTAATTTCGAAAATTTAACTTAATTCAACATATAGTTTTCTGTTTTATATTTTATATTTTAAAATATAAAGTTAACTTTTTATTTTATAGTTTATGGATTTATATTTTATAATTTATATTGTAGTTATACTTTTAATATTTTATTAATTTATTAAATTAATAGACATAAGTTAACAAGTAACAACTAACAAATAATAAAATAAAATCTAATGATAAGATGTAAACTTTCGAACTTTCATTATTCATAATGTTAATAAAAGTACATAATGAAGTAATAATAATTTTATTTACATATTATGCATCCTTTTACATAGTTCTTCGTAATTTATAGGTTGATTGAATTGGTGATGCTCCATAGTCCATAGCTTCTAAATTTGGAGTATTAATTCCAGTCCCGCTTCCGCTGTTCCGCCGCAACTTGTGTTGTTGTAAAAGTGCGCCATATATCTAGAATCTAGATTCATTATCATCATCTTCATTGAATCCTACAGATGTAGACACAGAACAAAAGCAAAACTAGAACGAAGATTAGTAGCAGAGTTGTTCAATTATCAAAAAACCAAATTATGTAACTGCATCTTTATATTTTATACTTAATTTGTTGTTGACCAGTGTGTCGGATAAACTCTTTGTACATGGCTAACTAAAGTGTCCGTCCCCCCGTCATTACCATGTTCATAAATTTGCCCACAAATATTACATCTAAATCTATCAGTGTCCCCAATTCTATCATAAAAGTTCCACACTTTACTCCTTATTCTCTGAGGTCTACGACTACGACTAGTAGTACTAACATTGACAGAAGGCACACTAGTAGATGTATGAGTTTCAGTTTCAACAATATTATCTATATGAGCATTATCATAATAATTATCTTCTATTTCAAAATCTTCTTGCATTTGATCATAATCTATATTTTGATTAGATGATGAAGAACTTTTAGATTTTGTACCACTTGAAATAGTTTTACCTTTATCCATTATAAGATATTTAATTTAAATTTAAATTTAAATAATCAACAAATAAATATGACAATTTAATAAAATAATTAGAGAATGAAATGAGTGTACCAAACTTCGGGACTTAGAACTCAATTGAAACTCGAAGCTCGAAGTCTTGCGTCTTGCTACTTTGAAAATTAATAATGATAATAATAATAACTTGAGAATTGATAATAGAGAGAATTAAGAGAGTATGAGAAATGAGAATTGTAGAAATAATTGTCTGATAAAAATGAGAAGAATATAGAGTATTTATAGATTTTTAAAGGGTAAAAATGTAATTAATAAAGAATAATAAACAAAAATAAATAAAAAAAGAGGCCAAATGGCCAAAAGACTGTTGGTAACAACCCCCCAGCCCCCAGCCATTATCGTTGGGCAACAACCCATTTTTTTTTAATTTTTTAACCTTACCGGTCCGGATTGATTAACCGGTAAGGTCACTGATTTCCGTTACCGGTTCAATCGGTCCGGGTCCTTACCGGATTTATCTACAACCCGTGTGGGTTGAGGTTGGTGTCAAACCAACCCCCCCAATCCGCTAAGGCTTACCGGTCCGGGCAGGACCGAATTTTGTACCGGGTCGACCGGTCCGATTCCGGGTCAACCCGGACCGTTAGCCAGTATAGTTTAACCATCAGGCTGAATATTTCACCACAATTTACTCCAACATTCTGAGACATGCCATCACCAATAAGCTCTCAAAAGAACCATCATATTTCTTTTTATGAAAGAAAACTCACATAGAACGTATTATATTCACATTAGACGGACAGGGAACCAAATCTCACGTCTTCTTTTTAATAAGAACATCAATTTCATCTAATATGACAACTTTTCAATTCGGGTCTGATAAGGTAACTTTTGGATTTTTCAAAATCGGTGATGGCTGGATCGAGGATTTTAGGTTAAAATGACGCTTGGGCCGAAAACTCATGTGCATGGCACGAGTTTCAATGGACCGAGACAGATGGTTGAAGATGTTGGCTTTCAGGATTTGTACTGGGCCGAGAGTGTTATACCCCATTTTAACCGGAGTCGAAATGGTGTACGACATATGGGTGATTCCTGAATTGTTTTAAGGAGTCCCCACCTAATTATTTTAAAGATGAATTAGGACATCTTTTCTAGCAAAATCTGCTTAAAAATAGCTCCATTCTGCGAAACTTATGAGATTCCAGGTAAGGGTTTTTTATTATCCTAAAGGGAAGAAGTTAGGCATCCTATAGGATCCGCTAACTTGCGGTTGTCCAGTGAAACTTAGGTTGGTATTATTGTGCTAACATGTATTCTACAATTCTAAAATTGTTCTACAATTATTAAACTAATTAAGAGAAATTTAAACTAGGCATGGAAATATTTAAGTAAGATATGCATTTAACAAGAAAGCAAAATCATATAAAGAGGGAGTGAAGAGAACTTAGCGGTATTTCACTTTTATTTTTTTTATTTTTTCTGCGCATGCTTTAATTTTGGAATGCGGCTCCGGGTACCTGCAAAAAAAACATTTAGTAGAAGAGTTAGTATATAATAGATAAATCATCAAATAAATACAATGTATGTATACATATATATATATACATATGTAAAAGATATTTTTTTATATAGTGTGGGCTCAGCTAGTGTTATGTCATGGATACCTCAACATGAGAAGCCAATATCGCTTCGGCTGCGGTCGACTCGCCTCCCGGTGAACGACACTATGCATTCTCGTCTATTCTTTTCACTTTCATCCTTGCCCACATATTCCGTCTCGCTTACCATGAAGGCCTCTGAATTGACGAATAAATCCTTCATCGGCCATTCAAGTGTGGTATCTTGTTCAAAATCAGTTTAATAAAATGAATTAAAGGGGCAAAAATGTCAAAATCAGTCGAGAGAGTCGTAACCAGTGGCAAAAATGGAGCAGCGGTCAACGTGAATCAACAGTATGGCAAGAAAATAAACCAGCAAACCAGATCGACAACAAAACTAAAAAAACAGCAACAATATCAACAGTAGTAAAAACAAATGACAAAACAGTAGCGAGCCAATAGACAAACGTCGTCGGCAAATGTCCATTATCCCGAAAAGATCATAATGTAACCAGAGGGACCAAGGTTGTGCAAAAAATCAGTCCTCTGCAAAACAAACAAAACCAAAAGTAAAGCCAGCGGAGGTTGCCGGAGTTTTGAAACTCCGGCAAGACAAAGAAAAAGTCAGCTGGTCAGTCCCAGTAACCAATCCGCAATAAATCGAAAATAAAGACGAACCAAGGCCAAAAAATCAGTCCAACAAGTATAACAACAAAGTTAAAGAATAAACAATAGCTTCGCCGGAGTTTTACTCCAGCCTGATTCAAATAAAATAGGACGGCGGTGTCACTTCCACGGCGACACACACCAGAGCGACGCTGCCACGGTGATTTGCAGGTTGTGATGGTAAGCAACGAGGAAGAATGGTGTTGCGTCACAGTAGACTGGGCAGTGGTGGTTCGACGGGGTTAGAGGGTCTCACTGGAGATGGTGAAGGCAGTGATGGTGGTACTCGAACTCCGGCGGTGTGTCTTCGCCGGAGTCGAAGGGGTGAAGAGGGGGGGGGGGGGTATCGGCTGATGGAGTGTGAGAGAGATGGATACGAAAAAATAAAGGGGGGTATGATATGGAAAGCTGCGGCTACTGATGGTAAGTGTTAAAAATGAGGGGAACATTTATTTTATAAGGTGTTATTTAGGGTTTAGGTATTTTGGGGAAAAAGAAAAGTGTTTGGTTTTGGAATCTGAAAATGGGCAGTTGGGCTCATGGGATGAGTCTATAAAATATAATTATCTTAGAGAAGATGAGTTTAGTTTTAGGAGTGTTTTTGGGTTGAAAATTAAATAAAATCGGGTTTAAATTGAAATAAAGCTGAAAAATAAAACATAGATTGGGCGCTATTTTATTGCAAAAAATAAAAAAATCCGGGTCAAAATTGTGTGTCAACAACTTGTCCCTCTTTGACTGAAGACGATGAAAGAGTTTTCAGACCAAGACGTTGACTTATAGTCGATTTTGTCCTAGATTTTCAAAGATTAGGAAATGCATGGGTACGAAGTTTTCGAGAAGAAGAGGGGATTTCTGATGCTAGGAATTGAAAGCAAATCAAAAGTCAATTCAAAATTTGTCCAGTGTCGGATTATGATGACACTGGTTACTGTGATACTAGAAAATTAAAGGCGGTGCTGACGTGTGTAAGCGATGTTTCGAATGCTCACGCAAGCGCACGCATCGTTGACAAGTAATATAGTCCGATAAGACCGAATATCGTCCTTAGAGACTAGTTTCTAATTACCGTTCATCTATTTTATGTTATCTATTTGGAAATCGATATTTGAGTTTTTGTTTTTGTTTAACTACTAGAATAATTGCAAGAATTACTGAACTATTTAAGTTGTAATCAGTTATGAATGAATTAGGGCTTCCAAAATCCTCGACTATCCACTCTATTCAATCCTTAATGCAACTAGAATGACTTCTTCTTTTACGTTAAGATAGCGGTTAACTAAACTGTCTTATATTCCGGTTAGGACATATAATCACTCAACCCCAGTGCAGAACCCTTCTATATTTCTATGATAGGATTTACCACATAGGAGGATTAAGAACAGTAACCTATAATGCTACACAAGTATCGGGGTACTGTCGTCCACGATTTTAACCTATGTCTAGTCAATTACAGCATATCCAAATCTCTCCTCTCGGTTCTTGATTCGAAATCATATATATTATGATAATTAGTGATCAATTAATTATCAAGCATTCATACCAATTATTGACTAAATCTTAATCAAGTGAAGAAGAAATCAAACTACTGCATTAATTCATGAATAAAAGTTTCAAGCGATTCATAAGTAAAGCCCTAATAAAGTGTTTAGCTCCTAGCCATAGTCATGCTAAGAACTAACACAAAATCCATATATAAACTGAATTAAAAATGAAAGAAAAGAAATTATTGCGAACTAAGTCTTCAATTGTAGCCTCTCTTGTTGTCTTGTGTTGTGGTTTGTTGTAGAATGACCAACTTCCCTCCTAGCATTAATCCCTAGGGCTTAAATATGTTCCAAATTTCGTGTCCTATGGACCAATATGCCCTTAGCCAATTCTTCTTCGGACTGAGATTTTTCGCGAAGACCGTGATTACGCATAATAACGCGGTTGTGCGAAACTCCTAGATCTCGGTAATAATGGCACCGTGGTTCTGCATGTTGGCACCGCGGTGCTGAAAATCCTGTCGCTTCTCAGTAAATATGGCACCGCGGTTCTGCATATTGGCACCGCGGTGCTGACAATCCTTCGTCCTGATTTGTCAATTTTCGTCATTTTTGCCTCGGGAGCACCTTTTTTGCCCAATTCTCGCTCTTTTTCGCCATTTTGCCTTTTTGCACCGCTGTGACTTAAAAGAAAGAAAAACAACATAACACGACACTTATTTGAACGAAAATGGAAAAATACTAACTAAAAATTACTCAAAAGGCGTATACAAAATACGCCTAACAAACACCCCCAAACTTAACCTTTGCTCGCCCTCGAGAAAAGATCAAAACACAAAAAACAAAGAAACAAAATCAAAGAGACTCAAAGACTTAAATCAAGCAGCTGCACAAGGTTACTCAGAAACACATGAACATCAGTTGAGATAATATGTAGGAACAGATATAGCATGCATTTAGCAATATAGAATTTCAAGTCAGATATTTCGCAAATTCATTTCAGTGATAAACAATGGAAGCATGAAAACCTAACCTATGCATGCCAATTTTATTTAGTTCTATGAGTCTGTTTACTTGCTATTCTCCACTAATCATAGACATACATTCTAGAGATCATCAGGACTTTTCAGGGTTGTAATGTAGGCTTAGGCAGGGGTAGGTAAAATTAGGCATTTAGGCTCACTTTACGTACCACAAACATTTTTCTTACTCAATCATTTTGTCATTCTTTTTGATATTCTTTTAAGTCCACACCTATATCCCTCTTTCTCTTTTTGAGATCATGAAACAATTCACATAGGCACCCCCAAACTTAAGCTTTTATATTTTTTTTTCATTGGAGTGCATCACTTTTTCACTCTCTTTTTGTATTTCTTTTTCACTCTTTTTCATCCCAATTTTTCAATTACCGCTTATAGCACACAAGGGAATCATGAGGTGTCAAAGAAAACCACTTATTTTAGGCTCAAATGGGCTGACTAAGGATACATTTTATTGCAAGGTAGGTAATGAATGGTAAGAAGGGCTAACAAAGAAATGCCTGAATCATCTCCCTAACATGTATATCTTAACTATTTCGCCTCAAATAACAAGCAAGCAGACTTTACAAATATTTTTCAATTGACAGCACATAGGCTAAGCACCAAATATTCCAAATAATCAAATTTTCATAAATTTTTGGCATATATAACTTAAGCACACAGATTTTTGTTTCTCATTCCACTACATTATCCCACTTAGTTCACTAGGCGTTCCAAATAAGCACATCAAAAAAAATTTGACTCACATAAAACACAAAAACAAACAAAAGACTCAAAAATAAAATAAAATAAGAATTCCCCTCAAACTTAAACTACACATTGCCCCAAATATGTAAAAGACTAAAAAATTAAAGAGGACGACTTACAGACATACATCGGCTTAAAATGGTGGTGGTGGCGACAAATATTGCACTGAGACGGTATCTGTGGGAGAAGATTTGGCGATTCAGGGCCTTTTTATTATTTGGAAATCGCTAATCGGCACCGCGATGCCTAAAGTACTGGGGCCTCTCTGAACATTCGACACCGCGGTCCTGCAGATTGGCACCGCAGTGTTGACTCGACTCCGTATTTTCCACCCTTTTCTTCATGCTCATTGTCGCGCCCGTTTTTGACCTCGCGGTCTGAACGGTATCCGCAACGTTGCTCTTTGGCGTGGTTTCCCGGATGGAGCAATAATGCTGATTTTGAGGAGTCACCACCTAATTAGTTAAGTGAATTAGGACACTTGATTCATTGCAATAAAAATACTGCAATTAATCTCCATTTAATGGTCTGCGAAATTAATGAGATTCTGAATCAGGGTTCTTTATTATCCTAAAGAGAAGGGGTTAGGGATCCTTTAAGATCCGCTAACTTGCGGTTATCCGTCCAAACCTAGGTTAATTATTTATTGTCTTTTTATTCTACATATTCTAAGCAGTTTTCATAATTTACAATTACAATGGAATGCAATACAGAATAATAAAGCTAAAATCGAATAAAACTCCGGGACATCTTTTAGCCCCTTTTAGGCCTTCTGCACAAGATGATCTCCGGGTACCTGCATAAACACTTAGTAAAAGTGTTAGTAATAGAATAAATAATTTTAAAGCAATGACAAGAATTAATAAGTAAAGCCAAAAATAAATCCGTCTTTTGTACAGGGGAGACCTTGGAAATCAGACGGAGTTTCCTTCATCGGCCAATATTGTTAGGAACAATAAAATAAATAAAACCTTCAAATCCGCGCCAAAACAGTAATAGTTTTAAACACGGAGGGCTCAGATATATAAAATAAAGTGGGACATCCTAAACAAGTTCGACTGCGAAAATTCGCCCCGCCAGCACATGTTGGTTATCCTGTGTAAGTAGAAGAAATCATCAACGCCCATAAAGCTTTATTTTATTTTATTTTTCGTCTTTGCAACTGTGGAGGCCTCAAAAATCGACGAATAACTTTTTCATTGGCCAATCAAGTGTAGTATCAATTCAAATCAGTAAAATAAAGTGTAGCATCTGTTCATTTGGAATAAGAATCTGTTCCAGTCAGTTTAATAAAATAACAACAAAAGGGCGAAATCGTCCAAATCATAATGGAACACCAAAAACAATAGCAACACTGCGAAACAGTAAGCAACAATGCCAAACAACAAAATATTCCTTGAAACAATGGAAAAACGCAGCCAACAAGAAAACAATAGTGGTTTAATATCAACACCACTGTGATAGTGGTTCGCCGAAAAATCAGCCATCCAGAGTTTTAAACTCGGCGAGAAGGAAAATTGAGCTCGAGTATAAGCGAAACCGATGTCAACAAAAATCGGTACCAACACAAATAAAAAGCGATGCGAGCCAACATCGCGGAAATCGATGCGACAAAACACGGTGAAATGTTATACCGTATTCTCGTGGTATGTATGCGAGGGCGTGCGTCACGAGCACCTGACAGAAAAATTGGAAAGGAAGAAAGAGGTGATTCTTCCACGGAAAAAGTTTCCGGTTTTGTAAGGAAGAATGTTCGTTGAAGGAATTGGGTTCCCAGTTTGGAATTTGGGCTTCTTAGATTATATTAGAATTATGGAATTTTATTTTGGAAATGGTCACGTGGGGCCCACGGGAGAAATTCTGGTTTTGTGGGGCCACTTTGTTTTGAGATTTTGGCCATTGTGGATATTTTTGGAAGGCGTTTTATGAGGGTCAATAGGAGGGTGACACGTGTCACCCCGCCTAGAGTGGCTTAGTAGAATGACATTTGTGCACAACAGGTTAGAGTCGTTTTTGGCGAAGCGTTTTACATAACTGCGAGGGAAAATTAGGCTATGTCTTTTCTTATTTTGCGGATTTTTCCGAGAGGCGAAACATTTTGGACCAACGGGAGGGTGACATGTGTCACCTCGCGATAAACAAGTGGGGCGACTTGGCGATTGAAGGGCAAGTTGATGGTAGATATTTGTGTAGATATTTGTGAGGGTTTTAAGGAGTAGGGACTAGGGTGCACTTGGCTTGATCTTGGCCTTACACTTGCCTTGCACATGGCTTGATCTTGGCCGTTGGTTGGCCTTTGGTTTTCTATAAATACCACTAAGCTTGAAGACTTCATCCGTTCCTAAAATCTTCCAAGTCTTGAGTCCCTCTCCCTCCCTTTGAGTGTGTTCTCGTCCTAAGCCTTCCCCTCCCCCAGGTGGCCTTGTGGCGAGAGCCTCCCTCCCCTTTGTGGTGCTAGTAGTGGGTACCACTGCTAGTTGTTTCGTATAATACACCCTCTTGGTAGAAATACTCTCAGTATTGTTATAATGCCCAAAATACCTTAGCCTTTACCTTGTTGTATTCCAATGATTACCTCTATCGTAGAGCAGGAAATACTACCTTTTGTCCTTTTAGTCTCAAACGAAACCTAAGGAAATCTTCATAGTTGGTTGAAGTATTTGAGTAGAAGTTAGTTAGAACTTCTAAGGGTTGTTTGGAGCGGATTGGAGCGCGCGGAGTAGGAGCTAAACCTTGCTCGGGATCGACATTATAACTTGGATAATTTTGGGCTTGTCGAGGTAAATATTCTTGTCCCTTATTGTAATTGGAGATTACATGTGGTAGGAATATATAGTTGAGGTATACTATATATAGAAGAACATTATTGTGCGGCGATGTCTTTTGACTTAAGCTGAATTTAAAGAAGAGAAGCTGTAATTACATAGGGTGTATTCTGATAGACTTGTGTAGCATTGTTGTGTAGTAGAATGGTACACGTCAGGTTAAACGATGTAAACCCCACTGGTTGGCTTGGTAGCGGCCTCGATAGAGGAGGAGATTCTGTTGTTGCGGGGAAGGTCTTTGCGAATTTTACGTAGAAATGGAACCTTGTGTTTTGAAGTTAATAGGCGTTTGTGACCTTTTAGGTGAAAGTACTAAGAGTAGCGTATTCTACTTGAGGAGTGGAAAGGGCTAGCAAGGTTGTAGTACTTGGAGCATTTTGCTTATTGTCGATACTGCATGCGGTATGTGAACCTCTTCCTATCTGTTCTAGCATGATATGTGTGTAACTATGTAGTACGGTGGACGTACAGGTACTAAGTGTATTTGTTTGGTTTAAACATAAAGTGTTATAACGACTTTATGGGAAGTTGGTTATAATAGCTTTATGTAGGTAAGAAAATGGTTTACTGATTGTTAGAAGTTAAGAGACTTAACTTATTTGTTTTAATATGGATGTTGTGTGAAACCTCATTCGTGAGTAATGAGTACTTGGTTTTAAAGGGATAATGTTTCTTGATTTAGGAATCGAGAATGTGTATCGACAGGACAGCTGCGGCGTTAATAAAGGAAAATGTATTGAATAATGATGTGTTGTATTAAAACCGGTAGAAACCTCCATCTGCATAGAAGCTAAGATGAGACAAAATGATATTACATTTTCTAGATCATGTTTTGTAATAAGATCGTTATAAACAAGAATAAACTACTCACATATATGACATATGTTACTCAATTGTTTTAAAAGAGATTAAGACTATGAGGTATGAAACCTTTCCAAAATAAGTGACTTGAGCATTTGAAATTAGGCAAACTTGAACGTTTGGAAAATAATGTTGTTACTGGATTTTACAAAAGGGGAAGTGTCTTGTTTACTTAAAAAGATAGTCACGATTTTTATACTACGTGTATTGTGTGACTTATGTGAAAGTACTTTGAGTTGTGTGAAACTTGCCTATGCTTGTGATGATAGCCTTTGTTGTACAAGTGTTGTATTTACGTATTCTGCGTCTCTCGATAGAGGCGGTTGACTTATTGAGAACTTACTTGGGCGTCTTTGGCGATGTGGAGAATTCCACGGGTATGTTTCCATTTTGATTCTTGTCTTATGTGGTTACATGGACATGTCTACAGAGGTAGAATTAGGGGCATGTGGCCATGCGGCGGGGTTGATCACGATATATTGTTATTAATGTCACATGGGCGTGTCTACGAGGTAGAATTCGGGGGCATGTGGCCGTGGGGCATTGGTATTATTGTTGCATCATGGACATGTCTACCGATCGCAGTCGGGGCATGCGACCGTGATGCGAACACGATTGATGTTGTGGGCGTGAGACCCATAGTTATATTTGAGTGATGACTTGAGGCGTGAGTCCATTTGGACATATTTGCTTTTATGTTGTGAGCTGTAGTTTGGTTATCATACATGTCTCTGCTTTATATAGACTAGTATGATTTCATTCTGATATTTCTGATTTCACATACTTGGTACTGTTGTCTTGACCTCCTTGAAGTGCGTTCATCTGCAGCGGTAGAGTACATCGATCGTGGATCTCGCTCATAGGATCACAGTTCAGCGTATTGAAGCTCCGTTTCTCCGGAGGCTTATCTTTTGGTATGTGTTTCCCTGAGTTGTAGGTTCTTGTACATTCAGGGGTATGGCGGGGCCCTGTCCCGTCATATTCGTTGTAAATCTTAAGTGCATGAAATCTTGTTGTGGCGGGGTTGTAAAGGATTAAAGCTGTTCGGAGTTTTATGTATATCTGAAGGCAACCGTTTTGGTTGCTTTGTTTATTATTATATCTCTTGTTTCATGACTCATGTTTTATTTTCCATTTGGTTTTCTCGATGTTGTATCACTAGGGTGCCGGGGTAAGGCACGATCACGGGCCAAGTCGGGGTGTGACATAGTGGTATCGAGCGATTAGTCCTCGGAAAGTGTCTGCAGAGTGTCTAGTAGAGTCTTGATTATCGGTGTGTTGTGCACCACATCTATGTCGAGGAGGCTATAGGACATTTAGGATTAGTTTCCATTCTTATCATTACGAGATCGTGCCTTAGAGTGTGTTGTAAGTTGGACCCTCGGCGTATCTCATTTTTACGATTATGCCTCCGCAAGGCAACGAGCCGGAAGAGCAAAGCGTAGAGTCTTGCTAGTGAGATCTGAGAGAATGAGCGCGAGCCGGGCGGTACTGAGTTGTGCTTGACGGCGGGTTTTGTGGCGCCGCCCGGCCCAGCGAGTTTAGAGCGCGGCGGTGGGCTGCTGAGACCACGATACTGAGCCTCAGTCCACGATGCAGGCGAGAGGAGATGGGTTACAAGGAGATGGCCCGATTCTTGGTCGAGTCGTGGCCAAATATGAGGATAAATTTGGATCTGGCGATTCGATTCGATTTGATGCACGATGGTTCACCCCGAGTAGATAGTTTGGTGCGGGACTTTACGAGTTGTAGCCCGCGAGTTTTATGGGTCGAGGCACGAGGATGATCGCGAGAGTTCATCCGGCGATTCTGGTAGTCATGAGTGATCAGCCGGAGACCGAGTCGGTGGTCTTAGGTTCGCATCGGTGCGTGATACCGATGATCGTGGTTTGATCGTGGGAGTTGTCGGGAGAGCATGCGCTCAGCGGTATGGGACGAGTTCTCGGAGGCATTCCTCACTCACTTCTTGCCTCCGCGGATGAGGAGGGCGCGGTAAACGATTTGTGATCTTTGAGGCAGAGAGCGTCTGATTCGGGAGTACAACGTGGAGTTTGACTCGTTGGCTCGGTATGTCCCCGCTTTAGTGGCAACCATGGAGGATAGAGTGCACGCTCGTCACCGAATTAGATGATTGCTTGGCGAGGCTTGTTCGAGTGTAGCTCTTCACCGGGCATGGACATTGCCGCATGCAAGCTCGTGCCTTTGGGATGTGAGGCACGGAGGTCGGCGGAATGACGAATCGGCGAGAAGAGGCGAGAACAACGGTCCTTTGGTGACTTTGGGCGGACGCCTCGGATACTAGTTTTGTACCTCCGCCCGGTGCGAGTGGTCCTCCACAACCTTGAGCATCGAGTATTCGGGGCGGTCGGGGCTCGAGGTTGAGTTTCGAAGTAAGGGTGTTGGCGGATCACGGTCACCCTACCTCGGTGTGGTCGATGTGGTAGACCGCATTCGGGAGTGTCGTGGTGCCAGGAGCTTGCTATTTTTGCGGCCAGCGGGGCCATTTGCGAGCTTGTCCGACCAAGGGTATACGGATGTTACGACTCGACGCCAGGATCGATGGTGGTTCATCACGCCGCTGTATGCGCCTGCGGCGGGGTGTGATTAAGCGGTAGAGCAGGTATATCCTTAACCCTCTAGAGTTTTGTATCTTGATGTGTTTTAGTGTTATGTTCGGATAGCTTTGTGCTAAATGTGATTTAGACACTGGTTATTGTAGAAGGGTAAGTATGGGGGCATGGTAAGTGTGAACCACTGGTATCACGATTGAGACCTTAGAGGTAAGGTCGTCTTGAGTAAAGATTCGTTTTATGTTTGACCTTTATCGAGTCGTAGTATCGTGGGTTTTATTTGTGTGATAAGTCCATGGGTAGTGTGAGATGGAAGTGGTAGCTTTCATGATGTGATTTAGCGAGATTGTTAGTGTCGGGAGCGAGGGCTTACGCGATTGTGGGTCGGGTTGAGGACGTGATCACGGGTCAACCCGTAGCCGGATTAAGGTGGGGTCAGTTCTGGGTGGTCCCGCCGGTGGTAGGGTCACGAGGATGCTAGGCCCAAGTTTGTATGATCATCGTATGAGTTCGTGGGCGCGTTCTACGAGCGGTTCGTAAAGGCGGGAATGGCCTTAAGGAAGTTTGAGGTTAGTAAGATGACCAAGTTTGGAGGTAGTGACTCCGAGAGATTTTTGGGAGCGGAAGTAATGACTGAAGTATGGTACGTCTTGGGAGAGTTCAAGTGTTCGAAGAGGCACGACGAGTAAGGAAGGAAGAAGAGCGTGTGTTATTTTGGCGGTGTGGCATTGACAACTTGTTAGAGGAACTTCATCGATATCCGTCTTGAGAAGGAACATTCGGGACGAATGTTTCTAAGGAGGGAGAATGTTATACCCGTATTCTCGGGGTATGTATGCGAGGGCGTGCGTGCGAGCACGAGAAAAATTGGAAAGGAAGAAAGAGGTGATTCTTCCACGGAAAAAGTTTCGGTTTTGTAAGGAAGAATGTTCGTTGAAGGAATTGGGTTCCCAGTTTGGAATTTGGGCTTCTTAGATTATATTAGAATTATGGAATTTTATTTTGGAAATGGTCACGTGGGGCCCACGGGAGAAATTCTGATTTTGTAGGGCCCACTTTGTTTTGAGATTTTGGCCATTGTGGATAATTGTCGGACGACGTTTTTTGAGGGCCAATAGGCGGGTCACCCGTGGCACCCCCGCCTAGGTGGCTTGGCCGAATGACATTTGTGCCCAACACCCGGTTAGAGTCGTTTTTGAAGCGTTTTACATAACTGCGAGGAAAATTCGGCTATGTCTTTTCTTATTTTTGCGGATTTTTCCGAGAGGCGAAACATTTTGGACCAGCGGGAGGGTGACATGTGTCACCCTCATGGAAACAAGTGGGGCGCACTTGGCGATTGAAGGGCAAGTTGATGGTAGATATTTGTGTAGATATTTGTGAGGGTTTTAAGGAGTAGGGACTAGGGTGCACTTGGCTTGATCTTGGCCTTACACTTGCCTTGCACATGGCTTGATCTTGGCCGTTGGTTGGCCTTTGGTTTTGCTATAAATACCCACTAAGCTTGAAGACTTCATCCGTTCCTAAAATCTTCCAAGTCTTGAGTCCCTCTCCTCCCTTTGAGTGTGTTCTCGTCCTAAGCCTTCCTCCCCCAGGTGGCCTTGTGGCGAGAGCCTCCCCCTCCCCACTTTGTGGTGCTAGCCGTGGGGTACCCCCCCCTAGCCTAGTTGTTTCGTATAATACACCCCCCCTCTTGGTAGAAATACTCTCAGAGTAGTGTTATAATGCCCACAATACCTTAGCCTTTACCTTGTTGTATTCCCAAAGTTGCCTCTATACGTAGAGCAGGAAATACTACCTTTTGTCCTTTTAGTCTCAAACGAAACCCTAAGGAAATCTTCATAGTTGGTTGAAGTATTTGAGTAGAAGTTAGTTAGAACTTCTAAGGGTTGTTTGGAGGCGGATTGGAGCGCCGCGGAGTAGGAGCTAAACCTTGCTCGGGATCGACATTATAACTTGGATAATTTTGGGCTTGTCGAGGTAAATATTCTTGTCCCCTTATTGTAATTGGAGATTACATGTGGTAGGAATATATAGTTGAGGTATACTATATATAGAATGAACATTATTGTGCGGCGATGTCTTTTGACTTAAGCTGAATTTAAAGAAGAGCGGCTGTAATTACATGGGGTGTATTACTGAGACTTGTGTAGCATTGTTGTGTAGTAGAATGGTACACGTCCAGGTTAAACGATGTAAACCCACACTGGTTGGCTTGGTAGCGGCCTCGATAGAGGAGGAGATTTCTGTTGTGGGGAGAGTCTTTGCGAATTTTACGTAGAGAAATGGAACCTTGTGTTTTGAAGTTAATAGGCGTTTGTGACCTTTTAGGTGAAAGTACTAAGAGTAGCGTATTCTACTTGAGGAGTGGAAAGGGCTAGCAAGGTTGTAGTACTTGGAGCATTTTGCTTATTGTCGATACTCGCCGCGAGGTATGTGAACCTCTTCCTATCTGTTCTAGCATGATATGTGTGTAACTATGAAGAACGGTGGACGTACAGGTACTAAGTGTATTTGTTTGGTTTAAACATAAAGTGTTATAACGGCTTTATGGGAAGTTGGTTATAATAGCTTTATGTAGGTAAGAAAATGGTTTACTGATTGTTAGAAGTTAAGAGACTTAACTTATTTGTTTTAATATGGATGTTGTGTGAAACCTCATTCGTGAGTAATGAGTACTTGGTTTTTAAAGGGATAATGTTTCTTGATTTGGGAATCGAGAATGTGTATCGACAGGACCAACTGCAGCGTTAATAAAGGAAAATGTATTGAATAATGATGTGTTGTATTAAAACCAGTAGAAACCTCCATCTGCATAGAAGCTAAGATGAGACAAAATGATATTACATTTTCTAGATCATGGCTGCTGTAATAAGATCGTTATAAACAAGAATAAACTACTCACATATATGACATATGTTACTCAATTGTTTTAAAAGAGATTAAGACTATGAGTTATGAAACCTTTCTAAAATAAGTGACTTGAGCATTTGAAATTAGGCAAACTTGAACGTTTGGAAAATAATGTTGTTACTTGATTTTACAAAAGGGGAAGTGTCTTGTTTACTTAAAAAGATAGTCACGATTTTTATACTACGGGTATTGTGTGACTTATGTGAAAGTACTTTGAGTTGTGTGAAACTTGCCTATGCTTGTGATGATAGCCTTTGTTGTACAAGTGTTGTATTTACGTATTCTGGCGTCTCTCGATAGAGGCGGTTGACTTATTGAGAACTTACTTGGAGCGTCTTTGGCGATGTGGAGAATTCCACGGGTATGTTTCCATTTTTGATTGCTGTCTTGTTATTGTGGTTACATGGACATGTCTACACCGAGGTAGAATTCCGGGGGCATGTGGCCATGCGTGGTTGATCACCCGATATATTGTTATTAATGTCACATGGGCGTGTCTACACGAGGTAGAATTCGGGGCATGTGGCCATGGGCATTGGTATTATTGTTGCATCATGGACATGTCTACACCGTCACGAAATTAGGGGCATGCGACCATGATGCGAACACGATTGATGTTGTGGGCGTGAGACCCGTAGTTATATTTGAGTGATGACTTGAGGCGTGAGTCACATCGAGACATGGCGCTTTATGTTGTGAATGTAGTTTGGTTATCATACATGTCTCTGCTTTATATAGACTAGTATGATTTCATTCTGATATTTCTGATTTCACATACTTGGTACTGTTATGCTTGACCTCCTTGGCTGCGTTCATCATGCGGTAGAGGTACATCGGTCGTGGATCCTCGCTCATAGGATCACAGTTCAGCGTATTGAAGCTCCGTTTCTCCGGAGGCTTATCTTTTGGTAGGTGTTTCCCTGAGTTGTAGGTTCTTGTACATTCAGGGGTATGGCGGGGCCCTGTCCCGTCATAGTCGTTGTAAATCTTAGAAGTGCAGTAATCTTGTTGTGGCGGGGTTGTAAAGGATTAAAGCTGTTCGGAGTTTTATGTATATCTTGAAGGCAACCGTTTTGGTTGCTTTATTTATTATTATATCTCTTGTTTCATGACTCATGTTTTATTTTCCATTTGGTTTTCTCGATGTTGTATCACTAGGGTGCCCGGGGTAAGGCACCAGTCACGGGCCCGAATTCGGGGTGTGACAGAAGCAATGACCAACAGTCGCCGGAATAAAGCCAACGGAGCTTTAAACTCCGACCAAAAAATTAAGAAATCAGTGCATTAATAAACACAAGCGAGTATCAAAAGACAAACCAACCGAGATGCGAAATAATAGCCAGAGGTCCAAGCAGATACCACAACCAAGAGAGAATGCATCACAAAATAGCAATGAAAGAGAAATAACGATGTCGTCACGAGTCGATTTCAACATCACCGAGAGAGAGGCAGCGGCATCACTTCCACGGCGAGGTCACCGGAGCGACGCCGTCTGCAGTTCGCCGGTTCGAGATTAAAGGGAGCAGCTGGTGGGGTCGATGGGATCTGGGAGTTCGACAATGGGTGTGACGGGAGAGCAAGAGGACGGTGGTTCGCCGGTGAGCAGCGGCGGTGTGGGAGCAGTGGGTTCGGGTGAGGCTTGAGGTGAGAGAGATGGTAAGGTGAGGGCAATTGAAAATAAAAGAGGGAGGGGGTGATGTGCGGCTGACTGATGTTGTTGTTGAAAATGAAAAGAGGAGGAATAGTTTTATTTATAGTGGGTATTTAGATTTAGGGTTTGAGTTTGGTTTTTGGGGGTAAAAAGATGAAAGGTGTATTGAGTCTCATTTTTTGGGCATTGATTTGGGTTTAGGTTTTTGGCGGGTTGGACTGATCCGGATTGCGCCTCGGACTGGACTGGTTTGACAAAATGCAAAACGAGTTAATTATTTAAAAGAAAAAATATTTAAAAAGATGCAAAATTATTAAAATGCAAATGCCGATGCAATAATAATAAAATACAATATTTAACAAACGTTTAATGTGTAATTAAAAATTAAAACGGGATGTCAATTAATTATTTAAAGAGATGCAAATATTATTAAAATAAACGACGGTGTAATAATAAGATAAACATAATATTAACAAAGACATAATGCTTAATTTAAAATAAAAAGATAGAAATGCAAAAAATGATGATTAAAATGCGGTGTCCTAAAACACATAAAATTGTAATAAATATACGAAAAACGGGTCAAAATTGATTTGTCAACATGCCTCTTTGCGGAGATGATGGAAGAGTCTTGGACAAAGATGTTGACTTGTAGCCAATTTTGTCATGTTTTATAAACTAGAAATCAAAGTGGAGTGATCTGGACTTAAAATTGTCAGTGTCGAATTATGATGACACCGAGTCGTTGTGATCACGAAAATAAAAGCAAAGGCGCGGAATTTAAAAATGTTCCAGTGTCGAATTATGAGGACACTGGGTTCCTGCGATGCTAAAATTATGGACGGACGAATATTGATTCAAAAATATGTCCCAGTGTCGAATCTTGATGACACTGAGTTACAATTGCGATGGAATGCTGAAAAAGACAGAGTGTTTGTTCCCTGAAATGTCTCTAGGGTGTTTGTTCCCGAGGTCAAAATGCAAAGGAAATGAAGATGGCGTCGTTTCTGGACGCAGTGCAGATGTTCGTCGTTTCTGGACGAAGATGGCGTCGTTTCTGGACGCAAATGCAGTTGTTCGTCGTTTCTGGACAAAGATGGCGTCGTTTCCGGACGCAAATGCAGATGTTCGTCGTTTTCAGACGAAGATAGATGAAGCCGTTGCATAGACTTACATGAAATGGTGTCGTTGCATAGACGCGATGCAGATGCTCGTCGTTGCATAGACGAAACATAGATGAAGCCGTTGCATAGACTTACATGAAATGACGTCGTTGCATAGACGAAAAATAGATGAAGTTGTTGCATAGGCTTACATGAAATGGCGTCGTTGCATAGACGTGATGCAGATGTTCGTCGTTGCATAGACGAAATATAGATGAAGCTGTTGCATAGGCTCACATGAAATGACGTCGTTGCACAGACGTGATGCAGATGCTCGTCGTTGCATAGACAAAACGTAGATGAAGCCGTTGCATAGGCGAAACGTAGATGAAGTCGTTGCATAGGCTTAGATGAAATGACGTCGTTGCATAGACGCGATGCAGATGCCCGTCGTTGCATAGACGAAACATAGATGAAACCGTTGCATAGGCTTAGATGAATGGGCGTCGTTGCATAGACGCGGTGCAGATGCTCGTCGTTGCATAGACGAAACATAGATGAAGCCATTGCATAGGCTTACATGAAATGACGTCGTTGCATAGACGCGATGCAGATGTTCGTCGTTGCATAGACAAAACATAGATGAAACCGTTGCATAGACTTAAATAAAATGACGTCGTTGCATAGACGCGATGCAGATGCTCGTCGTTGCATAGATGAAATATGGATGAAGTCGTTGCATAGACTTAACGAAATGGTGTCATTGCATAAGCGATGCAGATGTTCATCGTTGCATAGACAAAACATAGATGAAGTCATTGCATAGGTTTAAATGAAATAACGTCGTTGCATAGACGCGATGCAGATGCTCGTCATTGCATAGACGAAACATGGATGAAGCCGTTGGATAGACTTAATGAAATGACGTCATTGCATAAAAGCGATGCAGATGTTCGTCGTTGCATAGACAAAACATAGATGAAGTTGTTGCATAGGCTTAGATGAAAGGGCGTCGTTGCATAGACGCGATGCAGATGCTCGTCGTTGCATAGACGAAACATAGATGAAGTCGTTGCATAGACTTACATGAAATGACGTCGTTGCATAGATGCGATGCAGATGTTCGTCGTTGCATAGACAAAACATAGATGAAACCATTGCATAGGCTTAAATAAAATGACGTCGTTGCATAGACGAAACATAGATAGATGAAGCCGTTGCATAGGCTTGGATGAAAGGGTGTCGTTGCATAGACGTGATACAGATGCTCGTCGTTGCGTAGACGAAACATGGATGAAGCCGTTGCATAGGCTTTTAAGAAATGTGTCGTTGCATAGACGCGATGCAGATATTCGTCGTTGCATAGACGAAATATAGATGAAGCCGTTGCATAGGCTTAGATGAAAGAGCGTCGTTGCATAGACGCGATGCAGATGCTCGTCGTTGCATAGACGAAACACAGATGAAGCCGTTGCATAGGCTTACATGAAAGGGCGTCGTTGCATAGACGCGATGCAGATGCTCGTCGTTGCATAGATGAAACATAGATGAAGCCGTTGCATAGACTTACATGAAATGGCGTCGTTGCATAGACGCGATGCAGATGCTCGTCGTTGCATAGACGAAACATAGATGAAGCCGTTGCATAGGCTTAGATGAAATGATGTCGGTTTATGGGCGTACCTGCTTTGTGACCCGTCTGGGTTGAGATAGCGTCATTGCATAGACGTTGTATGTTTGTAACTCGCATGGGCTAATTGTTGTGCTCCCGCCTTTGCTGATATGAAGATCCTGCACTCAAAGAAAACTAGTGAGTTTTAGGAAAGGAGTGGTTGATTCGCATCGACTTTGTAGCTTTGGATCTTGACGCTTGCATGCTCAAACTGGGTTGGACTGAAGACCTAGTTGGCCTGCTTTTTTCCTGTCTATTGCCATTTTCTTACAGTGTATCCTTAAAATGCCCAGTTTCTGGTAAATGAAGATATTGAACTTTCAACTGGTAAGGTTGAGTCTTGACGCTATCAAGGCGATCAGGTAAGCATTTTTTTTATCATGAATGAAAAGCTAATGCAAGAATATGAACAATGTACAATTGAGTAAATGAGAATGCGACCCTTAAAATATGCCCCAGTCATGTGTAGATAGTCATGGATGCAAAATATATGAGGATGTTAAACTCTCCAATGGACAAAATCGAGTCCTGTGCAAAACAAGAAAGAAATATTTCTAATGGTGTGACCGAAGCCGATGTGGCTGCCTACATATCCCGTTGAAGGAATCAGGTCAGAGCGTAGTTCGTGATGCAAAAATAAGGAATTTTAAAATTTTAAAATGATGTGAGGCCGAAGCCAATGTGGTCGCTTACGTATCCCGCTGAGGGAATCAGGTCAAGACGTAGTTCGTGCTGTAAAATATTATTGTACAATTATCAAAAAATGAGACCGAAGCCAATGTGGCGCTCATTATCCGTGAGGAATCAGGTCAAGACGTAGTTCGTGATGCAAAAAATGATTGTACAATTTTTGAAAAATGAGACCGAAGCCAATGTGGCCGCCTACGTATTCCGCTGAGGGAATCAGGTGAAGACGTAGTTCGTGATGCAAAAATAAGAATTTTTAAGATTTTAAAATGATGTGAGGCCGAAACCAATGTGGCCGCTTACGTATCCCGATGAGGGAATCAGGTCAAGACGTAGTTCGTGCTGCAAAAAATGATTGTACAATTTTCAAAAAATGAGACCGAACCCAATGTGGCCGCCTACGTATCCCGCTGAGGGAATCAGGTCAAGACGTAGTTCGTGATGCAAAAAATAAGAATTTATATAATTTTCAAATGATGTGGGACCGAAGCCAATGTGACCGCCTACGTATCTCATCTTTGACGAGAATCAGGTCAAGACGTAGTTCGTGATGCAAAAAATGAGAATTTTTATATATGTATTTTTTGTTGTTTTTTTTTTTCCTGAAAAGTGGAAAGACAGCATCACGTTCTGACTTCAGTTGATACCAACAATTAGTATTGTGCTTAGGAATTACGTTATTTACTTCCAGTCTAACCGAGACTGACTTCTGGGTAATTCCTATAGTTTCAAATGATACCTCAGACACCTAAGTATCGACACACTTGCTTGCAGCCAAGGTTTCGAACTACACGTAATCTCACGTTTCAAATGCCATCACTGAAAGAAAGTCCCATCCACACATATATTCCAGTATTTTAGATTTTGGGACGTTTAGAGAAACACACTCACACTCAGAAAGATGTTCAATGCATGCAATTGTGATACCATAGGCTTGACCGTCATGTAAGTATCCACTAATGTGAGAACCCTCAGTATAAGATCATGTAGGGCTTGTCACGGGCTTGTAATGTAGGCTTGGGGAAAGGAAAGGATATCATTTGGGTAAAAGTGACTAATCATTCCTCGAGAGTTGGACTACGTCTGTGCTTGATATTTGTGCGCTTTAATGCTGACTTGCTTCCTTTTTGTCCCAGTTTTTCTGTACTGACTTCTTTTGAATCTTCCGTTTGGAGCCCCCTTTTTCCAGAGTTATTCTCTCATTTTATTCAATTTTTTTATAATGTCGAGACTTTTGATTTCTTCTTTTTATGAAGTCGTCATTTGTTGTTTTTTCTTTTCTCTTTTGAGACTTTGACCATTTTTGTCTTTTCAAACTTCAACGCAGAATTTTGTCAGCCACTTGCACATTTCTAAAGCGCTCAAGGAGATCGGGCCAAGAGAGGGATAGTGCGTATGCACTCAGAAACGGTATAGGTGTAATATGCGGTTGTCAAAAGAATAGATTTTTAGGCTCAAAGGGGTGTACTAGGGATAATGTTATTTGGTAGGCTGAAAAGACTCAAACGGGCCAAAGAAAGCCTACGATCATTTCCTATATCGAGTGTTACTCATAATGTCGCCTCAACAAACATTCCGGCCAAGTTCTAGATCACAGCGCAATGCAATTGAACTTATTCAAAAACTCACCACACAAGACATATGAAACGATGAGGTTGGTTTCATTCTTATCTTGGAAAACATGCAAGACAATATCATTTACGGGTGTGAATAAGAGGTACCAAAAGAATCTATGGTTTACCACAGAGTCAACTCATACTGATTATTACTTCTTCTTTTTTCTATGCACACTCCTAACTGTGTTGGTATCAACAAAGTCAAACAATAATACTTAAAAATTGTTTTTGTATTTTTGAATAACATTTTTTTTGTATTTTTGAATATTTTTTTTAAATATTTTTTGAATAAATAGTACCGAACCCGAATAGGGCTGTCTACGTATCCCGCCGAGGGAATCAGGTGCGCGTAGTTCATTCGGATATGTTTGAAAATGTATGCTTGAAAAAGAATTCAACTATGATAGGATATCAATAGTAAAAGCTGTGCAAAACAAATGATAGAATGAATGCAAAGTAAGATGAATGTCCATGATATGATGAATGTAATGAAAAAGAAAAAAAAAGAATGTCTGTGATAGAATGAATGTAATAAAAAATTAATGTATGTGATAGAATGAATGAAATGCAAAAATGAATGTATGTGATAGAATGATTGAAATACAATAATGAATGTCCGTGATTGGATAAATGCAATGAATGGGTGAACCAAATATGTCCATTTTTTTTATGTGGTGTCGAACCCTAGATGGGTTGCCTACGTATCACACCGTATGGTGAGAATCAGACACGCGTAGTTCGGGATGATTATGCTGTAAAATGCATGATAAATAATTATATAATCAACACTAGACATATCAATTGAATTTGCAAATATGTATAAAGATACAAAATATAGAAGAACTGAGAGCGATGTCTGGTTGAATCTGGTATAAAGTCACTTCTATTAGTCAACATAACTCCCACTCATTCTTGTGATGATTTTTTTCTTTTTCCTACCGCCCTCGGCTGTTTGCGAGGACGGTCTTCCTGCAGAAATATGTGAAATGGGTGAGTAGGAAAATGACAAAATAATAAAAATGCAGAGGTGTGACAATATAGTCAAAGACTCCCCTGATTGGTTCGACCGGAGTGAAGGTTGATGCTTCGCAAGGTCTAAGTCGTGATGTTCAAGAACAATTTATTCAGTATAGGTCCTGATTGCAGTTTGACAGCAAAAAGTGCAAAAAATGCAAATGCACGTGCCCGAAGTTATAAGCCCATGACATAATATATACAGAGTTTAAAAGGGTAATTATTGCTTTAAATAATATGTACAGAGTTGCTAGCGATAAACAATAGTAAACAAAAAGCATGCAAATCAAGAGCGCGCCCTAATATGCTTGGGACCTCCCTTATGCCAGAGGTATACTTAAACGCCAGATATGCGAGATTATGATAAATAGGTCCAAACCATTAAACTGCAATATTTCGTTGGAAATGGTGACCAAATGACTGTGCACTTTTTCCAATTTCGGCGTGTCATGATCAGGCTTGGATCCGTCTATCATCATCATGCTACACACACATGCTTATTGGTCGTCGGGTTGTGAAACCCAACGACAATTTGGTGGATTTCCTAATCGTGGAGACGATACCAAGGATCGACCCACCTAGGGTGTATGCATGCATGACTTAAAATAAAGAGGACGGTATAGCTCTATCTTAAATTTTTTAAAATTTGGCTTACTAGACACAATGGTTTCCGAGCGGACTACTAGAGTGAGAAGGCTACACGGCCACCGGATGGTGCGGATGCTCATGCGCCTTTGCCAACTCGCCTATATTTTGGTATTTGAAAGAAATTTGTGGGTGCGCCAGCACACCTCACGTGTAGTGTGTGATAGTGTCAATTTTCCAGAATGGAGGAAATATGAGCGGAATGACAATTTAAGGAAAGCAGTAAAAGAATGTAGCAATTTGTCACGACCCGAACCCGGGCCCGTGACTGGTGCCTTACCCCGGGCACCCAAGTAGACATACATCAGAGTAATCAGCGGAACATAAAGACAATACATGAAACCAGTGTAATAAGGCGGTGAAATAAGAAAGCGGCTAACCAAAAACGGTTACCTTCAGTATATATATATAAATAACAACTCTTTCAACATGAACAGTTTAATCCTTTTTACAAACCCTGCCCACAACAGTACTACAGACCTCTAAGAATGATACGACAACAATGGCGGGGCGGGGCCCCTTAAACCCCGAATGTAAACACTTACGACGACGGGGACTATACCACGATAAGCCTCGAGAAAGCGGAGCTTCCCAATGAAGCGTGACCACGAGAGCTAGGATCAACGGCGGGTGTACCTCGACTGCGGCATGAGCGGCCCGAAGGAGGTCGAGACAACAGTGCAGTATGTGAAACTAAAAATACTGTAAATGAAATCATAATAGTCTATAAAGCAGGAGACATGTATGATAACCAAACTACAGTTCACAATAAATAAGCAGTCATGTCAAGTCAGGGACTCACGCCCTCAAAGTCATCACTCGAATATAACTATGGGTCTCAAGCCCATAACATCAATCATGCCCGTGGAATACCTTCCTCACTGCCGGCAGTCTATGATAGAAAAGCACCAAGGAATACACATGAACACCAGGTCCCACCTGTGTCCAAATAAAGCGATCTGGGAGTAAATGCGAAGGCATAGCCGACTACTAACACCCACAGTACTAACAAGGTCATAAACTGTATCATGATATCTGTCTAGACCGTCACATGATCAAAGCTGGTCACTCGCCCGCAGTATCAAATGTGCGCGTCTAGCCCTGGAACTTTCCGCAGCTCCGCATAGGCCAACCTCATAGGCCCGCATGAGGTATAACCCCGCATCGAGGGTAGCTACTCCCCGGCATCGTCCTGGACTCGCAGTCCGCATGGCCACATAGACCGCATGACCATAAAGGCCGCACACTAACCTGGAACTCCCGTAGTTCCGCATGGATCCCCTGGACCCGCATGAGGTATTCTCGAATCATGGTCCTAGACCGCCTGAGTCTACCCCGCATCGAAGGCGGCAACCTCGGAAATAAGTCAAGGTGAGTGGTACAATACCAACATAACGGCTGATAGTCAAACAACTTTAAGCACAGTCGAGGGGAAAACCCCTTTACACTAACATCACAAGATACTAACACACATAGCATCCTAGCATGTTTACTTATCAATCAACAAGAAAGTATTTACAAGGCTATCACAAACCAACACAATCAAGTTATACACACAAGGTACTTTCTACTATATGTCAACAAGTTCGGGTTTTTATCCCCAAAGTACTTCATACACTAAATCTTTAAAAGATACGTTACTTTACAAAAGTCACACAATACGTAGTTATGTGAAAATAGAGTGATTATCCTTTTAAGTAAAACAAAACACTTACCTTTGTAAAATCAAGTAACGACATTATTTTCCAAGCGTCCAAGTTTGCCTAATTTCAAATGTTCACGTTTCTTATTTTAGAAAGGTTTAAATGGTTCATAGTCTTATTCATTTAAGAATATAATTCTCTTTTAAACTATCTCGAGAAACATAAGTCTTATATGTGAGTAGGATATTCTTGTTTATAACAATCTTATTACAATGACCATGATCTAGGAAATATCATTTTGTCTCATCTTAGCTTCATGCGGATGGAAGTTTCTCTTGGTTTTAATAATACTTAATCTGTCAAAACATTTCCTTTTATTAACGCCGCGATGGTTTGTCGATACATTCGATTTCGAAATCGATAAAACATTCTTAAGCCGTTATACCTAACTTCCCATAAAGCTAGTATAACTCTTAAGTTTTTCAAAACCAAGTATTACGTCTTTCAAAATGATTCAAAATCTTTTGAAATACTTCAAGTTCTTTATTAACACATAACAAGCCGGTTATAGTTCAAATCGATTTACCTTTTAAAGACCACAAGTATTTTCTTACCAACATAAAGCGTATAACCAACTTCCCATAAAGCGTTATAACACTTTATGTTTTAAATCAATCAAATACGTTTAGCACGTACGTCTACCGTACTACATAGTTCACACATATCATGCTAGAAGAGATAGGAAGAGGTTCACATACCTCGCGACGAGTATCGACTAATAGCAAAGCGCTCCAAGTACTTCCAATCGTCGGCTACTCCTTAAGCCAAGTAGATCGCGCCACACGTAGTACTTCACCTATAAGGCCACAAGGCGCTTATTAACATTTAGATCTCTTCGTAGAACATTCTACAGAAAATTCGGCAGCACCTCCCCCCCGCAACAGCGTAAATCTCTCCTCTGCAGAGGCTACAAGCCAACCGGGGGTTATCGTCTAACCCTACGGTACAATTCTACTCCACGGTACTACTACCTAAGTCTCTTTGTAATACAGCCCTATGTAATTACTGATTGATTCTTCTTTAAATTGGGCTTAAGTCGCAAGACATTGCTGTAAGTATTATTCGAGCTTAAGTCAAAAGACATTGCGATAACTACGTTCAGTTCTATATATAGTATACTTCAACTATATATTCTAACAATATGTAATTTCCAATTACAATAGAGGACAAGCTAATTACCTCGATAAGCCCATAATTATCCTAGTTTAAATGTCGATCACGAGCAAGGTTTAGCTCTACTCGTGCGCTCAGGCCAGCTCCAAACAACCCTTAGAAGTTCTAACCAACTTCTACTTATGACTTCAACTACGGGTGAAGATTTTCCTTAGGGTTTCGGTTTGTGGTAGCGGAAGTATAATAGTATTTTACGGGCTTTTCAGTATAGGTATAACCTTAGAATCTGACAAGGTATCGGCTAAGGTAATTTGGGCATTATAACAATACTTTTGAGAGTATTTCTACCAAGAGGGGTATATTATCTGAGAACAACACCACTAGGAGGGTGAAGTCTCGCCACAAGGCCACACAGGGAGGGCTCTCGGCGAGGAGGGACGAGAACAACAACAAGAGAGGGGGGGATTTTAACACTTAGAGATTTGTGGAAAGGATGAAGAATTCATCAAAGGGAGAGGGGTATTTATAGGTCAAGGGATGGCCAACCAAAGGCCAAGATTAAACCAAGTGTTAGGCAAGTGTAGGGCTAGGATTTATTACACATAAATATCCTACCAACCCTTGACTTTAGCCAAGGCACAAAAAACGTGCCTTACATAGCCCATTTCGTCCAATTTGGACGATTTCAAGCCACCAATTGGAGGGTGCCAAGTGTCGCCCTCCCGTTGGTCCAAAATGTTTCGTCTCTCGGAAAAATCCGCAAAAATACTAAATGACATAGCCGGAAATTCCCCTACGAAAGGCGTGGAAGCGTTTACGAAAAATGACTCTAATCGGGTGTTGTGCACCAATTTAATTCGGCCAAGCCACTTTGCCTACTCAAGGCTTTAAACTTTTATACGTACGCCCTTACGTACATACTCTGGAAATACGGGGTATAACATTCTCCCTCGTAGAAACATTCGTCCGAATGTTCCTTCTAAATCTCAAGACAAGCGCGCGCGCGATATAGTCTTCAACGCTATACTTACGAAAACAATACTGCCACACCTGGCCACAGAAACACCCGCGCACATACTTCTATCTAAGTCCACGAGGAAAACACCTCTAATCATCCCCACAAAACACTTCTCACCGGGGTCTAAAATATACTTCCTTCGCACCTTCTCTTTACAAAAGAAATGATCACATCTATGCTCGCCATACATGCTCGCTTCTCTCTTTACTCGTCGTAGATACCACTTTGTCACTTTGTCGCGAGCCTTGCTCGGCGACCAACAAATGGTACGGGCTGCGATCCCGGAGGATGTCGTACACTCGATCTCTTACCACATTCTGACACGGCTTCAGTATCCAAAACTCGGGGTTACTATCTCTAACGTGGTCATCATTAACTGGGAACACTCTGGATGGATCTTCGATACTTCCCCGAACATCACAATACGAAAGACCGGACGCACTGCCTCCTACGTCGGACGACAAATGCTAACTTATAGGCAACCTGGCCTATCCTTCACATGAACTCACAAAGGCCCAAAGTAACTCGGGCTAAGTTCCCTCTGTTATCCAAAACTCGTCGCTTTTAAACCGGGGTGGTACCTTCAAGAAGACCGACCGTCAACCTGAACTCTAAGCGTCGTCGCCGATTATCCGCATGATTTCTCTGAGCTGCCAGAACTTCTTCTAGACAAGCTTCTCACTATCCACAGTCTGCTGGAACAAGCCTGAACCAACTGTCTGAACCTTGCCAACATCGAACCAATCGACCGGCAACTTACACTTCCGCCCTTACAAGGCTTCATAAGGCGATATCCGAACACTGAAATGGTAGCTTAAACACTCCTTCAACAGGAGACAACAAATTTCGCAACTATCCCAGAAATCCAAACACTGGCCCGAGGGCGAATGTGATTACGAGACTCACCGAGTTCCTATCCTTGCACTGGTAAAACTTTTAGAAAGCGAAAATAGCCACAACTGGCTTCACTGCGACATAAGGTGAAGGTAGGCACCGTCGCAGCCTTTCAACCTTCGGATAACTCAACACGGCCGAGTAAATGGTCGACCGAAGAACACGATGGGCTGCCCCGTCGGCCCGACCAGCGGTCGACGCATCCACGAACTCGTACGCTGGTTAACTAAACTTGGGCCTAACACCCTCACAACCCTAACACAAGGCGGGACCACCACAAACTGACCCCACCACCAAACAGGCCGCGGGTTGACCCGCAACATGGCCTCAACCCTACCCGGCATCGCGCAAAACACTAGTTCCCCGATCCGGAACAATTTCACAAATCACGTTACGAAAACCTAGCGGTCTTCCTAGCTCGACTACCCTCTTTCAAATCACGCTACTCAGGGACTTATCCCACAAACATAGCTTCGCGTGCACTATGCACTCCGATAAGGATCAAACATAACACTACACCTATACTTGAGATGGCCTTACCTCTAAGGTCTCTACGTATAAAACTCTAAGGCTCCCACCTTCTCTATCCCCCAAAATCTTACTCGGTTAACCCACCATGATTTCTAATCACAACTAACATACTGCTATCAGAACATAGCACTTAAGGTATACTCACCTTATCACACATACAGATCTCTAGAGGGTTAAGGATAATCTATATCTACTGCTTCACTCCCCTTAGTCGTTCTAATCAACCCCGCCTGCAGGCGTAGCTAAGGAAGGTGACGAACTAACCACCAGATGCGAAGGCAAAGTCCTCCTACTAGGTCACCCATTCGACACATGGCCACGACGGCGCAGTACAACAAGTACCAACTAAAAGACGACATTCCCGGGATGGCGTCATCCAATGAGCCGGAAGCCACAGAGTTCGACCAACTCCTGCATACGAACGTCTTGAACCCCATGGAGGACCTCTTTGCGGTGGGCGTGCATAATCTAATCATTGGTGAGGTGACTCGCCTAGAACGTTACCAAAGGACCGTGCTGCTCTGGCCCTCTTCTGCTGTCCTCCGTTAACCCGTCGATCTCTACGTTTTCTCGGCCTGCTGCGCATAAGCCCGTACACAGGCCATGCTCAAGCCTAACTGAAGAATTACTCTTGCACAACCCTCTCTTAGATAGTCATCAAGACCCGCGGTACATCGGTATACTCTCTGGTAGCCAAATCCATAGCTAATGCGGTCGTCTTCTTGCAATCTAAATTCCGTTCGGTCGTGGGCGAAGGTTCATATATCATGGCGCGATGCACGCTGCTGCGCCGTACTAAACTCTATTTGGGCTAGTGGCGTCGCGAACTCCCGAATGAAGCACTACCCTAGGTAATGATTGGGCACGTGCCTCGCCACCCTCGAACTCTACTCGCGGCTCCTCGCCTGCCTTGCCCTCTGGGCGGGTTGCCTACGCGGAGGCATAGCGGTAAGGGAAAGAAATCGTCGGAGGGTCCAACTTACAACACAACTCTAAGGCACGATCTCGAGTGAGAAGAATAGAAACCAATCCTAAATACCCTATAGCCTCACGATTATTGGTGTGGTGCACACAGCGATAATCAAGACTCTCTTGGATCTGATGCGTAGACACTTTCCGAGGATTAAGCGCTCGATACCACTTTTGTCACGACCGAACCGGGCCGTGGTGGTGCCTACCGGGCACCCAGTAGACATACATCAGTGTCAGCGGAACATAAAGACAATACATGAAACGATGTAATAAGGCGGTGAAATAAGAAAGCTAACCAAAAGCGGTTACCTTCGGTATATATATATAAATAACAACTCTTTCAACATGAGCAGTTTAATCCTTTTACAAACCACACTTGTGATACTCTGGACCTCACAGAATGATACGACAACAATGGCGGGGCGGGCCCGCCAAACCACGAATGTAAACACTTACGGCGACGGGGACTATACGGCGATAAGCCTCGGAGAAACGGAGCTTCCCAACTGAAGCGTGACCACGAGCTAGGATCAACGGCGGGTGTACCTCAACTGCGGCATGAACGCGGCCCCGAAGGAGGTCGATGACAGTGCAGTATGTGAAACTAAAAATCACGTAAATGAAATCATAATAGTCTATAAAGCGGGAGACATGTATGATAACCAAACTACAGTTCACAATAAATAGCGATCATGTCAAGTCGAGGACTCGCGCCTCAAAGTCATCACTCGAATATAACTATGGGTCTCGAGCCCATAACATCAATCATGCGTGGAATACCTTCCTCAGCCGCGTGATCTATGATAGAAAAGCACCAAGGAATACACATGAACACGGGTCCCACGTGTCCAAATAAAACGATCAGGGGTAAATGCGAAGGCATAGCCGACTACTAACACCAGCGGTACTAACAATGTCATAAAGCGTATCATGATATCTGTCTGAACCGTCACATGATCAAAGGCGGTCACTCGCCCGCGATATCAAATATGCGCGTCTAGCCTGGAACTTTCCGACTCCGCATAGGCCAACCTCATAGGCCCGCGTGAGGTATAACCCGCATCGAGGGTAGCTACTCCGGCATCGTCTGGACTCGCGATCCGCATGGCCACATAGACCGCGTGACCATAAAGGCGCGCGCTAACACGGAACTCCGTAGTTCCGCATGGATCCTGGACCCGCATGAGGTATTCTCGAATCATGGTCCTGGACACGCTGAGTCTACCCCGCGTGGAGGGCGGCAACCTCGGAAATAAGTCAAGGTGAGTGGTACAATACCAACATAACGGTGATAGTCAAACAACTTTAAGCACGATCGAGGAAAACCCTTTACACTAACATCACAAGATACTAACACGTAGCATCCTAGCATGTTTACTTATCAATCAACAAGAAAGTATTTACAAGGCTATCACAAACCAACACAATCAAGTTATACACACCAGGTACTTTCTACTATATGTCAACAAGTTCGGGTTTTTATCCCCAAAGTACTTCATACACTAAATCTTTAAAAGATCGTTACTTTCACAAAAGTCACACAATACCCGTAGTTATGTGAAAATAGAGTGATTATCCTTTTAAGTAAAACAAAACACTTACCTTTGTAAAATCAAGTAACGACATTATTTTCCAAACGTCCAAGTTTGCCTCATTTCCAAGGTTCACGTTTCTTATTTTAGAAAGGTTTAAATGAATTCATAGTCTTATTCATTTAAGAATATAATTCTCTTTTAAACTATCCGAAACATAAGTCTTATATGTGAGTAGGATATTCTTGTTTATAACAATCTTATTACTGACCATGATCTAGGAAATATCATTTTGTCTCATCTTAGCTTCATGCGGATGGAAGTTTCTCTTGGTTTTAATAATACTTAATCTGTCAAAACATTTCCTTTTATTAGCATTTGCGGTGGTTTGTCGATACACATTCGATTTCGAAATCGATAAAACATTCTTAAGCCGTTATACCTAACTTCCCATAAAGCTAGTATAACTCTTAAGTTTTCAAAAACCAAGTATTACGTCTTCTTTCAAAATGATTCAAAAATCTTTTGAAATACTTCAAGTTCTTTATTAACACATAACAAGCCAGTTAGAGTTCAAATCAGTTACCTTTTACAGACCACAAGTATTTTCTTACCACCATAAAGCGTTATAACCAACTTCCCATAAAGCGTTATAACACTTTATGTTTTAAATCAATCAAATCGTTTAGCACGTATGCGTCTACCGTACTACATAGTTCACACATATCATGCTAGAAGAGATAGGAAGAGGTTCACATACCTCGCGGCAGTATCGACTAATAGCAAAGCGCTCAAGTACTTCCAATCGCGGCTACTCCTTAAGCCAAGTAGATCGCGCCACGCGTAGTACTTGACCTATAAGGCCACAAGGCGCATTAACATTTAGATCTCATCGTAGAACATTCTGAAAATTGGCACCTCCCCATGACGGCGTAAATCTCCTCTCTGCAGAGTGGCTACGAGCCAACCGGGGGTTATCGTCTAACCTACGGGTACAATTCTACTCCACGGTACTACTACACAAGTCTCTTGTAATGTCTGATATGTAATTACGATTGGATTCTTCTTTAAATTGGGCTTAAGTCGCAAGACATTGCCGTAAGTATTATTCGGGCTTAAGTCAAAAGACATTGCCGATAACTACGTTGATTCTATATATAGTATACTTCAACTATATATTCTAACAATATGTAATTTCCAATTACAATAGAGGACAAGCTAATTACCTCGATAAGCCCATAATTATCCTAGTTTAAATGTCGATCTGAGCAAGGTTTAGCTCTACTCGTGCGCTCAGGCCGCTCCAAACAACCCTTAGAAGTTCTAACCAACTTCTACTTATGACTTCAACTACGGTGAAGATTTTCCTTAGGGTTTCGGTTTGTGGTGACGGAGTATAATAGTATTTTACGGGCTTTTCGTATAGGTATAACCTTAGAATACAACAAGGTATCTGGCTAAGGTAATTTGGGCATTATAACAATACTTTTGAGAGTATTTCTACCAAGAGGGGTATATTATACGAGAACAACACCACTAGGAGGGGTGAAGTCTCGACCACAAGGCCACAGTGAGGAGGGCTCTCGGCGAGGGGAGGGGCGAGAACAACAAGAGAGGGGATTTTAACACTTAGAGATTTGTGGAAAGGATGAAGAATTCATCAAAGGGAGAGGGTATTTATAGGTCAAGGGATGGCCAACCAAAGGCCAAGATTAAACCAAGTGTTAGGCAAGTGTAGGGCTAGGATTTATTACACATAAATATCCTACCAACCCTTGACTTTAGCCAAGGCACAAAAAACGTGCCTTACATAGCCCATTTCGTCAATTTGGGCGATTTCAAACCACCAATTGGAGGTGCCAAGTGTCGCCCTCCCGTTGGTCCAAAATGTTCGTCTCTCGGAAAAATCCACAAAAATACTAAATGACATAGCGGAAATTCCCTACGAAGGTGGAAACGTTTGCGAAAAATGACTCTAATCGGGTGTTGTGCACAAATTTAATTCGGCGAAGCCACTTTGCCTACTCGAGGCTTTAAACTTTTATCGTGCGCCCGCGTACATACTGCGGAAATACGGGGTATAACATTCTCCTCGTAGAAACATTCGTCGAATGTTCCTTCTAAATCTCAAGACAAACGCGCGCCAGTATAGTCTTCACTGCTATACTTACGAAAACAATCCTGCCACACCTGGCCACAGAAACACCCGCGCACATACTTCTATCTAAGTCCACGAGGAAAACACCTCTAATCATCCCCACAAAACACTTCTCACCGGTGCAAAATATACTTCCTTCGCACCTTCTCTTTACAAAAGAAATGATCACATCTATGCTCGCCATACATGCTCGCTTCTCTCTTTACTCGTCGTAGATACCACTTTGTCACTTTGTCGCGAGCCTTGCTCCGACGACCCAACAAATGGTACCGGGCTGCTTGCGATCCCGGAGGATGTCGTACACTCGATCTCTTACCACATTCTGACACGGCCCGGTATCAAAACTCGGAGTTACTATCTCTAACGTGGTCATCATTAGCGGGAACACTGCGGATGGATCTTGATACTTCCCGAACATCACAATCTGAAAGACCGGACCTTGCTGCCTCTACGTCGGACGACAAATGCTAACTTATAGGCAACGGCCTATCCTTCACATGAACTCACAAAGGCCCAAGTAACTCGGGCTAAGTTCCTCTGTTATCAAAACTCGTCGCACCCAAAGGGTGGTACCTTGAAGACCGACCGTCAACGAACTCTAAGCGTCGTCGCAGATTATCCGCATGATTTCTACGAGTGCGGAACTTCTTCTAGACAAGCTTCACTATCCACGATCTGTGGAACAAGCACGAACATTATGCGAACCTTGCCAACATCGAACCAATCGGCCGACAACTTACACTTCCGCCACAAGGCTTCATAAGGCGATATCAGAACAACGAAATGGTAGCTTAAACACTCCTTCAGAGGAGACAACAATTCTCGCAACTATCACGAAATCGAACAACGGCGAGGCGAATGTGGTCGAGACTCACTGAGTTCCTATCCTTGCTGGTAAAACTTTTAGAAAGCGAAAATAGCCACAACACAGGCTTCAGCATGCGACATAAGGTGAAGGTAGGCACCGTGCAGCCTTTCAACCTTTGGATAACTCAACCAGTAGAGTAAATGGTCTGACCGAAGAACACGATGGGCTGCCCCATCGGCCCGACCAGCGGTCGAACGCGTCCACGAACTCGTCATTTGGTTAACTAAACTTGGGCCTAACACCCTCACAACCTAACCTGGCGGGACCACCACAAACTGACCCCACCAAGCGGGCGGCGGGTTGACCCGCGTGGCCTCAACCCTACGGCATCGCGCGAAACACTAGTTCCCGATCGGAACAATTTCACAAATCACGTTACGAAAACCTAGCGGTCTTCCTAGCTCGACTACCCTCTTTCAAATCACGCTACTCGGGGACTTATCCACAAACATAGCTCACGTGCACTATGCACTCGATAAGGATCAAACATAACACTACCTTTATACTTGAGATGGCGCACCTGCAAGGTCTCTGCGTATAAAACTCTAAGGCTCCCACCTTCTCTATCCCCAAAATCTTACTCGGTTAACCCACCATGATTTCTAATCACAACTAACATCGCTATCGAACATAGCACTTAAGGTATACTCACCTTATCACACATCTACAGAGGTTAAGGATAATCTATATCTCTTGCTTCACTCCCTTAGTCGTTCTAATCAACCACGCCCGTGAGCATAGCTAAGGAAGGTGACGAACTAACCACGTGCGAAGGCAAAGTCCTCTACTAGGTCACCCATTCGACACATGGCCACGGCGGCGCAGTACAACAAGTACCAACTAAAAGGCGACATTCCCGGGATGGCGTGCATCTGTAATGAGCAGGAAGCCACGGAGTTCGACCAACTCCTGCGTACGAGCGTCTGAACCCCATGGAGGACCTCTTTGCTTGGTGGGCGTGCGTAATCTAATCATTTGGTGAGGTGACTCGCCTAGAAAGTTACCAAAGGACGCTGCTGCTCACGGCCTGCTTCGCATCCTCCGTTAACGCGTCGATCTCGTTTTCTCGGCTGCTGCGCATAAGCCCGCATACGAGCCATGCTCAAGCCTAAGCGAAGAATTACTCTTGCACAACCCTCTCTTAGATAGTCATCAAGACGCGGTACATCGGTATACTCTCGTAGCCAAATCCATAGCTAATGTGAGGTCGTCTTGCAATCTAAATTCCTTGTTCGGTCGTGGGCGAAGGTTCATATATCATGGCGCGATGAAGCGCTGCTGCCGCCGTACTAAACTCTCTTTGGGCTAGTGGCGTCGCGAACTCCCGAATGAAGCACTACCTAGGTAATGATTGGGCTGTGCCTCGCCACCTCCGAACTCTGCTCGCGGCTCCGCCGCCTTGCGCCTCTGGGCGGGTTGCCTACGCGGAGGCATAGCGGTAAGGAAAGAAATACGTCGGAGGGTCGACTTACAACACAACTCTAAGGCACGATCTCGAGTGAGAAGAATAGAAACCAATCCTAAATACCCTATAGCCTCACGATTATGGTGTGGTGCACACACCGATAATCGAACTCTCTTGGATGCGATGCAGTAGACACTTTCAGAGGATTAAGCGCTCGATACCACTTTTGTCACGACCGAACCGGGCGTGGTAGTGCCTACCGGGCACCCAAGTAGACATACATCGAGTGTCGGAACATAAAGACAATACATGAAACGGTGTAATAAGACGGTGAAATAAGAAGGCAGGCTAACCAAAAGCGGTTACCTTCGGTATATATATATAAATAACAACTCTTTCAACATGAGCAGTTTAATCCTTTTTACAAACCACGCCACAGCGATCTACGGACCTCTAAGAATGATCGACAACAATGGCGGGAGGGCCCAAACCCACGAATGTAAACACTTACGGCGGCGAGGACTATACGTGATAAGCCTCGGAGAAAGCGGAGCTTCCCAAGCTGGCGCTGACCACGAGCTAGGATCAACGGCGGTGTACCTCGACTGCGGCATGAGCGGCCCCGAAGGAGTCGGTCAGATGCAGAGTATGTGAAACTAAAAATCGTAAATGAAATCATAATAGTCTATAAAGCGGAGACATGTATGATAACCAAACTACGATTCACAATAAATAAGCGATCGTATGTCAAGTCGGGGACTCACGCCTCAAAGTCATCACTCGAATATAACTATGGGTCTCAAGCCCATAACATCAATCATGCGTGGAATACCTTCCTCAGCTGCCGATCTATGATAGAAAAGCACCAAGGAATACACATGAACACGAGGTCCCACTGTGTCCAAATAAAGCGATGCAGGGTAATGCGAAGGCATAGCCGACTACTAACACCCACGTACTAACAATGTCATAAAGCGTATCATGATATCTGTCTAGCCGTCACATGATCAAAGGCGGTCACTCGCGCGATATCAAATATGCGCGTCTAGCCACGGAACTTTCGCGACTCGCATAGGCCAACCTCGTAGGCCGCGTGAGGTATAACCCGCGTCGAGGGTAGCTACTCCGGCGTCGTCACGGACTCGCGATCCGCATGGCCACATAGACCGCGTGACCATAAAGGCGCACACTAACACGGAACTCCGTAGTTCGCATGGATCCACGGACCGCGCATGAGGTATTCTCGAATCATGGTCCCGGACACTTTGAGTCTACCCGCGTCGGAGGCGGCAACCTCGGAAATAAGTCAAGGTGAGTGGTACAATACCAACATAACGGTGATAGTCAAACAACTTTAAGCACGATCGAGGAAAACCCCTTTACACTAACATCACAAGATACTAACACACATAGCATCCTGGCATGTTTACTTATCAATCAACAAGAAAGTATTTACAAGGCTATCACAAACCAACACAATCAAGTTATACACACAAGGTACTTTCTACTATATGTCAACAAGTTCGGGTTTTATCCCCAAGTACTTCATACACTAAATCTTTAAAAGATCGTTACTTTCACAAAAGTCACACAATACGTAGTTATGTGAAAATAGAGTGATTATCCTTTTAAGTAAAACAAAACACTTACCTTTGTAAAATCAAGTAACGACATTATTTTCCAAGCGTCCAAGTTTGCCTAATTTCAAATGTTCACGTTTCTTATTTTAGAAAGGTTTAAAAGTTCATAGTCTTATTCATTTAAGAATATAATTCTCTTTTAAACTATCGAAACATAAGTCTTATATGTGAGTAGGATATTCTTGTTTATAACAATCTTATTACTGACCATGATCTAGGAAATATCATTTTGTCTCATCTTAGCTTACATGCGGATGGAAGTTTCTCTTGGTTTTAATAATACTTAATCTGTCAAAACATTTCCTTTTATTAACGCTGCGGTGGTTTGTCGATACACATTCGATTTCGAAATCAAGAAAACATTCTTAAGCCGTTATACCTAACTTCCCATAAAGCTAGTATAACTCTTAAGTTTTCAAAAACCAAGTATTACTTCTTTCAAAATGATTCAAAATCTTTTGAAATACTTCAAGTTCTTTATTAACACATAACAAGCCGCTTATAGTTCAAATCGATTACCTTTTAAAGACCACAAGTATTTTCTTACCAACGTAAAGCGTTATAACCAACTTCCCATAAAGCCGTTATAACACTTTATGTTTTAAATCAATCAAATACGTTTAGCACGTATGCGTCACCGTACTACATAGTTCACACATATCATGCTAGAAGAGATAGGAAGAGGTTCACATACCTCGCGACGAGTATCGACTAATAGCAAAACGCTCAAGTACTTCCAATCGTCGGCTACTCCTTAAGCCAAGTAGATCGCGCCACGTAGTACTTCAACCTATAAGGCCACAGGCGCTTATTAACATTTAGATCTCATCGTAGAACATTCTACCGAAAATTCGGCGACTCCCCGCAACAGCGTAAATCTCCTCCTCTGCAGGCGGCTACCAAGCCAACCAGGGGGTTATACGTCTAACCCTAACGGTACAATTCTACTCCACGGTACTACTACACAAGTCTCATGTAATACACCCTATGTAATTACGATTCGGTATTCTTCTTTAAATTGGGCTTAAGTCGCAAGACATTGCGTAAGTATTATTCAGCTTATGTCAAAAGACATTGCCGATAACTACGTTGATTCTATATATAGTATACTTCAACTATATATTCTAACAATATGTAATTTCAATTACAATAGAGGACAAGCTAATTACCTCGATAAGCCCATAATTATCCTAGTTTAAATGTCGATCTGGCGAGGTTTAGCTCCTACTCCGTGCGCTCCGACCCGCTCCAAACAACCCTTAGAAGTTCTAACCAACTTCTACTTATGACTTCAACTACGGGTGAAGATTTTCCTTAGGGTTTCGGTTTGTGGTAGGAAGTATAATAGTATTTTACGGGCTTTTCAGATAGGTATAACCTTAGAATACAACAAGGTATCTGGCTAAGGTAATTTGGGCATTATAACAATACTTTTGAGTATTTCTACCAAGAGGGGTATATTATACGAGAACAACACCACTAGGAGGGTGAAGTCTCGCCACAAGGCCACACAAGGGAGGGCTCTCGGCCAAGGGGTGAGGGACGAGAACAACAACAAGAGAGGGGATTTTAACACTTAGAGATTTGTGGAAAGGATGAAGAATTCATCAAAGGGAGAGGGTATTTATAGGTCAAGGATGGCCAACCAAAGGCCAAGATTAAACCAAGTGTTAGGCAAGTGTAGGGCTAGGATTTATTACACATAAATATCCTACCAACCCTTGACTTTAGCCAAGGCACAAAAACGTGCCTTCATAGCCCATTTCGTCCAATTTGGACGATTTCAAGCCACCAATTGGAGGTGCCAAGTGTCGCCCTCCCGTTGGTCCAAAATGTTTCGTCTCTCGGAAAAATCCGCAAAAATACTAAATGACATAGCCGGAAATTCCCCTACGAAAGCTGTGGAAACGTTTCGCCGAAAAATGACTCTAATCGGGTGTTGTGCACAAATTTAATTCGGCCAAGCCACTTTGCCTACTCAAGGCTTTAAACTTTTATATGTACGCCCTTACGTACATACTCTGGAAATACGGGGTATAACACAATTAAAGTAGTTAATTACAAAATAAAAGTAAACAATATAAAACATTTACAACAAATATAAAAGCAAAATAAAGCGCAATATTTAATTAACCTGAGTTTGTTATGATCAAGAACCTGATATCCCCAGCGGGGTCTGAACGGTATCCGCAACGTTGCTCTTTGGCGTGGTTTCCCGGATCGAGCAATAATGCTGATTTTGAGGAGTCGTCACCTAATTAGTTAAGTGAATTAGGACACTTGATTCATTGCAATAAAAATACTGCAATTAATCTCCATTTAATGGTCTGCGAAATTAATGAAATTCTGGATCAGGGTTTTTTATTATCCTAAAGGGAAGTGATTAGGCATCCTTTAAGATCCGCTAACTTGCGGTTATCCATCCAAACCTAGGTTAATTATTTATTGCCTTTTTATTCTACATATTCTAAGCAGTTTTCATAATTTACAATTACAATGGAATGCAATACAGAATAATAAAGCTATAATCGAATAAAACTCTAGGATATCTTTTAGCCCCTTTTAGGCCTTCTGCACAAGATGATCCCCGGGTACCTGCATAAACACTTAGTAAAAGTGTTAGTAATAGAATAAATAATTTTAAAGCAATGACAAGAATTAATAAGTAAAGCCAAAAATAAATCCGTCTTTTGTACAGGGGAGACCTTGGAAATTAGACGGAGATTCCTTCATCGATCAATATTGTTAGGAACAATAAAATAAATAAAACCTTCAAATCCGCGCCAAAACAGTAATAGTTTTAAACACGGAGGGCTCAGATATATAAAATAAAGTGAGACATCCTAAACCAGTCCGGCTGCGAAAATTCGCCCCGCCAGCGCATGTTGGTTATCCTGTGTAAGTAGAAGAAATCATCAACGCCCAGAAAGCTTCATTTTATTTTATTTTCCGTCTTTGCAACTGTGGAGGCCTAAAAAATCGACGGATAACTTTTTCATTGGCCAATCAAGTGTAGTATCAATTCAAATCAGTAAAATAAAGTGTAGCATCTGTTCATTTGGAATAAGAATCTGTTCCAGTCAGTTTAATAAAATAACAACAAAAGGGCGAAATCGTCCAAATCATAATGGAACACCAAAAATGAGCAACATCTGCGAAACAAGCAACAATGCCAAACAAAGAAAATATTCCTTGAAACAATGGAAAACGCCAACGAGAAACAATGAGTGGTTTAATATCAACACCACTGCGATAGTGGTTCGTCGAAAAATACAGGCCATCCCCGGAGTTTTAAACTCCGGCCAGAAGGAAAATCGAGCCCGAGTATAGCGAAACCAGTATCAACAAAAATCAGTAGCCAACATCATCGGAAATCAGTCCGACAAAACACAGTGAAGAAATGACCAACAGTCGCCGGAATAAAGCCAACGGAGCTTTAAACTCCGACCAAAAAATTAGGAAATCAGTGCATTAATAAACACAACCGACGAGTATCAAAAGACAAACCAACCGAGATCTGAAATAATAGCCAACAGAGGTCCAAACAGATACCATAACCCAGAGAGAATCAGTCACAAACTAGCAATGAAAGAGAAATAACGAATGTATGCCACCGAGTCGATTTCAACATCACCAAGAGAGGTGGCGGCGTCACTTTCACGGCGAGGTCACCGAGCGACGCCCGTCGCGGTTCGCGGCTCGAGATTAAAGGGAGCGGTGGTGGGTCGATGGGATCCGGAAGTTCGGCGATGGGTGTGACGGAGAGCAAGAGACGGTGGTTCGCCGTGAGCAATGGCGGTGTGGGCGATGGGTTCGGGTGAGGCTTGAGGTGAGAGAGATGGTAAGGTGAGGGCAATTGAAAATAAAAGAGGGATGGGGTGATATGCGGCTGACTGATGTTGTTGTTGAAAATGAAAATAGGGGGAATAGTTTTATTTATAGTGGGTATTTAGGTTTAGGGTTTGGGTTTGGTTTTTGGGGGGAAAAAATGAAACGTGTATTGGATCTCATTTTTTGGGCATTGGTTTGGGCTTCGGTTTTTGGCGGACTGGACTGATCCGGATTGTGCCTCGGACTGGACTGGTTTGACAAAATGCAAAACGGGTTAATTATTTAAAAGAAAAATTATTTAAAAAGATGCAAAATTATTAAAATGCAAATGCCGATGCAATAATAATAAAATACAATATTTAACAAATATTTAATGTCTAATTAAAAATTAAAACGGGATGTCAATTAATTATTTAAAGAGATGCAAATATTATTAAAATAAACAACGGTGTAATAATAATAGAAACATAATATTAACAAAGACATAATGCTTAATTTAAAATAAAAAGATAAAAATGTAAAAAATGATGATTAAAATATGGTGTCCTAAAACACATAATTGCAACAAATATACGAAAAACGGGTCAAAATTGAATGTCAACACTCATTCTCTGATTCCTTCACCTGGTATCACAACACAACAAACATACCAAAAGTGAGATTGCTCTATTTAACTAAATTGCATAATTTAAATATTGGGTTGCCTCCCAAGTAGCGATGTCTTTAACGTCTTTTAGCCGGACGCAAGTTCCTTATTAAATCATTGGGGTAAATTAACCCCACAACCTAACCACTTAAGGATCATTCTTCTCTTCCTCACTCTATTTTTCTTTTTCACAGTATTGAGTTCAGTAGGAATTACCTGTTTGTCAGCTTTCATGTCATGAACTTTTGTTGCAGCTTTCAAACAAGCCTGTGGGTTCACAGCTGTCGAAATGATCTCCCTAGGTTCGTCGTACTGCTGAATCGATGTGTCACCGTGCTTCTGAAGCACTTGTGGCTGGCCTGGGACTCAATGGTAGATTTAAACACCTTAAATACCATCTTTTCTTCCTGAACCCTCAATCTCAATTCTCCCTTCTCCACATCGATTAGGGCTCTACCCGTTGCAAGGAATGGTCTCCCTAAAATGATGGGTATTTCATCATCCTCCTCCATGTCAAGAATGATGAAGTCTGCTGGGAAGAAGAACTTTTCCACCTTGACAAGTACATCTTCCACTATGCCTCTGGGGTGCACCACTGTTCGGTCAGCCAGCTGCAGATTAACTATGGTTGATTTGGCTTCCCCCAAACCCAATCTCTTGAACAGAGACAGAGGCATGAGATTTATACTAGCCCCTAAGTCACAAAGTTCTCTGTTGCATGTTACTTTGCCAATAGTGCAGGGTGAAGCTTCCTGGATCTTTCAACTTAGGAGGCAGTTTCTTTTGTAGAATGGCGCTGCACTCCTCTGTCAGTGTTACTGATTCATAATCAGTCAACCTTCTCTTCTTTCCAAGTATCTCCTTCATAAATTTGAAGTATTCAGACATTTGTTCTAACACATCAATGAAGGGGATATTGATGTGAAACTTCTTAAACAACTCCAAGAACTTGGAGAACTGCTTCTCTATGGCCTTCTTTTGGAGCCTCTACGGGTAAGGGATTCTATCAGTGTATTCCCTCAAAGGTGCTGGTGGAGCTTTCTCAACTGTAGGGTGATCCTTAGTGACCCCCTCATTTTCTTACTTAACTGTTTTCTCACCCTCTTTCTCATGAACCACTGCGGGTTGGGGAGCAACCTGCTCCAACTGCTTTCCACTTCTTAACAACACTGCCTGACACTGCTTTCTTGGATTGACCTCTGTGTTGCTTGGGAGTGTGCCCTGCGGTCTGTTGGTTACTATCTTTTCTAGTTGCCCAATCTTCATTTCCAGGTTCCTGAGAGAGGACCTGGTTTCAGACATGAACTGATTCTGCGAATTAGTGAGTGTAAGCAATGCAACCCTCAGCTCATCAGGCTTCTCCTGCTGTGTATGTTACACCCCGTAGTTCCAGAACATGTATTTACGAGAATAGACGTGAGAGCACAAGACTTATAAATTTGAACGAAAGAAAGAATTGTTTTTCAAAGGGAAAAGTCTTCCGAACCTCGGGAAAGGATAATGTTTGTAAATTGAGACTCGTAAAATTTATCGGAATTATGGAAATGTCGGGAAACGAAGTGTATGGACGAATGGGAGGGCGACACGTGTCACCCCTACTTAGGCTTGGACGAAATTGACATGGAATTGGTCAAGTCTTGAACAAGCCAAGGCTTGACATTATTGACTTAGTCAACTAGCCAACTTGACATTAGATCTTTTAACCCCAATGAATCTAGGCCACACAAGTGTTCTAATCTTGACCATTGGAAGTAGTATATCATCACACTAGTAGCAAGACAAGTCTTACACTTAGAAAAAAAATTGCAAAACTTTAGGTGCTCATAATGTTGCTCTCGGCTTTGTGCATGATTGAACAAGAAAAATTTTCGTTTGTGGTTCAATAATCCCAATACTTTAAACCAAGGTTTCTAAGGGTATTGTAAGGATATCTCAATAGAAAGATCCCGGAAAAACGACATTTTCACGTTAGTCGCAAGGCGAAAACCTAAGGTGTTCTTCAACTTTGAAGTTGGAACTTGAAAAAGAGTTCTTCATGAGCTTTGTTGACACCCAATTTTGACCCTCCCGTCCAGTCCTTAACTATAAAATTACACTAATTTTGCAAAATAATTTTTTATAATAATAAATGCAGCGATAAAACATTAATACATGCATAAATAAGCGATTAATAACAAGCACCGCATCTTACGTAGAAGACTAAACACTTTAGGTCTCGCGCCCGCATTTATTAATTTTAAGCCCTGTCATAATTCTTAAATGATAATAAATAAATAAATACATAAAATAAGTAATTTAGCAATGACGTCGTGTTAAATAGAATATTCGCATTTTTTACTAAAAGCAAGGCAAATTCGTAATTCGTAATTTAAATTAATTTAATCTAATACATGCGTTTTAATAATAGCGCCGCATTATAAATATTAAGCACTAATTAAATAGCACGCCCGTATTTATTTTTGTAATAATTTAGATTAATAAAACACCCAAATAATTTAATCACAATTTTGAATTTCTAATTTACCACTAATTAATTTTACCTAAAATTAACTCCTAAAACTAATACCCAATATAATACCTAATCATTGCTTTTAAATTGCCACCATTTCAAATTCCCACTTAAATTACGTCGCCGCCTGCCCAACACCCAAATTTCACTAGCCCTTATACCTATCCCTACCCCAGCAGCCCTTTACCTTTTCCCTCTCCCCCCATCGTCGACAGCCCTTAGGGCTCTAACCTAGAATCCGCCGCAACAGTCCTCTCCCTCGCTCCCATCACCCCCAAATCCGCTGCCATACCCATACCTCTGTCCCAACCAACTCCTCTCTGTCACCCGACACACGCCCATGCTCTGCAGTCCCTAAAATCCGCGATTTGAACCAACAAATCGTCCAAGAAATCAGACCTCTAACAACTATTTTTCGAATTCGAACCCAATGTTTCACCTATAAAAGACCCCTTTGTTCTTCATTGGAGGGGACCCCGAAAATCAGATTTATCTTGCATATCATCTATTCGTTCTTCGTTTTAAAATTCTTGCGTTTAAGCTTTGTTTTCTTCATTCGCACCCACATACATATTCTTCGAGTAGAATCGACGAGTCGAAACGCGCCTCGGTTCGCTGCCCGAAGAAGGTAACCTACTTGCTTTCTAATAATCTTGCCATTTAAATTCACAATTTGTGTGTTCTGTGTGATGCGATGTGTGTGTCTATTAAATATGTTTGGTTAAATGTAGTTATGGTTTGAATTCGCGAGTTTTAATCATAACATGTTAGTTATGGATTCTTGACAGTATGTTTGGTGTCGATTCATTTCTCAAGTGGTAACCATGTTTAGTATGTATTAATGACTATTTTAGAGCGTTGAATTTGCTATCAAATATGATTAAGGGACTGCTGATTCTATTTTATGTTTTACTGAGCATGTTGTTAGTTTGTTGTCTAAATCCAGTTCATATCGGTCATTAACAGTGTTATCGGATTAACACTATGTGAATAACAGTGTCTTAAGATTACTTCTTAGTGGTTTATAAGCATTTTGGTGAATTTGTCGATATACCTTCTGTGATTTAAAGGTGTGTGCGTAGCTTTAACTCTTTACTAACAAGCATACAAATCTGTATTTTTTTATAAATTTGGCATGAAGAGAGCTTTGTAAGTGATGTCGCTGAATATTATGTGATTATATCGAAGCATGTTCATCCTTTGGAATTCTGATAGTTAGTTCAGTAAGCAGTTGTCTTTTGTTTAGCTAAAAATGTTCTCTTTAAGTGTTTATCTGGTCACCCATGTTTGTCTAAACCTCTACTGAATTTATCCCATACTTGTCATGTCTGTTTATGTGTTAAATGCCTTCATGTCAACATTTTACCTCTCCTAAGTTATATTGTACCTTGGTTACTGTCTGTTAAGTCATTTTCCCTTAAAATTTTGCACTTATTAGATTAGACCATACCATGTTAAGCTATATCTTTAGTTGTATTCCATGTCTTGAGTTGTAATTTGCTTCATGTGTTAAATATATACCGAGGACTACCAGGACTGTTTAGGGAGGGGGGCTGAGTTAAAAGATGATTGGGATAAGCTCCCTATAGGGCTGAAATATCTATTTCTTCTCAATAAGTTGCTTATATATATTTAAATGGCCTATTTCGCTCATGACTTTTTAGGTGTTAAAATGTCTCCGTGTTAGCATATTGTCCCTTCTAAATTGTCTCGCACCCTGTACCCTGAATGCTCAATCCGTTTGTTGCTATTACTTTGTCGCGCTTTTAAGGGCATATCGTCGCTTAGCTCGTTAATGTCATTTTGAGTCCTTACCGCTTGTTTTCGGGATCGCTAAGTAGCCGCCCTATTCTGATTTTATTCCCACTTGAATTGTTGCTTTACTGCTGTCCTTTTTAATCTCTGCGACTGCGTGAACTATTTGCTACTGATGTTCTCGTTCTTTTAAAGTTTCTTTATCTTGTTTGGTTTAAGTCCATTTATTTAAAAGAGTAATTGTTATGCCCAGTTACTGCACTTTGTATCTTAGGTTAACAATACATCTTGTCTTGAAAGAAAGTTTGTATAAGTTGGCTTCTGGCTTCTATTCATATCCGGTTTCAAAAGTTCTTGTAAAATTTACTTTTCAAACAGAAAGACATATGGTTCACTGTATGTCGGACTGATTTCACTGTTCGTCGGACTGATTTTGGGCCATTTTGCTACTGATTTTGGCCTCTTTACCGCTGGTTTTGCCGCCGCATGCATTTTGGCCTCGTTTTATTGCTTTGTTTTGGCCAGTTTTAGACTGTTGTTCGACCCTGTTTGTTGCTGGTTTTTGGCTATTCTCGGACGGATTTTCAGCCATGTTCAGACTGATTTGCACCCCCCTGTTTTGACTGCTTTCGGTTTGATCTTTGGGCCATTTTGCTACTGATTTTGGCCTCTTTTAGCTGCTGATTTTGGGCCAGTTTCAGACAGATTTTGGCCTCGTTTATTGCCTTTTTTGCCGCTTTAGATCGTTGTTCGCCGTTTTGTCGGTTTTTTGGTTATTCCCGGACCGGTTTTCTGGCTATCTTTCAGACTTATTTTCTGGTTATTTTGTCACTAAGTTTTGACTATTTATCTATTATTTGGCGAAGTTTATAACATATACTAATCCTTTTCTTTTTCTTTCTTTTTACATGACTTGCATCGGGAGCGACGAAGAGTCTCATACGAGACTCATCATGACTTTGTCAAGCAAAGGATTTACATCCACACTTCTCGCATTCTTCGGTCTCGGAACCTTAAAATAAATAGGGCGGAATAATATCTTCACATGCCCTAGTCATTTTATCTCCTTTCTTTAACTCCGTCACCTTACTTTTATTTGTATTTTTGTTACCTAACTTTATACAATTATCGAAAATGCTTAGAATAGTTAAGACCTAGAACTATTAAGAGCGGGTAGTTAAAAAATAAAATGTGTCGCTAGTTTAATCTATCTTTAGGCCGTTATGCATTTTCAAAACTTTTTAAAATAACTTAGCCTTTTCATTGATATTATAGAAATAAATGAGTTTCAAATTCTTATTAAACTTCATAAAAATAACAAATCTTTTTTATAACAAAGATCTATTTTCTTATTACCAAGTGCAAAAGAGGAAAATCTTTCTACCCATTTGTATACCCTTTATAAAGATTAAAATTTACATATAATACGTACTTTTAATAAACCATCTTTTATTATCTTGCATTTTTTATGATAAACCTCATGCAATTGCTTTGTTCAAATAGAATATTTTTCTTGCATTTTTACAAATAAACTTCATGCAATTCCATGGAAACTATATATACATACATATCTTTTAAATAATTATTTGCAAACATCTTTTTAACTCATGTTCTCCTAAATATGCATTTTAAATAATTAACCCTAGGTTTGAACGGACAACCGCAAGTTAGCGGATCCTTTAGGATGCCTAACCCCTTCCCTTTAGGATAATAAAGAACCCTTACCCGGAATCTCACATAAGTTTTGCAGATCATAAAAATGGAGTTAGTGTTGACTTTAACCTAGTTGACATTTAGGTGTCCTAATTCACCCAAATTAATTAGGTGGCGACTCAGCGAACCCCTTAGCATTTAGCAATTTCTAGCCCCTTTTGCACTTTTATCGTCTTAGCATACCTTTAAGCATTCTTTTTGCACTTTAGCATTTATTATTTATTTCCTAACACTGTTTCTAAGCAGGAGTTTTTTAGAAAAAATGTCGCGGTCGAAAATGGGCGTGACAAGCTTCTAAGGAGTGCTTGGAGCGGATTGGAACGTAAGAAGATGATCTAAAAGTTTCTAAGGATCGACTTTTAGTCTTGGATTGTATTTGGGCTTATTGAGGTAAATATATTCATCTTCTTAATGTAATTGAAGATTACATGTTATAGTAGTTAAGAAATGAGCATGTGGTATATAGATTGAAGTTTGAAAAGATTTGGATCATGTCGACATGTTAAAATCGAAAATGGACAAGTTAGCCACTAATGTTGTAATCAATTTGGTCGATAGTTACAATCGTCGCATGTTAAGGAAGAAATGAATTATAGTTTTTGTAATTGTTATTATGTATATAACATGTTGGAATAACAACTTGGATTGAAAAAGGAAATGAAAGGAAATTGACATTTGTTGTTGCATTATAGCCGATAATGGCATTGAAATGTTGGACTTTTTGGATATTAATTGTGGGGCAGAATTTTACACGTATTGTAAGGCGTGTAATCCCCTTTGATGGGTTGATGTGTTGAGCCTTAAATGTGGCGTTTGGTCATTGATTTTTGGGCCTTGAAAAAAGTGGAAAAGTACGTAGAAACAAAGGAAGTGCTGCCCGATTTTCCGTAGAATAAGAGTCCTTATACTTAGAAATAATCTACGTTGAAAGCTAGAAGTTGATAGGCGTATTATGATTATTATAGGTTGCATTCTACGGGCGGCAAATTTAAGTTAGAAAGTGGATTAAGCCGAAGAGGTATGTGAACTCTTCCTATCCTCTTGAGCATGAATCTTATGAAATGTATAGTACGGTAGATGTACGTGTTTTAAATTAACTCGGTTTCATTTTGGTATCCTTGTATGGATTTTCGAAAGTGTAGTAACTCATTTTCAAAGAAGTATATGTTACTTGACTTGGAAAGTATAGAATACTTGATTAGGGAAAAGTATTGATAACTTGATATTCTAAGTTAAGAGACTTGATATTCTAAGTTAAAGAGACTTGATATTCTAAGTTAAGAAACTTGATTTCTTAAAGGTAAGAGACTTGAAGTATTTTGAAAGTTATGTAACTTGATTTGAAAGTATAAGTCTCTTGGTTATAAAAAGAATGAATTTGTCTAAGACATAAAGAGTTATAACGACTTTATGGAAAGTTAGTTATGACGACTTTATGAAAGGTTAAAGATGTCTTAGTTCTAAAGCATAAATTTAGTATAACGGCTTTATGGAAAGTTGGTTATAACAACTTTATGGAAGGTTAAAGGAATGGTTTTCTCTAGTAATGTAAACAAGGATTAATGACTTGAAATAAGGAAGGGCAATTTGATTTAAAGACATCAATTGCTTAAAGTTTTAAAGTAAGGGTCACTTGATTTAGAAGCCTAAAAATGTATTTCTAAAAGTGTAGTGACTTGTTTGAAATGTAGATAAGCCTTTATACTACTGGTGTTAGTATCTTGGGGTTTTATATGAAAAAAAGTCTTTTGAAAAGAATGGAAGTACGTAGTACTTTGGGTTAAATTCCCGTATTGTTATGTGATATGAAAGTCTAAAGATTTTATGAACTTGCCTATGCTTGCTTGTGATAGCCTTGAGTGCAAGTATTATATTTTTACGCTGTCGTGACTCTCAGTTGGAGGGCCGGCTGTCTTGTTGTGAATTTACTTGGACGTACCGACAGTGACGGAGGATTCCACGGGTATGCTTCCATTGTGATTGATCCTTGGACATGCTTATACGATGTGGGATTCCGGGGCATGCGGCCAGGATGCGGGGTAGATTCCCGGATTATTTTTATTACTCATTGGACATGCTTATACGATGTGAGATTCCGGGGCATGCGACCAGGATGCGGGTTAGATTCCAGGATTGTTTTTATTACTCCATGGACATGCTTATACGATGTGGGATTCCGGGGCATGCGACCATATTGGATATTGTTATTCCATGGACTAGCTCTCCATGAGGTTTAGTGACGCATGATGGTCTGGTAGTTAGTTTCGTGCTTGCGCCGTCGGTTGTATGATCTGGTAGTTGGCTTTAGTACTTGCCCCGGTCAGTTCTATGGAGCAGGTTGGTACGGTAGAATCTGGTAGATAGCTTTCGCACTTGCGACGGTAATATCTCGTGGCAGTCGGATCCGTAGTTGGCTTCGCACTTTCCCGCCGCTTGTCGACGCAGTGGATCTCGTAGTTGGCTTCGTACTTGTCGATCGATTTTATGACGCAGCCGGATCGGTGGTTCACTTTCCTACTGCCCGCATTTTATGACACATGTGGGACCTGGTGTTCATGTATACATATTAGTGTTATATTATATCATGGACTGCCGGCAGTGAGGAAGGAATTCCACGGGCATGGTTGATATTATGGGTGTGAGACCCATGGTTATATGTGAGTAATGACTTTGAGGGCATGCGTCACGACTTGACACGATCGCATGTATTGTATCGTAGTCCGGTTATCATACGTGTCTCTGTTTTATATGTATCGTTATGATTTCATTCTGATATTTTCGATTTACGCACTTGGTACATATTTCGTCTCGACCTCGCCCGGCTACGTTCATGCCGCAGGTTGAGGTACATAGCTTGCTGATCCTGATTCTTAGGATCATTGTTCAACTGGTTGTGAAGCTCCATTATTTCTGAGGCTTTGTATTTTGGTATAGTTCCCTGAGGTTGTAGATTTATGTACATTCAGGGGTATGGCGTGGCCCTGTCCCGTCGCAGTTGTTATGTCAAAACTCTTAGAGGTCTGTAGTCATATCTTGTGGGTCGCTTTGAAAAAAAGAAGAGGTAACTGCTTTTGGTTTTACGTAGTTATATGTATACTTTTGAAAGGTGGCCTTATCGGCTAGCCTGTTATTTATTTCTTTGAGATGTATGTATGTTCCGCTACTATTCTCTGATGTTTACCTGTAAAGGGTGCCTGTAGGGCACCGATCGTGAGCTTGAGGGTCGTGACAAAAGTGGTATCAGAGCACTTAGTCCTTGGAAAGTGTCTACAGATCGTGTCTAGTAGAGTCTTGATTATCGGTGTGTTGTGCACCACATATATAATCAGGAGGCTACAGGACATTTAGGATTGGTTTCCATTCTTCTCACTCTGAGATCGTGCGATAGAGCTGTGTTGTTAGGGTCATCTCTCCCTAACGAGTTATGTTGATTGCGGTATGAGAAAGCGTGATGACCAGAAGGACTATGTGGATTGCGTATCCAGGTTGGTGGTAATTGTTGTATAGTTGGTATAATGACGTACAACTATACAAATTTATGTATGAGGGTCATTTATGGGTTGCCTAGAATGATTTTAGATTACCAAGAGTTGGTAAGGACTAAATAGATACCGGAAAGGTATGAAACAATTAATGAATTCAAGCCAAGGTCTTATGTTTTATTTTTGAGATAATTGGGAGATGATAAGCTGTCTGATAGGGTAATGAACCCTTAAGAAGTCATGTTAAGGAACTTAATGGAATGTCATGTTAAAAGATTAAGCTACGTGGTAGGCTTAAGAGAATTGTATGAATGAGATCTGTATGGGGTAAGTAATGGTTGTTGTGATCAAGACAATATGGTTATGGTATTATGAGAAGTTATTGTAAGGTAGACTTGGAGCATGGAAATTGCGAGCCGAAGAATATTGATAACCGCCGAGACCTTAGGTATATAAGGCCTTCTCGGGCAATAAGATTTTATTCAGACTATGGGTAAGAGTTAAGTGCGATGGTGGGTCGGGTTGAGGACCTATTACGGGTCGCCCCATAGCCTGAAATGGAGTGGGATCAGTTGGTAGTAGTTACGCACGTGGCGAGTCACGAGTGCAAGGCCCAAGTCTAGTTAATTGTTTTACGGGTTCGTGGACGCGTTCCACCGGAACCAGGTCGTGAGAGCCGGAAATGGCCTTATATTGTTCGATTTAGTAACTCCAAAGATCGGAGGCCAGAATCAGTGTGGAGGTTATGTACGTATGCTAGAATAAGTTTGGAGGTACGGAAAGAGTATGACCAGTAAGAAAGAGAGCAACCAAGTGTAGAGGAATAGAGCATGAATCCATAAGGACCTTTCGAGGTGGCTACACCAGTGGGTGATTGGGGGGTAGCTGAGCAGGTATATGATATTTTCCCGGTGATGATACAGTCGTCAGACCTCAGCAGACCTAGTAGAGCTGGATACTACTGACTTTGAGGTTATTATGGGTACGGACTAGTTGGCTTCGTGTATGCCAAGGTTGATTCTAGACAGAGGTTGGTTCGATTCCAGTTTCCCGGTGAGCCGGTTATCGATGGGGAAGGAATGGAAGTGTTGGTAATATGTAAGTTATTCCTTCCTTCTTTGACATGATAAGTTATGGAGTCTATGTGACTTGTTATAGTGAAATGATTGATTTGAATTTGAACGTTAAGAGACGGAGATAAGAACGTACGATTATTGAAGGATTTTATGTTAAGTGCCCTTGGAGGTACTTGGAATTGGTTTAGTGTGGTGGTTAGGGCCACGACATTCCGAATAATTTCAGGAAAATGTGCAAGGCAAGAATAAGATAAGTATGAGTGCTGCCTGTGGAAAACAGAAGACATCGCTGGTAGGTTTTGAAAATCTATACGACTATAAGGTGGCGCTTGATGATCAAGATTATGAAAGGGAGATAAGCTCTCTCCCCCACGTAAAAGGATAGTTTTACGTACTATGGGATTATGTGTACCCATGTTATTTGGCGATGGATGTGAGACATGTAAGATCTTCAGTGTCGTCATGCCATAGGTTACAGTTTTAGATAACCGTGGGAAAAGTATTGTGTTGAGGCAATTGAGGATTATGCGAGATTGTGTATCAGGAAGATTATGAGACTGCACGGGGTTCCTACATTTATTTATGCATCAAGAGCCAGTTCTGGCTAGCTTCGAGTTTTCCCGAGAAGGATTGGGGACACAGGTGAGTCTCGGTGTTACATTTCACCTCGCATCGGACGGGCAGCGGGCATGTTATCCGCACTTGAGGATAGGTTGCGGGCCTGTGTTATTGATTTCAGGGGTAGCAGGGAGAATCTTTTGTCTCTCGATAAGTTGCGTATTATACCCGTTACCATTCCAGTATTCAGATGGCCATGTATGAGGCTTTGTATGAAAGAAAGTATAGAATCGTCGATTGGTTGGTTCCACGTAGGCGAGGTTCAGATAATTGGCCCAGACTTGATTCAGCGGGTTATGGATAAGGCGAAGCTTATCCAGGAAAGATTATTAGTAAGCTCAGAGTCAGCAGAAACTTTATGCAGATGAACGACGTCGACACTTGGAGTTCAGGTTGACGTTTTAGTATAGGTATTGTTATGTGGTCGTGGGTGGCATATTTTGTATGAAAGGTGTAGTAAAAAGAGACTATATCGCTATCTAATTAGATTGGACTCCGAAAGAACATTCGGGGACGAATGTTTCTAAGGGGGCAAGAATGTTACACCCCGTAGTTCCAGGACATGTGTTTACGAGAATAGACGTGAGAGCACAAGACTTATAAATTTGAACGAAAGAAAGAATTGTTTTCCAAAGGGAAAAGTCTTCCGAACCTCGGGAAAAGATAATGTTTGTATATTGAGACTCGTAAAATTTATCGGAATTATGGAAATGTCGGGAAACGAAGTGTATGGACGAATGGGAGGGTGACACGTGTCCCCTCCCTACTTAGGTTTGGACGAAATTGACATGGAATTGGTCAAGTCTTGAACAAGCCAAGGCTTGACATTATTGACTTAGTCAACTAGCCAACTTGACATTAGATCTTTTAACCCCAATGAATCTAGGCCACACAAGTGTTCTAATCTTGACCATTGGAAGTAGTATATCATCACACTAGTAGCAAGACAAGTCTTACACTTAGAAAAAAAATTGCAAAACTTTAGGTGCTCATAATGTTGCTCTCGGCTTTGTGCATGATTGAACAAGAAAAATTTTCGTTTGTGGTTCAATAATCCCAATATATTAAACCAAGGTTTCTAAGGGTATTGTAAGGATATCTCAATAGAAAGATCCCGGAAAAACGACGTTTTCACGTTAGTCGCAAGGCGAAAACCTAAGGTGTTCTTCCACTTTGAAGTTGGAACTTGAAGAAGAGTTCTTCATGAGCTTCTAAGGAGTGCTTGGAGCGGATTGGAACATAAGAAGATGAGCTAAAAGTTGCTAAGGATCGACTTTTAGTCTTGGATTGTATTTGGGCTTATTGAGGTAAGTATATTCATCTTCTTAATGTAATTGAAGATTACATGTTATAGTAGTTAAGAAATGAGCATGTGGTATATAGATTGATGTTTGAAAAGATTTGGATCATGTCGACATGTTAAAACCGAAAATGGACAAGTTAGCCACTAATGTTGTAATTAATTTGGTCGATAGTTACAATCGTCGCATGTTAAGGAAGAAAGGAATTATAGTTGTTGTAATTGTTATTATGTATATAACATGTTGGAATAACAACTTGGATTGAAAAAGGAATTGAAAGGAAATTGACATTTGTTGTTGCATTATAGCGGATAATGGCATTAAAATGTTGGACTTTTTGGATATTAATTGTGGGGCAGAATTTTACACGTATTGTAAAGCGTGTAATCCCTTTTGATTGGTTGATGTGTTGAGCCTCAAATGTGGCGTTTGGTTATTGATTTTCGGGCCTTCAAAAAGGTGGAAAAGTACGTAGAAACAAAGTGAGTGCTGCCCGATTTTCCGTAGAATAAGAGTCCTTATACTTAGAAATATTCTACGTTGAAAGCTAGAAGTTGATAGGCGTATTATGGTTATTATTGGTTGGCATTCTACGTGCGGCAAATTCAAGTTAGCAAGTGGATTAAGCCGAAGAGGTATGTGAACGCTTCCCATCCTCTTGAGCATGAATCTTATGAAATGTATAGTACGGTAGACGTACGTGTTTTAAATGAACTCGGTTTCATTTTGGTATCCTTGTATGTATTTTCGAAAGTGTAGTAACTCGTTTTCAAAGAAGTATATGTTACTTGACTTGAAAAGTATAGAATACTTGATTTGGGAAAAGTATTGATAATTTGATATTCTAAGTTAAGAGACTTGATATTCTAAGTTAAAGAGACTTGATATTCTAAGTTAAGAAACTTGATTTCTTAAAGTTATGAGACTTGATGTATTTTGAAAGTTATGTAACTTGATTTGAAAGTATAAGTCTCTTGGTTATAAAAAGAATGAATTTGTCTAAGACATAAAGAGTTATAACGACTTTATGGGAAGTTAGTTATGACGACTTTTTGAAAGGTTAAAGATGTCTTAGTTCTAAAGCATAAAGTTAGTATAACGGCTTTATGGGAAGTTGGTTATTACAACTTTATGGAAGGTTAAAGGAATGGGTTTCTCTAGTAATGTAAACAAGGATTAATGACTTGAAATAAGGATGGGTAATTTGATTTAAAGACATCAATTGCTTAAAGTTTTAAAGTAAGGGTTACTTGATTTAGATGCCTAAAAATGTATTTCTAAAAGTGTAGTGACTTGTTTGAAATGTAGACAAGCCTTTATACTACTGGTGTTAGTATCTTGGGGTTTTATATGAAAAGGAGTCTTTTGAAAAGAATGGAAGTACGTAGTACTTTGGGTTAAATTCCCGTATTGTTATGTGATATGAAAGTCTAAAGATTTTATGAACTTGCCTATGCTTGCTTATGATAGCCTTGAGTGCAAGCATTATATTTTTACGCTGCTGTGACTCTCAGTTGGAGGGCCGGCTGTCTTGTTGTGAATTTACATGGACGTACCGACAGTGACAGAAGATTCCACGGGTATGCTTCCATTGTGATTGATCCTTGTACATGTTTATACGATGTGGGATTCCGGGGCATGCGGCCAGGATGCGGGGTAGATTCCCGGATTATTTTTATTACTCATTGGACATGCTTATACGATGTGAGATTCCGGGGCATGCGACCAGGATGCGGGTTAGATTCCTGGATTATTTTTATTACTCCATGGACATGCTTGTACGATGTGGGATTCCGGGGCATGCGACCATGTTGGATATTGTTATTCCATGGACTAGCTCTCCATGAGGTTTAGTGACGCATGATGGTCTGGTAGTTAGCTTCCGTACTTGCCCCGGTCAGTGGCTGACGCAGGCTGGATCTGGTAGTTGGCTTTCGTACTTGCCCCCGTCAGTTCTATGGCACAGTTTGGTACGGTAGACTCTGGTAGATAGCTTTCGCACTTGCCCCGGTCATATCTCGCGTGGCAGTGGATCGTAGTTAGCTTCGTACTTTCCCGATCGATTGTCGACGCAGCCGGATCTCGTAGTTCGCCGCATTTGTCCCGGTCAGTTTTATGATGCAGGCTGGATCTGGTGGTTCGCTTTCCTACTTGGCCCGTACAGTTTTTATGACACATGTGGGACCTGGTGTTCATGTATACATATTAGTGTTATATTATATCATGGACTGCCGGCAGTGAGGAAGGAATTCCACGGGCATGATTGATATTATGGGCGTGAGACCCATGGTTATATGTGAGTAATGACTTTGAGGGCATGCGTCCCTGACTTGACATCGCTATGTATTGGTATCGTAGTCCGTTATCATACGTGTCTCTGTTTATATATCGTTATGATTTCATTCTGATATTTTCGATTTCACGCATTTGGTACATATTTCGTACTGACCTCCTTCGGGGGGCTGCGTTCATGCCGCAGGTTGAGGTACATAGCTTGCTGATCCTGATTCTTAGGATCATTGTTCAACTGGTTGGGAAGCTCCATTATTTCTGAGACTTTGTCTTTTGGTATAGTTCCCTGAGGTTGTAGATTTATGTACATTCAGGGGTATGGCGGGGCCCTGTCCCGTCGCAGTTGTTATGTCAAAACTCTTAGAGGTCTGTAGTCATATCTTGTGGGTCGCTTTGAAAAAAAAAGAGGTAACTGCTTTTGGTTTTACGTAGTTATATGTATACTTTTGGAAGGTGACCTTATCGGCTAGCCTGTTATTTATTTCTTTGAGATGTATGTATGTTCCGCTACTATTCTCTGATGTTTACCTGTAAAGGGTGCCTGGTAGGGCACCGCGAGCCCGGTCAGTCGTGACAAAAGTGGTATCAGAGCAGTTAGTCCTCGGAAAGTGTCTACAGATCGTGTCTAGTAGAGTCTTGATTATCGGTGTGTTGTGCACCACATATATAATCAGGAGGCTACAAGACATTTAGGATTGGTTTCCATTCTTCTCACTCTGAGATCGTGCGATAGAGCTGTGTTGTTATGGTCGTCTCTCCCTAACGAGTTATGTTGATTGCAGCTATGAGAAAGGCAGCAGTGACCTAAGAAGGACTATGTGGATTGCGTATCCAGGTTGGTGGTAATTGTTGTATAGTTGGTATAATGACGTACAACTATACAGATTTATGTATGAGGGTCATTTATGGGTTGCCTAGAATGATTTTAGATTACCAAGAGTTGGTAAGGACTAAATAGATACCGGAAAGGTATGAAACAATTAATGAATTTAAGCCAAGGTCTTATGTTTTATTTTTGAGATAATTGGGAGATGATGAGCTGTCTGATAGGGTAATGAACCCTTAAGAAGTCATGTTAAGGAACTTAATGGAATGTCATGTTAAAAGATTAAGCTACGTGGTAGGCTTAAGAGAATTGTATGAATGAGATCTGTATAGGGTAAGTAATGGTTGTTGTGATCAAGACAATATGGTTATGGTATTATGAGAAGTTATTGTACACGTTTACGGGGGGACTGGTAAGGTAGACTTGGAGCATGGAAATTGCGAGCCTAAGAATATTGATAACCGCCGAGACCTTAGGTATATAAGGCCTTCTCGGGCAATAAGATTTTATTCAGACTATGGGTAAGAGTTAAGTGCGACGGTGGGTCGGGTTGAGGACCTATTACGGGTCGCCCAGCCCGAAATGGGTGGGATCAGTTGGTAGTAGTTACGCTCGTGGCGAGTCCGCAGTGCAAGGCCCAAGTCTAGTTAATTGTTTTACGGGTTCGTGGACGCGTTCCACCGAAACCAGGTCGTGAGAGCCGGAAATGACCTTATATTGTTCGATTTAGTAAATCCAAATATCGGAGGCCAGAATCAGTGTGGAGGTTATGTACGTATGCTAGAATAAGTTTGGAGGTACGGAAAGAGTATGACCAGTAAGAAAGAGAGCAACCAAGTGTAGAGGAATAGAGCCTGAATCCATAAGGACCTTTCGGCGCTGCTACACCATGGGTGATTGGGGTAGCCGAAGCGGTATATGATATTTTCCATTGATGATACGATCGTCGGACCTCGCAGAACCTAGTAAATGGATACTACATACTTTGAGGTTATTATGGGTACGGACTAGTTGGCTTCGTGTATGCCAAGGTTGATTGTAGAGAGAGGTTGGTTCGATTCCAGTTTCCCGGTGAGCCGGTTATCGATGGGGAAGGAATGGAAGTGTTGGTAATATGTAATTTATTCCTTCCTTCTTTGACATGATAAGTTATGGAGTCTATGTGACTTGTTATAGTGAAATGATTGATTTGAATTTGAACGTTAAGAGACGGAGATAAGAACGTACGATTATTGAAGGCTTTTATGTTAAGTGCCCTTGGAGGTACTTGGAATTGGTTTAGTGTGGTGGTTAGGGCCACGACATTCCGAATAATTTCAGGAAAATGCGTAAGGCAAGAATAAGATAAGTATGAGTGCTGCCTGTGGAAAACAGAAGACATCGCTGGTAGGTTTTGAAAATCTATACGACTATAAGGTGGCGCTTGATGATCAAGATTATGAAAGGGAGATAAGCTCTCTCCCCCACGTAAAAGGATAGTTTTACGTACTATGGGATTATGTGTACCCATGTTATTTGGCAATGGATGTGAGATAGGTAAGATCTTCAGTGTCGTCATGCCATAGGTTACAGTTTTATATAACCGTGGGAAAAGTATTGTGTTGAGGCAATTGAGGATTATGCGAGATTGTGTATCAGGAAGATTATGACCGCAGGTTCCTACATTTATTTATAATGATGAAAAGCCCGGTTCTGGCTAGCTTCTGGAGGTTTTTCCCAGAAGGGATTGGGGACACATGTGAGTATCGGTGTTACATTTCACCCTCAGACCGACGGACAGGCAGGGCATGTTATCCAGACCCTTGAGGATAGGTCGCGGGCCTGTGTTATTGATTTCAGGGGTAGCAGGGAGAATCTTTTGCCTCTCAATAAGTTGCGTATTATACCCGTTACCATTCCAGTATTCAGATGGCCATGTATGAGGCTTTGTATGAAAGAAAGTATAGAATCGTCGATTGGTTGGTTCCACGTAGGCGAGGTTCAGATAATTGGCGGACTTGATTCGGGTTATGGATAAGCGGCTTATCCAGAAAGATTATTAGTAAGCTTCAGTCGTGAAACTTTACGCGGATGAGCAGCGCCGACACTGGAGTTCAGGTTGACGTTTTAGTATAAGTATTGTTATGTGGTCGTGGGTGGCATATTTTGTATGAAAGGTGTAGTAAAAAGAGACTATATCGCTATCTAATTAGATTGGACTCCGAAAGAATATTCGGGGACGAATGTTTCTAAGGGGGCAAGAATGTTACACCCTGTAGTTCCAGGACATGTGTTTACGAGAATAGACGTGAGAGCACAAGACTTATAAATTTGAATGAAAGAAAGAATTGTTTTCCAAAGGGAAAAGTCTTCCGAACCTCGGGAAAAGATAATGTTTGTATATTGAGACTCGTAAAATTTATCGGAATTATGGAAATGTCGGGAAACGAAGTGTATGGACGAATGAGAGGGTGACACGTGTCCCCTCCCTACTTAGGCTTGGACGAAATTGACATGGAATTGGTCAAGTCTTGAACAAGCCAAGGCTTGACATTATTGACTTAGTCAACTAGCCAACTTGACATTAGATCTTTTAACCCCAATGAATCTAGGCCACACAAGTGTTCTAATCTTGACCATTGGAAGTAGTATATCATAACACTAGTAGCAAGACAAGTCTTACACTTAGAAAAAAAATTGCAAAACTTTAGGTGCTCATAATGTTGCTCTCGGCTTTGTGCATGATTGAACAAGAAAAATTTTCGTTTGTGGTTCCATAATCCCAATACATTAAACCAAGGTTTTTAAGGGTATTGTAAGGATATCTCAATAGAAAGATCCCGGAAAAACGACGTTTTCACGTTAGTCGCAAGGCGAAAACCTAAGGTGTTCTTCAACTTTGAAGTTGAAACTTGAAGAAGAGTTCTTCATGAGCTTCTAAGGAGTGCTTGGAGCGGATTGGAACATAAGAAGATGAGCTAAAAGTTGCTAAGGATCGACTTTTAGTCTTGGATTGTATTTGGGCTTATTGAGGTAAGTATATTCATCTTCTTAATGTAATTGAAGATTACATGTTATAGTAGTTAAGAAATGAGCACGTGGTATATAGATTGAAGTTTGAAAAGATTTGGATCATGTCGACATGTTAAAACCGAAAATGGACAAGTTAGCCACTAATGTTGTAATTAATTTGGTCGATAGTTACAATCGTCGCATGTTAAGGAAGAAAGGAATTATAGTTGTTGTAATTGTTATTATGTATATAACATGTTGGAATAACAACTTGGATTGAAAAAGGAATTGAAAGGAAATTGACATTTGTTGTTGCATTATAGCCGATAATGGCATTAAAATGTTGGACTTTTTGGTTATTAATTGTGGGGCAGAATTTTACACGTATTGTAAAGCGTGTAATCCCCTTTGATTGGTTGATGTGTTGAGCCTTAAATGTGGCGTTTGGTTATTGATTTTCGGGCCTTGAAAAAGGTGGAAAAGTACGTAGAAACAAAGTGAGTGCTGCCCGATTTTCCGTAGAATAAGAGTCCTTATACTTAGAAATATTCTACGTTGAAAGCTAGAAGTTGATAGGCGTATTATGGTTATTATAGGTTGGCATTCTACGTGCGGCAAATTCAAGTTAGCAAGTGGATTAAGCCGAAGAGGTATGTGAACGCTTCCCATCCTCTTGAGCATGAATCTTATGAAATGTATAACCACGGTGAGCGTCGTGTTTTAAATGAACTCGGTTTCATTTTGGTATCCTTGTATGTATTTTCGAAAGTGTAGTAACTCGTTTTCAAAGAAGTATATGTTACTTGACTTGAAAAGTATAGAATACTTGATTTGAGAAAAGTATTGATAATTTTATATTCTAAGTTAAGAGACTTGATATTCTAAGTTAAAGAGACTTGATATTCTAAGTTAAGAAACTTGATTTCTTAAAGTTATGAGACTTGAAGTATTTTGAAAGTTATGTAACTTGATTTGAAAGTATAAGTCTCTTGGTTATAAAAAGAATGAATTTGTCTAAGACATAAAGAGTTATAACGACTTTATGGGAAGTTAGTTATGAAGGCTTTATGAAAGGTTAAAGATGTCTTAGTTCTAAAGCATAAAGTTAGTATAACGGCTTTATGGGAAGTTGGTTATTACAACTTTATGGAAGGTTAAAGGAATGGGTTTCTCTAGTAATGTAAACAAGGATTAATGACTTGAAATAAGGAAGGGCAATTTGATTTAAAGGCATCAATTGCTTAAAGTTTTAAAGTAAGGGTCACTTGATTTAGAAGCCTAAAAATGTATTTCTAAAAGTGTAGTGACTTGTTTGAAATGTAGACAATCTTTGATACTACGGGTGTTAGTATCTTGGGGTTTTATATGTAAAGGAGTCTTTTGAAAATAATGGAAGTACGTAGTTGTTATACCCCGTAGTTCTGACCCTACGTATGAGAGCGTACGAAAGCATGTAAGACTTAAAATTTTCAAAGGATAGGTTGACGGATTGTTCCGGACGGGTTTTAGTCAACTTTGAGGAGGGTTATGACCTGGTACATTGAGAGTTCCTAAGTGTTTCAAAGGCCTAGGGCGTAGTTCGTTGATTCTAGATTCCAACGCAACCAACCGTTCGTCGATAGGATGTCGGAGTAGAAAGTTATGAGAGTTACAAGTTCAGTGCACAGACAGACAGAATGTGTTTCGGACATAGCGGCGTGGCGCGGCGCCGGACGCAGGACGCGCGGAAATCGAGGGGTCGCTAAAGTTGCAGCGCCAGGACAGCGAGCGCATGGCGCCGGAGTTCCGAGAGTCCGCAGAGGTTTCAGAGTCGCGCGCCGTCGAGATCATGGCGCCAAGGCGGGATTCTGCGAAAAACTTAGGAAAAATCAGATTTTCTCTTTTAAAAGACCTTGGGAGGATGACAAGTGTCCCCCCATCTGATTTTCTTGCATGCCTTATATTGACCAAGTCTTGAAGACTTGGTCATCTTTCTAATCCCTCTCTCTCTCTCTAAGCTTAAGCTCCCACTTCTCTCTAAAATTCCAAGAGGAATTCAAGCCTAAGAAAAATCTGAAAAGTTAAGAACAAGAAGGAAGCTTGTGGCTAGCTTGTTGGTGTTATTGTGGTGGTGTTCTTGGCAAGGAGGCTAGCAAAATTGTTGGAATAAGTTTGGCTAAAGCTTTAAGGTAACATTTCTTCTCTTATGGTTAGTTATTAATGTTGCATGTGAAGAAGAAGGGATGTGTAGTAGTAAATAATGCACTTAGAGTCCTTGCATGTAAGAAATGTGGTTTGGATATGAAAGAATTGGTTAAGAAGATATTATGAGCATGTTGTAGCCTAAAAACTACCTTAGAATTATTAAGTGAATTGTTGTACCTTATGGGGCAGAATTTTACACACCCAAGTTTAGGTGTGTAATCCCCTTTGAAATATTGGATTGTTGAGCCCTAAAGGTGGCGTTTGGATAATAAATTCGGCCTTGAGAAAGGTGGCAAAGTATGTAGAAACAAAGGAAATGCTGCCCAATTTTCCATAGAATTTAGTGACTTTGAACTTGGATTATTCTACATTGAAATTAGAGGTTAATAAACGTATCATGGTTATTTTAGGTTGACATATTACTTGTGGTAGTTTGGACTTAGCAAGTGGATTGACCGAAGAGGTATGTGAAGCTTTCCTATCTCTTGAGCATGAGTAGTTGTATCTATTTAGTACGGTAGACGTACAAGATTTAGTATTCTTACTTGTTTTAAGTATATAAAGACTTGTTTCGTTTTAATGTGTATAAGTCCATTGGTTAAGGGAAAAGTATGATTTTATTAAAGTATAGGGTTAATATAACAACTTTATGGGAAGTTGGTTTATTAGCTTTATAAAAAGGTTGATAAGAAGAGATTTATTCTAAGTAAGATAAGTAAGAACAAATGGCTTGATTTACGAAAGGCAAATTGATTTTAAGGCATCAATTGCCCAAAGGTTTTATGTATGAAAAAGAGTCACTTTTAAAAGAGTTGAAGTATGTAGTACTTGGGTTAAATTCCCGGTTTTCTTTTATTAAAGATATGATTAAGTGCCTTAAGTAAACTAAAATGAGAGGGTATATGAACAAGACTAATAAGAAGTTATAAGTTTTCTTAACTTATTTATGATTATGATATGATGACAGTTTGAGCTAGGGTAAGATTATATCGAGGGCAAGCCCAAGATCGTTATACCACCTTCTCCGTGGTAAGAGTATGTCGAGGCAAGCCCAAGATCGCCATACCACCTTCTTCATGTAAGAGTATATCGCGGCAAGCCCCAAGATCGCTATACCATCCGCTGGTGTAAGAGTATATTTGAGGGTAAGCCCAAGATCGTTATACCATCCGCCTGTGGTAAGAGTATATCCGGGGTAATTCCCCAAGATCGTTATACCACCTGTTCCGTGGATTTGCTACCCACGATGCGAGGAATACCTCACGCGAGTCCTTATGGGCTTATGCGGGTGAAATAGTCCCGGGCGGTAGTCTGACCTATCACGAGGAATACCTCATGCGGGTCCACAGGACCCACGCGGTGAAATAGTCCCGCGAGTAGGGGTGCTTATTGATACTACGGTGAGGTACCTGCTTTGATCACGAGGCCCTATTTTATGCAAGATTATATATACTTGTAACTCTGTTGTTAGTAAGGCACGATAAGAGGTATTTTGTTTGTCTTCCATGACTCAACTACTTTTAGACTTATGATATCATTATTACGTATTTTCCACTTTACATACTTGGTACATATGTGTCTTCGACGCCTCTTCCTGGCTGCGTTATGCGCGGTAAGGGTAAGCGATTGTGGATCCTCGTTTGTAGGATCAACGTCCCGGTGTCGAAGCTCCATTCCTCGGAAGCTTGTTTATTATTACGGATATTCCCGACGCTATAGGTATTTTGTACGTTCGGGGTATGGCGGGGCCCCGTCATACTGTTATTATCTTTAGAGGTCTGTGGTCACATATGTGTTTTGGGCTATAAGAACCAGTTGTACTGCCATACTTTTGTTTAAGTAGGTTTTATGGAAGGCGGCCTTATCGGCTGGTCAGTGATGTTTACCTTTTTATAAGTTATGTGTTATGTATGTTCATTGCTATTCTCGATTTATACAGCGGGTACCCGGTAGGTACGATCGCGGCCGAGTCGGGTCATGACAAAAGTGGTATCAGAGCAGTTAGTCCTCGGAAAGTGTCCACAGACCGTGTCTAGTAGAGTCTTGATTATCGATGTGTCGTGCACCACATCTATAATCAGGAGGCTGCAGGGTATTTAGGATTGGTTTCCATTCTTTCACTCTAAGATCGTGCAGTAGAGTTGAGCTATAGGTTGAACCTCCTCTGATGTTTTCCTTTATGTATCAGTTATGCCTCCACACAAGGCAATCGCGACCCAGAAGGGCAAGGCGGCGAGAGTCGCAGTGGGACACGAGAGTCACGAGGCACAGCCCGATCCTTACGAAGATGATGTTTAGGCGGCGAAGTTCCACGTCGTCGCCACCTCAGCAGATTGAAGCGTGAGCGGCGCTCACGAGACCGCGGTACAGAGCCTCCACCCCGATCGGTGAGTATGAGATTACGGGAACATATTGATTCTTGACCAGCATAGTGGCGAGCGCGGCCGACAGAAGCAGCGGCGCCAACCGAGACGGTTAGCCACGGATTCGGATTTCTGGTTGTCACCCACGAGTTCTATGGTTCGAGATTTGAGGAGGATCCGCGGGAGTTTGTCCGGCGATTCTGGACCATGCAGTGCTTAGGGCATCGAGACCGAGTCGTTATACTAGCTTCTTACGCTGCGATATTGCGTTGAAGTTTGAGTCATGGTGTTGTCGAGAGGTGAGGATGCTCTTCCACTGTTTGGGAGAGTTCACGAGGCGTTCCTAGACCACTTCTTGCCTCCCGAGATGAGGAGAGCCGGGTAGATAGATTCTTGACCTCGAGGCGGGGCAGGAGGACTATCGAGAGTACAACACGAGTTTGACTCCTTGGCTGTATCGCACACCATTGTAGGCCGACACGGCCGGCAGGGTTCATCGATATGTGATAGAGTTAGACCGTCATATGATTCGTGATGCTTGGGGTGGCTCTTCACCGTGGATGGATATTGCCGGAGATGCAGCGCACGCGCGAGGATTGAGGCGAGAGAGCGGGATCGCCTAGATTTAGCCGGCCAAGAGGCGGGGCAGCGAGATCTCGTGGCGCTGAGGCGGCCTCGGCGAACTAGGTCCACATTCCGGCCAGCCTGAGTGCTCCTTCTCGATTCCGGCAGAGGTCGATCGGCCGGGTTACTCGGGAGCAAGTCGGGCTCAGGACTTCAGTGGTTTCGAGGCGGCCGTCACCAATCGAGACCACCTACCTCTCGATGCGTTCGATGCGGTAGGTCTCATCCGGGCGAGTGCCGTATGGGTTCGAGGCGTGTTACTCTTGTGGCGGCGAGGCCATCGAAGAAGGATTGTCCGTCCTTAGCGGCGGGAGCATCACAGTTCAGCCGACGGTCGATTCTCGGATCTTCATCTTCGATGGTTAGACGCCCGGGCGTGGTACTTATGGGCCAGCGGCGAGAAGGTCGTGGTAGGGGTTCGATTCTAGCGGTCCTCGAGAACCGCATATATGTTATGTCGGCCAGCGGGACCGGGGCGTCGCGGATAATGTCGCAGTACATTGGTTTCTTCTTTGTGATGTATATGCTTTGATAGATCCAGGTTCTACATTGTCCTATATATCTCCTCATATTTCCAGTAGAGTAGGGATAGAGCCCGAGTCCATAAGACCGTTTGAGGTGGCTACGCGATAGTGATTGATGGTAGAATGGCGGGTATATAAGGCTTGCCCGGTGACTATAGGCGATCGTCGGACTCTAGCCGACTTGATAAAGTTGGATATGACAGACTTTGATGTGATTATGGGTATGGATTGGCTAGCGTCTTGCTATGCCCATGTCGACTGTAGAGAGAGATTAGTTCGGTTCCAGTTTCCCGGCGAGCCGGTTATCGAGTGGAAGGGGAATACTGCATCGCCGAGGGGTAAGTTTATTTCTTACCTCAAGGCTAGGAAGATGGTGCGGAAAGGGTACATCTATCATATGGTTCGAGTATTCGACACTGAGGCTGAGATACCGGACCTTCAGTCAGTTCCGGTCGTTAGAGAGTTTCCAGACGAGCTTCCGGGTATCCCTCCTGAGAGGGAGATTGAGTTTTGCATTGATTTGGCGCCAGATACTCGACCGATATCTATTCCGCCATACAGGATGGCACCTGCCGAGTTGAAGGAATTGAAAGACCAGCTGAAGGATTTGCTGGAGAAAGGCTTTATCAGGCCAAGTGTTTCTCCCTGGGGAGCGCCAGTGTTATTTGTAAAGAAGAAGGATGGGACGCTGCGCATGTGTATTGATTACAGGCAGCTGAACAAGGTAACTATCAAGAACAGATATCCCCTCCCCAGGATTGATGATTTGTTTGACCAGTTGCAGGGTGCAAGGTGTTTTTCCAAGATAGACCTGCGGTCTGGTTACCATCAGGTACGAGTTAGAGAAGCGGATATCCCGAAGACTGCATTCAGGACCCGGTATGGGCACTATGAGTTCAGGGTGATGTCTTTCGGTTTGACCAACGCCCCAGCAGTATTCATGGATTTGATGAATAGGGTGTTCAGGCCATTCTTGGATATGTTCGTTATAGTTTTCATTGATGATATCTTGGTGTATTCGCCACGCAGCAGAGCATACTGAGCATTTGGCGACGGTATTGGAGTCCTCCGAGACCGACAACAGATGCCAAGTTCTCGGCGCGAGTTCGTTGGCGTCATGGCTTTCTTAGGACATGTTATCTGGGGCCGATGGTATTCGGTTGATACAACTAAGATTGAGGCGCCAAGACTTGGCGCACTCCACTACACCGACGGATGCGCAGCTTTTGGGCCTTGCAGTTATTATCTGAGGTTTGTGGAGAAGTTTGCTTCTATTTCAAAGACTTTGACTAAGGCGACTCGTAAGCGGCTATGTTCCGTGGACGGATACTTGTGAGGAAAGTTTCCAGCTAAAGGAGAAGTTGACGACCGCCTCATTCTTACTCTTCGGAGGGTTTAGATGGATATGTGGTTTATCGCGACGCCAGTGTCGGGCTTGGAGTGCGTTGACGCAAAGACGGCAAGGTTATAACTTATGCATCTCGGCAACTTAGGAAGCATGAGAAGAACTATCCCACACATGACTTGAGTTAGCGGCAGTGATTCATGCCTTGAAGATCCGGAGACATTATTTATATGGAGTTCATGTGGACATTTACACGCACTACAAGAGCCTCCAAGATATCTTCACCAGAGGAGTCGAACTCGGCAGCAGGCGGTGGTTGGAGCTACTTAAGGATTACGATGTTGATATTCTATACCACCCAGGGAAGGCCAATGTAGTTGCAGATGCCCTTAGTCGCAGATCGATGGGTAGTCTGTCTGATGTACAGCCAGAGAAAAGGGATATGGTCCGAGAGTTACATCAACTAGCGAGCCTTGGGGTTCGTTTGGTTGATTTTGATAGTGATGGAATTCGGGTTCGAGAGGTTGCCGAGTCTTCCATCGTCGAGGAGGTGAAGAGGCGATGATGAGGATTCGATTATGGTGCGATCGAGATGCAGCTCTCCAGAAGGAGAAGAGTCTATTTCAGGTAGCGCCTGATGGGGTGCTAAGATTCGAGGGCCGATTATGTGTTCCCGATGTGACAGGACTTCGTCAGCAGATTCTGGGGAAGGCACACAGTGCTTGTTATTCTATCCATCCAGGGTCGACTAAGATGTATCATGACCTCAGATGCGTGTATTGGTGGGATGGCCTAAAGAGGACGCCATGAGTTCGCGCACGTGCCCGAATTGTCGCCAGTTAAGGTTGAGCACCGAAGCCGGTGGGTACATTGCGAGCTATTGATATTCCGACTTGGAAGTGGGAGGTGGTAAATATGGATTTTATTACAGGATTACCTTCCACTCAGAGGAAGCATGATTCCATTTGGGTTATCATCGACGGTGACGAAATCACCATTTTCTTCCATCGGACGACTTTTTGGCCGAGGATTACGCGAGATCGTATATCGGGAGATTTTGAGATCGCACGAGTGCTCAGACGATTATTTCGCATGAGGAGCCCGGTTACGCTAACTGGAGGTCTTTTCGAAAGGATTAGGGACACAGGTGAGTCTCGCGACGGCGCTTCATCCTCGATCGACGCGTCTGCCGAGCGCACTATCCGCATACAACGAGGATATCTTTGCGGGCTTGTGTTATTGATTTCGTGGTAGCCGGAGGATCATTTGCCTCTTGTGGAGTTTGCTTATAACAACGGCTACCATTCTAGTATTCGATGGTGCCTTATGAGGCCTTATACGAGGAAGTGCAGTCACCAATAGCCGTTCGAGTGGGAGAAGTTCGATTAGTCGGGCGGACTTGGTTCATCGAAGCGATGGATAAGGTGAAGCTTATCCAGAGCGGTTGTTAGCGGCAGTAAATCGTACGCAGATCATCGGCGTCGACACTTGGAATTTGAGATAGATGATTGGGTTTTCCTAGGTATCGCCCGAAGAAGCGTGATGAGGTTTGGAAAGAAAGGGAAACTTAGCCCAAGGTACATTGGGCCATATCAGATTGTCCGTAGGATAGGCAAGGTTGCCTATGAGTTAGATCTACGTCCGATCGAGGCGTGCATCGCTTTTCATGTGTCTATGTTGCGGAAATGTGTTGAGATCCATCTAGAGTGCACCGATTCATGATGTCGGTGTGAGGAGTTATCATATGAGAGTCCCATAGCGATACTCGATCGTCGTTAAGCGACGGACGAAAGACGTGGCTTCCACAAGGTCTTATGGCGAACGAGAACATGGAGGAAATGACGGGAAGCAGAGGATGACATGATGAAGAAGTACTTCACCTATTTTCTATACCTCCACGTAACCCACTTTCCTGCTTGTTAGTTTTGATTTAGCATTTACGCTTAAGTATGTTGTGGCTCGTGGAGCTTCTATATTTGCAAAAGAATAGTTAAGAGGGTCTATGTCGATATCGTGATTTGAGTAAGCCTAGAAGGAACATTCGGATGAATGTTTCTAAGGGGAGAATGTTATACCGTAGTTTTGACCTACGCATGAGAGCGTCTAAAGCATGTAAGACTTAAAATTTTCAAAGGATAGGTTGTGGATTGTTCGGACGGGTTTTAGTCAACTTTGAGGCGGGTTATGACCCGGTACATTGAGTTCCTAAGTTTTTCAAAGGCCTAGGCGTAGTTCGTTGAGTCCAGATTCCAACGCAACCAACCGCTCGTCGATAGGGACGTCTGAGTAAAGTTAAGTGGCAGTTCAAGGCGCATGACGGGCCAATGTGTTTGAACAAAGCGGCGCAGCGCGCGCCGATGCCGCGCGATCACCGAGCGCGCCGAAGTACCGAGGGTCGCTGAAGTTGCAGCGCCGCGCCAGACAGCGAGGCGCGCCGGAAGTTCCGAGTCCGCAGAGGTTTCAGCGCCACGCCTGCTGTCAGGCCAGGCGCCAAGGCGGGATTCCTGGCGGAAAAACTTAGGAAAAATCAGATTTTTCTTTTAAAAGACCTTGGGAGGGTGACAAGTGTCCCCCCCATCTGATTTTCTTGCATGCCTTATATTGACCAAGTCTTGAAGACTTGGTCATCTTTCTAATCCCTCTCTCTCTCTAAGCTTAAGCTCTCACTTCTCTCTAAAATTCCAAGAGGAATTCAAGCCTAAGAAAAATCTGAAAAGTTAAGAACAAGAAGGAAGTTTGTGGCTAGCTTGTTGGTGTTATTTTGGTGGTGTTCTTGGCAAGGAGGCTAGCAAAATTATTGGAATAAGTTTGGCTAAAGCTTTAAGGTAACATTTCTTCTCTTATGGTTAGTTATTAGTGTTGCATGTGAAGAAGAAGGAATGTGTAGTAGTAAATAATGCACTTAGAGTCCTTGCATGTAAGAAATGTGGTTTGGATATGAAAGAATTGGTTAAGAAGATATTATGAGCATGTTGTAGCCTAAAAACTACCTTAGAATTATTAAGTGAATTGTTGTACCTTATGGGGCAGAATTTTACACACCCAAGTTTAGGTGTGTAATCCCCTTTGAAATGTTGGATTGTTGAGCCTTAAAGGTCGCGTTTGGATGATAAATTCGGCCTTGAGAAAGGTGGCAAAGTATGTAGAAACAAAGGAAATGCTGCCCAATTTTCCATAGAATTTAGTGACTTTGAACTTGGATTATTCTACATTGAAATTAGAGGTTAATAAACGTATCATGGTTATTTTAGGTTGACATATTACTTGCGGTAGTTTGGACTTAGCAAGTGGATTGACCGAAGAGGTATGTGAAGCTTTCCTATCTCTTGAGCATGAGTAGTTGTATCTATGTAGTACGGTGACGTCTGAGATTTAGTATTCTTACTTGTTTTAAGTATATAAAGACTTGTTTCATTTTAAGATGTATAAGTCCCTTGGTTAAGGGAAAAGTATGATTTTATTAAAGTATAGGGTTAATATAACAACTTTATGGGAAGTTGGTTTATTAGCTTTATAAAAAGGTTGATAAGAAGAGATTTATTCTAAGTAAGATAAGTAAGAACAAATGGCTTGATTTACGAAAGGCAAATTGATTTTAAGGCATCAATTGCCCAAAGGTTTTATGTATGAAAAAGAGTCACTTTTAAAAGAGTTGAAGTATGTAGTACTTGGGTTAAATTCCCGGTTTTCTTTTATTAAAGATATGATTAAGTGCCTTAAGTAAACTAAAATGAGAGGGTATATGAACAAGACTAATAAGAAGTTATAAGTTTTCTTAACTTATTTATGATTATGATAAGATGACAATTTGAGCTAGGGTAAGAGTATATCTGAGGGGCAAGCCCCAAGATCTTTATACCACCTTCTCCAGGGTAAGAGTATGTCTGAGGGTCAAGCCCCAATATCGTCATACCACCTTCTTCAGTGTAAGAGTATATATGAGGGGCAAGCCCCAAGATCGTTATACCATCTGCTTCAGTGTAAGAGTATATATGAGGGGTAAGCCCCAAGATCGTTATACCATCTGCTTCAGGGTAAGAGTATATCTGAGGGGTAAGTCCCCAAGATCGTTATACCACCTGTTCCGTGGATTTGCTACCCACGATGCGAGGAATACCTCATGCGAGTCCTTATGGGCTTATGCGGGTGAAATAGTCCCACGCGGCGGTACACTATGCGAGGAATACCTCGCGGGTCCACGGACCTACGCGGTGAAATAGTCCCGCGAGTAAGGTGCTTATTGATACTACAGGCGAGGTACCTGCTTTGATCATGAGGCCCTATTTTATGCGATATTATATATACTTGTCACTCTCATTGTTAGTAAGGCACAAGAAGAGGTATTTTGTTTGTCTTCCATGACTCAAATTTACTTTTAGACATATGATATCATTATTACAAAGATTTTCCGACTTTACATACTTGGTACATATTGTGTCGACCCTTCCTGGGGCTGCGTTTATGCCCGGTAAGGGTAAGCGGTTGTGGATACTGCGTTCTTGGATCACTGTTCTGTGTCGAAGCTCCATTCCTCCCAAGCTTGTTTATTGGTACGGATATTCCCGATGCTATAGGTATTTTGTACATTCGGGTATGGCGGGGCCTGTCTCCGCCACGCTTATTATCTTTAGAGTGCGTGGTCACATATGTGTTTTGGACTATAAGAACCAGTTGTACTGCCATACTTTTGTTTAAGTAGGTTTTATGGAAAAGCTACCATCGGTGGCGGTGATGTTTACCTTTTATAAGTTATGTGTTATGTATGTTCAGCTGCTATTCTCTGATGTATACCGACAGGTACTTAGGTACGATCGCGCCCGAGTCGGTCACGATAGTACTTTGGGTTAAATTCCAGTATTGTTATTGTTACACCTCGTATTTACAGGACATGTTTTAAGAACGTACGTAAGAACTCACAAGTGTTAAGATTTGAGACTTGTAAAAATTTATCGGAATTATGAAATTGTCAGAAAACGTAATATTGTGACGAATGGGAGGGCGGCACATGTCACCCCCCCTTATTGTTGCCTTGGACGAAAATGTCATGGCCAAAATGGTCATTGACCTTTGTTGGATGACTAAGTCTTGCAAGTAGTGAGCTTGAGATAATTGACTTGGTCAATGGGTCCATAAAGTCTTGATATTTAATAAGACCTCATCCAAGCCACCCATTTGTTTACATCTTGACCCTCCATTGTACTATATAATACTAGTAGTAGCAAGACAAGCTTAACACTTAGCCAAATTTTCAAGAATTTCAAGAACACTCACTAGGAGCTCTCGGGTTTGGCTAGCTCTCTTTACAAAAAAATTTGTTTGTTGTCCATTTAGCTCCACACTTTAAACCAAGGTTCTTGAGTGTATTGTAAGTGTATCTCAATAGAAAAATCTTGGAAAAAGATAGTTTTCGTATTAGTCGTAAGGTGAAAACCTAGTTGCTTTCTAGGTTTTGTTTTGAAGTTTGAAGGAAAATTGTTGGTGTTGTTCTAAGGGTCTCAAGTGGCGGATTGAAGTGTCTTGAAGAGGCTCTAAGTTGCTAAGGAGCGAATTCGGATTTGGAGTTGGATTAAGATTCGTTGAGGTATAATCTTGTCTCTTAAAAGTATTACAAGATTATATATATATATATTGTTGTTGTTAGCTTTACATGTTGCTAGCATGAAGTTGATATGTTGAAGTTTATAAGTATTATGGATTTCTTGTAGCCTTAAAAATCCGAAATGTAATGTAAGCCATGTGAAGTTGGATTACAATTTGGTCGTTTACTAGAATCGTCGCATGTTACTTACTTGAAGATTATAGTAGTATAATCGATTGCGACTTGATATCATGTTATGCTAACAATTTGGATTGAAATGGAAATTGGATAAGAATTGGTATTGTTGTACTCAATATGGCCGAAATTGGACTAGTAGTTGTATTAGTTTGATATCTATTGTGTGGCGGAATTTTACACGTCTAGTAGGCGTGTAATCCCCTATTGTTGATTGCATTTATTGGGCCTTAAATGTGGCGTGTTTGGTTATTGTATTCGGCCTTGAAAAAGGTGGCAAAGTAAGTAGAAACAAAGGAGGTGATGTCCGTTTTTCCGTAGAATTTAGAGACTTTACACTTATAATATCCTACGTTTGAAGTAAGACGTTAATAGACGTATTGTGGATATTATAGGTTGACATACTACGGGCGGGACATTGTACTTGGCAAGTGGTTTGACCCGAAGAGGTATGTAGAACTTTTCCTATCTTTTGAGCATGACTAGTTGCACGTATATAGTACGGTAGACGTACAAGACCTTGATATCCTTTACTAGTTTTATGAATAGCCAAGTCGGGTGAGTTAGGAGATTAACTCACTTCTTTGAAAGTATTAAGGATGTCTTAAGTTTTATTAAAGTTAAGGGACTTGAAGAGTTTTAAAGTATGTGATACTTGTTCCGTTTTAAACGTATAAGTCCCTTGGATAGAAAATTGTATTTTGGCTAAGGTATAAAGTGAATATAATGACTTTATGGGAAGTTGGTTATATTAGCTTTATGGAAAGATAAATGACTTGATTTTAATGAAAAGGCAATTTGATTTTAAGGCATCAATTGCCTAAGGTTTTATAAGAAAATGATTCACTTGATTTAGAAACCTAACTTCATTTCTAAAGGTATTGTGACTTGTCTTGAAAAGCAATTTTGACTTGATACTACGGTTAATAGTATCTTGGAAGTTTTATACTAAAAAGAGTCATTTGTTTTAAAGAGTAGAAGTATGTAGTACTTGGGTTAAATTCCCGGATTTTCATAAAAGATATGTTAGTGCCTTAACTAAACTAAAATGAGAGTGTTTATGAATAATACTAATAAGAAGTTAGGGGGATTTCTTAACTTGCTTATTTATTGTATGATAAGCCGGTAGGGCTTATGTTATGTATGATGGCCGGTTGAGATAGGGTAAGAGTATAAATGAGGGGTAAACCCCCAAGACGTTATACCACCTTTTCCAGGGTAAGAGTATAAATGAGGGGTAAATCCCCAAGACGTTATACCACTTGCTTCAGGGTAAGAGTATAAATGAGGGGTGAACCTCCAAGACGTTATACCACCTGTTTTTCCGTGGATTTGCTACCCACGATGCGAGGAATACCTCATGCGAGTCCTTATGGGCTTATGCGGGTGAAACAGTCCCATGCGGGCGGATACAGCCTATGCGAGGAATACCTCATGCGGGTCCACACGACCTATGCGGGTGAAATAGTCCCAGGAGTAGGATTGCTTAATGATACTGTGGGCGGATGGTCCTGCTTTGATCGTGAGCTTCCTATTTTTATGTCAGACGATACTATTAGTTACTCTCATTGTTAGTAAGGCACTTTGTAATCGTAATTTTATTATCATACATGTCTCGGCTTTGTTTTAAACTTATGATGTAATTTACGATTTTTCGATTTACATACTTAGTACATATTGTAATCGACCCCTTCCTCGGGGCTGCGTTCATGCCGCAGGTAGGGGTAAGCAGGTAGTGGATCCTCATTCTTAGGATCACATATCAGACGTCAGAAGCTCCATTTCTCCGGAGGCTTGTCTTTTGGTACAGTTTTTCCCTGATGTTGTAGATTTATGTACATTCAGGGGTATGGCGGGGCCCGGTCCCGCCACAGTTGTTATTCCTAGACGTCTGTAGTAACCTGTTGGGGTTTGGGGCTGTAAGAACCGAGTTATACGCTTTTTCTTGGTTTATGCATATTTTATGGCGCGCCTTATCGGCTAGCTTGTGTTATTATTGTCTAAATGTTGTATTTTGTGTATGTTCATTTGTTATTCTCGATGTATACAACGGGTGCCTGGTAGGGCACGATGCGCCCGGTCGGTCGTGACAAAAGTGGTATCAGAGCAGTTAGTCCTCGGAAAGTGTCTACATACCGTGTCTAGTGGAGTCTTGATTATCGGTGTGTTGTGCACCACATCTATAATCAGGAGGTTGTATGACATTTAGGATTGGTTTCCATTCTTCTCTCTCTGAGATCGTGCAGTAGATCTGTCTTATTAGGTTGAATCCTCTACGACCTATTCTTATGAAACGATTATGCCTCCACGGAAGCGACCAAGGCCCGAAGCGGCAAGGCAGCAGGAGGTGCTAGCGACTCGAGGGTTACGCGGACTCGAGCACGCACTATGCACGAGGTAGTAGGCGGGTCGGCGAGTTCACCACGCCAGACAGAGAGCCGATAGCAGCAGAGCTCCAGAGGTTCCGTGCACGAGCCTCGATCCCACACCAGAGCCGAGTAGAGACTACGGGAGCGGATCAGGTTATTGACCAAGATATAGTAGCGGCGGGCACGAGGTGAGCGGCTAACCCTAGAGCCGACAAACATGGATTCGGGATTTTCAGGTTGTCATCCGCCCGAGTTTTATGGTTCGAGGTGCGAGGAGGATCCGCAGAGTTCATTCGGCACGGCCGAACTATGCGAGTTCTTAGGGTTTGAGACAGTGAGTTATGCTAGCCTCTTACCGGTTACGCGATATTGCGTTAAACTGGTTTGAGTCATGGGAGCTGTCGAGAGGTGAGGATGTTATTCCAGCTGTTTGGGAAGAGTTCACAGAGGCCTTCATGGATCATTTTTTGCCTTCTGATATGAGGAGAGCCCGTGTAGATAGATTCTTGACCTTGAGGCAGAATGGGAGGACTATCAGGGAGTCTGACACTGAGTTTGACTCCTGGCCGCATACGCACACACTATTGTAGCTGACATGGCGGATAAAGTTCATCGTTATGTGATGGGGCTAGACCGTCATATGATTACTGCATGCTTGGAGGTGTCTCTTCAGCCCGGTATGGACATTTCCAGGATGCAGGCCTATGCGCAGGAGATAGAGGATAGAGAGAGGGAGGACCAGATTGACTCAGGCCAACCCAAGAGGCCGGGATAGCGGGTCTCGGGCGATTCGAGCGGACAGCCTTCAAGAAGCAGACCAGTCCACATCCCACCGAGCAGTGCTCCTTCACGGTTTTCTGGCAGGAGTCTGATCAGCCAGGTCATTCAGGAGCAGGTCAGGGCTCCAGGACTTCGTGGTTTCAAGGAGGCAGAAACTGTCACCGATCGGGGCCACCCACATCTCAGTGTACTCGATGCGGTAGGTTTCACCAGGGCGAGTGTCGCAGGGCTCCGGGAGCTTGTTACTCTTGTGGCCAGCAGGGCCATTTGAGGAGAGATTGTCCGTCTAGAGGCGGCATGACGGCATCGCAGCACCGAGTTCGATTCCGGGTCTTCCTCTCCTTCGTGGTTATCGCCCGAGGCGTGGCACTCACGGACCGGCAGGCCGCGGTAGAGGTCGTGGTTGTGGTTCCAGTTCTAGCGATCCTCAGAACCGCATATATTCATTAGCCACCGCCAGATCGTGAGGCTTCCACGCCGCCGCGTATATTATTGATTTCATGTTGACGCGTTTATGCTTTGATAGATCCGTGTTCTACCTTGTCCATGTGTCCCTCTTATTGCGGGTAGAATCGGATAGAGCCGTGTCGATAGAGCCTTTTGAGGTAGCTACGCCGATGGTGATTCGGTTAGGCGAGCGTGTATAGAGGTTGTCAGGTGTTTATTTACGTCCGCACTTGCGCACTTGATAGAGTTGGAGATGACGATTTTGATGTCATTATGGTATGGATCGTTGGCTTGTTATGCCAACGTTGACCGTAGCGACAGTTGGTTCGGTTCAGCTTCGGCGAGCCGCTTATCGAGTGGAAGGGTAACACGTCGTCGGCGGGGTAGGTTTATTTCGAACCTCAAGGGAAGATGGTGCGAGCGGTACATCTATCATCCGTTCGGTATTTGATACGCAGGCCGAGGTGCCGCTTCTTCGCCGCGGTGGTTAGGGAGTTTCAGGATGTGTTCCCGCACGATCTTGGGTATCCTCCCGAGAGGAGATTGAGTTTTGTATTGACACGTTGCGACACTCGACCTATTTCCATTCCGCCATACGTAACGGCACCGCCGAAGAGGAGTCAAGGACCACCAAAGATTTGGCCGAAAAGGCTTTATCAGGCCTAGTGTTTCTCCCTGGGGAGCGCCAGTGTTGTTTATGAAGAAGAAGGATGGGACGTTGTGTATGTGTGTTGATTACAGGCAGCTGAATAAGGTAACCATCACGAATAGGTACCCCCTCCCCAGGATTGATGATTTGTTTGACCAGTTGCAGGGTGCGAGGTGTTTCTCCAAGATAGACTGCGGTCCGTTACCATCAGAAGTTCGAGAGGCGACATCCCAAAGATCGCATTCGGGACCCAGTATGGGCACTATGAGTTCGTGGTTATGTCTTTCGGCTTGACCAACGCTCCAATGTATTTATGGATTTGATGAATCGGTGTTCAAGCCATTTTTGGATACATTTGTGATAGTATTCATTGATGACATCTGTTTATTCGTTTATTCAGACGAGAGAGCATGCATATTACTTGGCGATGACATTTGGGTCCTCCGAGCCAGCTATTCGCCAAGTTCTCCAAGTGTGAGTTTTGGTTGGCCTCGGTGGCATTCCCGGGCATATTATCGGGTGATGGTGTTGGTGGATACCGCAAAGATCGAGCGATCAAGTCTTGGCCGAGACCTACTACTCCGACCGAGTGCGCGATTTCTTGATTTTGTGAGTTATTATCGTAGGTTCATGGAGCGCTTGCCGATTTCAAAGACCGCTGACTAGTCGACTCGAAGCGGCCAAGTTCCAGTGGACAGAGGCGTGCGAGAAGGGTTTCCAGTTGCTGAAGGAAAGGTTGACTACAGCTCCAGTTCTTACTTTTCCTGAGGGGTTAGACGGGTATGTGATCTATTGTGATGCCTCGGGTATCGGGCTAGGGTGTGTTTTGATGCAGCACGGCAAGGTTATAGCCTATGCTTCCAGCACTGGAAGCATGAGAGAATTACCCTACCCACGACTTAGAGTTGGCGCAGCTTATTCATGCCTTGAAGATTTGGAGACATTATTTGTATGGGGTTCATATGGATATTTATACAGCACTACAAGAGCCTCCAAGATATCTTCAGCAGAGGAGCTGAACTTGCGCGAGCAGACGGTGGTTAGAGTTGCTGAAAGATTATGATGTTGATATTCTATACCATCCGGGGAAAGCCAACGTAGTTGCTGATGCCTTGAGTCGTAGATCGATGGGGAGCCTGTCAGAGGTACAGCCGGAGAGACAGATACGGTCCGTCGATCCACGATTAGCGAGCCTTGGGGTTCGATTGATCGATACCGACGATAGTGGGTGCGGGTTCGTGAGGTTACCGAGTCTTCCATCGCTGATGAGGTGAAGAGGCGATTTGAGGACCGGTGTTGATGCGGTATCGAGATGCAGCTCTTCGGGAGGAGAAGAGTCTATTCGAGTAGCGCTGATGGGTGCTAAGATTTGAGGTCGGTTGTGTTCCGATGCGGACAGACTTCGGCCAGATTTTGGGGAGGCACACGGTGCTCGTTATTCCATTCATCCGGTCGACCAAGATGTACCATGACCTCGGATGTTTGTATTGGTGGGATGGCACGAAGAGGACGTGGCGAGTTTTGTTGCCAGTGTCCTAATTGCCAGTCAAGGTCGAGCACCGAGGCCCAATGGATTATTGCAGTTATCGAGATTCCGACTTGGAAGTGGGAGGTGATCAACATGGACTTTGTTACAGGTTACCGCACTCGAGGAAGTACGACTCCATGTGGGTTATTATTGACAGGCTGACGAAATCAGCCCATTTCCTTCCAGTCAGGACGACATTTTCGGCTGAGGACTATGCCAGATTGTACATCAGAGAGATTGTGAGGTTGCACGGTGTCCCTGTCGATTATATCCGATAGGGAGCCAGTTACGGCTAACTCGGAGGTCTTTCCGAATGGTTTAGGGACACAGTGAGTCTCAAGACATCATTTCATCCTCGAGACGACGGCAAACATAACATACTATCCGCACTTCGAGGATATGTGCGAGCACGTGTGATTGATTTCAGTGGTGGGAGGATCATTTGCCTCTTGTGGAGTTTGCTTATAACAACAACTACCATTCCAGTATACAGATGGCGCCATACGAGGCTTTATATGGGCGGAAATGTAGATCGCCGATTGGTTGGTTCGACGTGGGCGAGGTGCAGTTAGTTGGCCCAGACTTGGTTCAGTGGTGTGGATAAGGTGAAACTTATCCAGAGAGATCATAGCTCGTAGTGGCAGAAGTCATATGCGGATAATCGGCGTCGGCATTTGGAGTTTCGTGACGATTGGGTCTTCAAGGTGTCACCCATGAAGGGTGTGATGAGATTCGGTAAGAAGGGGAAACTCAACCCAAAGTACATTGGGCCCTACCAGATCGTCCGTCGAGTAGGCAAGGTTGCCTATGAGTTGGATCTGCCATCAGAGTTAGAGGCGGTACATCCGGTCTTCCATGTTTCTATGTTGCGGAAGTGTATCGGAGATCCAATGAGTTTTCCTCGCTAGTGAGGTCCAGTGTGAGAGGGTTATCGTATGAGGAGAGTCCCATAGCGATACTCGATCGCTGTGTCGCGATCGCGACCAAGGATGTGGCTTCCGTCAAAGTCTTATGGAGGAATGATAACCGGGAGGAGATGACTTGGGAAGCGGAGGAGGACATGTTGAGGAAGTATCCTCACTTATTCCCTACACCTTCTGGTAATTCGTTTCCCCTTACTTGTCAAGTTTTAATTGGAGTATTTCTTTTGCTTAAATGCTATTATGTGGCCATGTGTGGCATTTTTGGTATGTCGGGGTTATGAAAGGAAACTATGTCGCTAGTTATAAGATTGACTCCGAAAGAACATTCGGGGATGAATATTTCTAAGGGGGGAAGAATGTTACACCCCGTATTTACAGGACATGTTTTAAGAACGTACGTAAGAACTCACAAGTGTTAAGATTTGAGACTTGTAAAAATTTATCGGAATTATGAAATTGTCGGAAAACGTAATATTGTGACGAATGGGAGGGCGACACATGTCACCCCCCCTTATTGTTGCCTTGGACGAAAATGTCATGGCCAAAATGGTCATTGACCTTTGTTGGATGACTAAGTCTTGCAAGTAGTGAGCTTGAGATAATTGACTTGGTCAATGGGTCCACAAAGTCTTGATATTTAATAAGACCTCATCCAAGCCACCCATTTGTTTACATCTTGACCCTCCATTGTACTATATAATACTAGTAGTAGCAAGACAAGCTTAACACTTAGCCAAATTTTCAAGAATTTCAAGAACACTCACTAGAGCTCTGGTTTGGCTAGCTCTCTTTACAAAAAAATTTGTTTGTTGTCCATTTAGCTCCACACTTTAAACCAAGGTTCTTGAGTGTATTGTAAGTGTATCTCAATAGAAAAATCTCGGAAAAAGATAGTTTTCGTGTTAGTCGCAAGGTGAAAACCTAGTTGCTTTCTAGGTTTTGTTTTGAAGTTTGAAGGAAAATTGTTGGTGTTGTTCTAAGGGTCTCAAGTGGTGGATTGAAGTGTCTTGAAGAGGCTCTAAGTTGCTAAGGAGCGACTTCGGATTTGGAGTTGGATTAAGATTCGTTGAGGTATAATCTTGTCTCTTAAAAGTATTACAAGATTATATATATATTGTTGTTGTTAGCTTTACATGTTGCTAGCATGAAGTTGATATGTTGAAGTTTATAAGTATTATGGATTTCTTGTAGCCTTAAAAATCTAAAATGTAATGTAAGCCATGTGAAGTTGGATTACAATTTGGTCGTTTACTAGAATCGTCGCATGTTACTTACTTGAAGATTATAGTAGTATAATCGATTGCGACTTGATATCATGTTATGCTAATAATTTGGATTGAAATGGAAATTGGATAAGAATTGGTATTGTTGTACTCAATATGGCCGAAATTGGACTAGTAGTTGTATTAGTTTGATATCTATTGTGGGGCGGAATTTTACACGTCTAGTAGGCGTGTAATCCCTGTGTTGATTGCATTGATTGGGCCTTAAATGTGGCGTGTTTGGTTATTGTATTCGGCCTTGAAAAAGGTGGAAAAGTAAGTAGAAACAAAGGAGGTGCTGTCCGATTTTCCGTAGAATTTAGAGACTTTACACTTATAATATCCTACGTTTGAAGTAAGACGTTAATAGACGTATTGTGGATATTATAGGTTGACATACTACGGGCGGTACATTGTACTTGGCAAGTGGTTTGACCCGAAGAGGTATGTAGAACTTTTCCTATCTTTTGAGCATGACTAGTTGCACGTATATAGTGCGTAGACGACAAGACCTTGATATCCTTTACTAGTTTTATGAATAGCCAAGTCGGGTGAGTTAGGAGATTAACTCACTTCTTTGAAAGTATTAAGGATGTCTTAAGTTTTATTAAAGTTAAGGGACTTGAAGAGTTTTAAAGTATGTGATACTTGTTCCGTTTTAAACGTATAAGTCCCTTGGATAGGAAATTGTATTTTGGCTAAGGTATAAAGTGAATATAACGACTTTATGGGAAGTTGGTTATATTAGCTTTATGGAAAGATAAATGACTTGATTTTAATGAAAAGGCAATTTGATTTTAAGGCACCAATTGCCTAAGGTTTTATAAGAAAAGGAGTTACTTGATTTAGAAACCTAACTTCATTTCTAAAGGTATTGTGACTTGTCTTGAAAAGCAATTTTGACTTGATACTACGGTTAATAGTATCTTGGAAGTTTTATACTAAAAAGAGTCATTTGTTTTAAAGAGTAGAAGTATGTAGTACTCGGGTTAAATTCCCGGATTTTCATAAAAGATATGTTAGTGCCTTAACTAAACTAAAATGAGAGTGTTTATGAATAATACTAATAAGAAGTTAGGGGGATTTCTTAACTTGCTTATTTATTGTATGATAATGGTAGGGCTTATGTTATGTATGATGGTAGGTTGAGATAGGGTAAGAGTATAAATGAGGGTAAACCCCAAGACGTTATACCACCTTCTCGGGTAAGAGTATAAATGAGGGTAAATCCCCAAGACGTTATACCACCGCCTGCGGTAAGAGTATAAATGGCGAAACCCCAAGACGTTATACCACTGCTTTTTCCGTGGATTTGCTACCACGACGCGAGGAATACCTCACGCGAGTCCTTATGGGCTTACGCGGGTGAAAGCAGTCCACGCGGACACGACTTACGCGAATACCTCGTGTGGTCCACACGACCCACGCGGTGAAATAGTCCCGCGAGTAGGATTGCTTAACGACATCGTGGCGGATGGTCCCGCTTTGATCGTGAGCTTCCTATTTTTATGTCAGACGATACTATTAGTTACTCTCATTTAGTAAGGCAATTGTAATCGTAATTTTATTATCACACACGCCTCCCATTGTTTTTAAACTTATGATGTAATTCTGGTATTTTCCGCTTTACATACTTAGTACATATCAGGTAATCGACCCCTTCCTGGCCATGCGTTACGCCGCAGTAGGGTAAGCAGTGGTGGATCCTCATTCTTAGGATCACATATCGACGCCGTAAGCTCCATTTCTCGGAGGCTTGTCTTTTAGTACGCTTCTTCCCCGATGTTGTAGATTTATGTACATTCGTGGTATGGCGGCCCCGCCCGCCACCGTTGTTATTCCTAGAGGTCCGTAGTCACGTGTTGTGGTTTGGGTCGTAAGAACCGAGTTGTACGCTTTTTCGGTTTATGCATATTTTATGGCGCGGCCTTATCGCTAGCTTTGTGTTATTATTGTCTAAATGTTGTATGTTGTGTATGTTCCGCCGCTATTCTCACGATGTATTCTCGAACGGTGCCTGTGTAGGGCACTGGGCCGCGCCCGGTCGGTCGTGATTATGTGATATGAAAGTCTACGATTTTATGAACTTGCCTATGCTTGCTTGTGATAGCCTCGGTGAAAGTATTATATTTTTACGCCGCGTGACTCTGGAGGAGGTCTTGTTGTGAATTTAGTTGGACGTACCGACAGTGACGGAGGATTCCACGGGTATGCTTCCATTGTGATTGATCTTTAGACATACTTATACTATGTGGATTAGGCATGCGATCGGGACGCGGTAGATTCCCAGTTGTTTTATTACTCCTGACACGCTTATACGATGTGGGATTTGGGGCACGCGACGACGCGGTTAGATTCTGGATTGTTTTATTACTCCATGTACATGCTTATACGATGTGGGATTTCTGGGTATGTGACCATGTCGATATTGTTATTCCGTGGACTAGCTCTCCATGAGGTTTAGTGACGCAGACGGTCCGTAGTTAGCTTCCGTATTTACCCCCACGATGGTCACGCAGTCGGATCCGTAGTTGGCTTCCGACTTGCCGTCACAATTCTATGGCACAGTTTGCTACGGTAGACTCTGGTAGATAGCTTTCGCACTTGCCCCGGTCATATCTCGTGACGGTAGGCTGGATCTGGTAGTTGGCTTTCGTACTTGCCGGTCGACGTTGGCGGATCTCGTAGTTGGCTTTAAATCTTGTCCGGCTTTTATGATGCAGTGGATCCGTGGTTCGCTTTCCTACTTGGCCCGTACAGTTCTTATGACACAGATGAGACCTGGTGTTCATGTATACATATTAGTATTATATTATATCATGGATGCCAGTGGCGGCGAATTTCACGCATGATTGATATTATGGGCGTGAGACCCGTGGTTATACGTGAGTAATGACTTTGAGGGCATGCGTCTACGACTTGACATGATCGCTATGTATTGTAATCGTAGTCCGTTATCATACGTGTCTCCTGCTTTATATAGATCATTATGATTTCATTCTGATTTTTAGTTTCACATATTTAAATCGACCTCCTTCGGGCTGCGTCACGCCGCAGGTTGAGGTACATAGCTTGTTGATCCTCATTCTTATGATCACTGTTCAGCTGGTTGGGAAGCTCCATTATTTCGGAGGCTTTGTATTTTGGTACAGTTCCCTGAGGTTGTAGATTTATGTATATTCAGGGGTATGGCGGGGCACTGTCCCGTCGCAGTTGTTCTGTCAAAACTCTTGGAGGTCTGTAGTCATATCTTGTGGGTCGCTTTGAAAAAAAAGAGTAACTACTTTTGGTTTTACGTAGTTATATGTATATTTTTGGAAGGTGGCCTTATCGGCTAGCATGTTATTTATTTCTTTGAGATGTATGAATGTTCCGCTACTATTCTCTGATATTTACCTGTAAAGGGTGTCTAGGTAGGGCACCAGTCGCGGGCCCGGGGTTGGATCGTGACAATGTAGGTGGTCTAAACTGTTGGGATGAGGTAGCCTGATTCTGTCCTTGCTGGTTCTGGTAGATACTTTGATATGGTTGCTGCTGGGCCTGGTCGTTCCTCCACAAAAAGTTAGGGTGATTACTCCACCCTGGATTGTATGTGTTGGAATTATAAGGCCGCTGAAAGTTCCCAACTGCCTGAACTTGCTCCATTGGCACATTATTAGGGTCCACCGTTGTGCATATGTCAAAGGAATGCGGTCCACAATAAATCTTACAATTTACAGGCATATGGACTGCATTCACAGACATGGTGTTCTGCTGCAGTTGCTTCGTCAGAAGGGCCACCTGTGCATTCAGGGCAGTGATGGCATCTAATTCATGTATGTCCATAGTCTTCTTGTTATTCACTGACCTGTCATCTGCTCATTGATGGTTGTTGGCATCCATGTCTTCGAGTAACTCAGGTGCCTCATTAACACTCTTTCTCATAAAGGCTCCCCCTGCTGCAGCATCAATGATGGTACGAGTAGTACCACTCAGCCCATTATAAAAAATGTGGACTAACATTCACTTCTCTATGCCATGATGGGGGCATTTCCTCTGCAGGTCCTTAAATCTCTCTCATGCATCATAGAGCGACTCATCATCCACATGGTAAAAATTGTTTAACTTTCCCCTTAACTTTGCCACTTTTGAAGGCAGTGGTGGTGGTACTCGAACTCGGCGCGTGACTTCACGAGACGGCGAAGTGAATGGGGGTGTCGATGGAGTGTGAGATAGATGAGTGGAGATGAAGATACGAAAAAATGAAGGGGGGTATGATATGGAAAGTTGTGACTACTGATGGTGAGTGTTAAGAGGGGAACATTTATTTTATAAGGTGTTATTTAGGGTTTAGGTATTTGGGGGGGAAATGAAAATGTTTGGTTTTGGAATTTGAAAATGGGCAGTTCGGCTCATGGGATGGGTCAATAAAATATAATTTGGCTTAGAGAAGATGAGTTTAATTTTGGGAGTGTTTTTGGGTTGAAAATTAAAATATAATCGGGTTTAAATTGAAATAAAGCTAAAAAATAAAACATAGATTGGACGCCCTTTTATTGCAAAAAAATGGAAAATTCAGGTCATAATTGGATGTCAACAGGGAGGGAGTTATCGAGTGGGCTGGTGGAAATGGGCATGTTATCTGGGTCGGTGAAGTGAATGAGGGATCATTGGGCCTACTCATTTGGGAAGGAGGGTTTCGAGGCCTGGATTGGGTCGAGACCGTCGAAGTGGAAGTAGTGGGCTCCCTGAAACAGACTGGCCCAATTTCCAAATGAGGCATATTTTGGGCTGCTCCAGGTTGGACCAATGGTAGGGACAATGAAGTAGTGGTCCCCCTTGTTTGGGCTTGGGGAGATGGGTTATTGAAATGGTATCTCAATATTGGATGAAGTTCCTCATCTAGAAAATCATATGAATGCGAGGAAGACGTGTGAGAATTAGCAAATGGGAATGTGGACTAATAAAAAATAACATAACGATAGATGATAATTTTCACATTAGATATATCATAACACTTCTAGCCCCTATTATTTTGTGGGTATCCCAAAAAAACACATGGAGTGGAACAGGTTTGAAGTTTGTTTATTGTTATGGAGGGAAACAATGGATAGCACAAACACCCGAAAACCCTCAAATGTGTATAGGAATGAATACAATGGTACAAATTTTGTGTGGGTGATAAGTTCGAGAGTAGCTTTCTAGGAAGAATGTTTAAAAGAGATGTGGTCATTTGAAGAGCATGATGCCAAAATGATGGTGGTATGGACGAATGTGCAAGAAGTGTGCGAATTAAATTGTTGATTGTTCGTATTTTTCTTTCGTCTTTTCCATTTTGGTGACAAAATTCCTTAAATTGGTCATTTATGAATTCTCTCTCATTGTCACATTGAAAACATTTAATGGATTTCTCAAACTGGGTTTGGATGAAAATACTAAATTGTTTAAAAACATTAGGGACTTGTGAATTTTCCCAAGGGGAAATGTCCATAGAAAATTAGAATAATCATCTAATATAAGCATGTAACACTTATGACCTGCCGAACTTAAAATTGGGGACGTCCACAAATCAATATGCATGATATCAAATGTCATAATTGTATCGGTAGTATATAAAGAAAAAGGAAATTTAACATTTTTCCCAAATATTCAAGACTGACAAACATGAGAGTCCATAAATTTGTTACAATCAATAAATTTATTTTTTCTAAGAGAATTGAACACCGGTGCTCCCGGGTGTCCCAAATGGTTATGCCATAAAATAGGAGAAAGAGTAGCAAAAGTTGATGGAGTGGTAACTTAGTTGTTGGAGGTGGCGGTGATGGGATGCAAGTCCTCAATGCTATTACATCTCATTAGTGGCATCCCCGTCTGAAAGTCCTTTACAGAAAACCCAAATAGATCAAAATTAACAGAAACATTGTTGTTAGTGGTGAAACGACGTACACATATCAAGTTTTTAATAAGTTTGGGGACATGTAGGATATTTTTCAAATGTAAAGGTGGGTGAGTGTTAGGCCGATTTCCAATTGCTCACGCAAGTGTACGTATCGTTACAAGTAATATAGTCTGGTAAGACCGAATATCGTCCTCAGAGACTGGTTTCTAATTACCGAACATCTATTCTAGGTTATCTATTTGGCAAACGCTAAGTTGGTTTGGTTTTTATCTAACACTAGTAGAGTAATTGCAATAATTAAACTAAACTATTGAGGTTTAATTAGTTATGAAGGAATTAGAGCTCTCAGTATCCTCGACTATCCACTCTTATCAATCCTTAATGCAACTAGAATGACTTCTTCTTCTACGTTAAGATAGCAGGTTAACTAGACTGTCTTATATTCCGGTTAGGATATATAATCACTCAACCCCAGTGCAGAAACCTTCTATATTTCTATGATAGGTTTTACCACATAAGAGGATTAAGAACAATAACCTATATTGCTACACAAGTATCGGGGTACTTTCGTCCGCGATTTTAACCTATGTCTATTCAATTACAGCATATCCAAATCTCTCCTCTCAGTTCTTGATTCGAAATCATATAGATTATGATAATTAGTGATCAATTAACTACCAAACATTCATACCAATATTGAATAAATCTTAATCAAGTGAAGAAGAAACCAACTAATGCATTAATTCATGAAAACGAGTTTCAAACGATTCAAAAGGAAAGCCCTAATAAAGTGTTTAGCTCCTAGCCATAGACATGCTAAGAACTAATACAAATCCCAACATGAACTGAATTAAAATAGGGAAAAGAAAGACATATACTTAGAACTAATGTCTCCAATTGTAGCCACCAAAGTTGTGATGCGTTGTGTATCCCCCTTGTGTACCCTAAAATATGTCCCAATTGTTTAAATATGCTGCAAAAATCGTGTGCCCTGGACCCTTCTGCCCCTGGCCGATTGTCTTCGGATTTGCAAAATTACGTGCCGCCGCCATGAGCCTAAACTTCGTGGGCGATATGATCTTCTCAGCCATGGCGCTGCCTTCTCGTCCGAATCTCCAATTTTTAACATTTTTTCCTCGGGACCCTTCTTTTACGCCCACTTTTCGCTCCTTTTCGCCATTTTGCCTTTTTGAACCGTTGTGACTCAAAAGAAAGAAAAACGACCCTAACACTACACTTATTTAAACGAAAATGGGGAAAATACTAACTAAAAATGACTAAAAAAACGTATACAAAATACGCCTAACAGTGAAGGGGGAGGTTTAATTGTCCAATACCACGAATTGGAATTTCCTACTCAGTGCCAACGATAATATTTTTATTACTGCTCATATTAAAATAAGATGATAGAGTACCTTGAGATGTCGTCATGTGTCAGGTTTCCCCCGTGTCCATATACCACGAGTCATCGGGAACATTGAGATTCATATTGTTCCTGGTTTGCTCAATGTCCGTGGGAGCATAACTCGAAGACGATGGTCCATGGGCTAAAAATGCTTGATGTGGGTGACTGCCTGTTCGGAGTGTTGGGCTGGCCCACTAGGCTGTCGGGTCGGTCAGGGTGGGCTCCACTGCTGCGGGTTCCAACCCCAAGGCGGGAATTGGCCCCACTACCCGTTGCCACCAAATTGATGCGGCTGCCAGTGGGGATAGTTCTGCCCCTGTTTCCCGTGGCTGCCTCCTCCGCCGGATGTGTTCCCGCTATCGTGACCCCACCCCCTTCCACCATTATTTTTCCTTTGTTGTTGTTGAGATTTGACCCATCTTTTGTCCATTATTGTTGCGATTTGATGCACCTCCCGAACCAGAAATTTGAGAGCCAAAATTATTCGTAGACACGTTGGTGGATAGTAGGGTGGTGCCAGCATTATTTCAGTTACTTTGTTGAATGAACGTAGCAACTCTATCATATTGTTCATTCAAACCCGCAATTAGTTCGAGAACCAACCTTTGATTTGTCATCGGTGCACCACTATTAGATAGTTTATCGGGAAGCATTTTTAATTCTTGACAATAGGAGGAGACGTTTGCAAAGTCATCCAATTTGATATTGGTAAATTGGTTTTCACGATATATCGCCCGATAAATCTTATTATCTTGAAAAATATTTTGCAAACACTCCCAAGCTTGTTGAGTCGTAGAGTCCGGTTCCAAGATGGTGTGCAAAAGGTCATTAGATATGGTGTCGTAAATTCATTGAAGGACTATAGCATCCAAGAGAGACCATAGAGTCTTGTCAATATTGGTGTCCTCCGACGGAGACTTAGGGGGAATAATATGGTTAATAACTTGGTATGCGCGACAATGAATTTTGAATAACTTCGCTCAAGATGAATATTGCCCTTTTTCTATCTCAAGAATCACCGGAATGAAGTTCTTGACATTGTTGACGATAAGAGAGGGATGTAATTTATTTTGGTCGAACATTGTTACCTAAGAGGAGATATGATATTTGGTGATTGGAGGAAGTGGAAGGAATAACCCTAATTAGGGTTTGGAGGTTGAAGAACGTCCCAGTACTAATGAAGAAATGAGTATATTAAAGAAACAAGGATCCCACCAGAATATTTTCTTTGGATTGGACCAAACCCAGGGCGGGGAAGGAATCAGGAATTACTAAGCTCGTTAGCGTTCTTTGTTGATTTTTGAAAGAAGGGGCTTTAGCTTCTCGAGCGAATGCGAGAGGGGTGGAAGCCGTTTGAATAAAAAAAAGATGAGTGAAGCAACTTTCCCAACCCCACCTTCTACCGAGGTCATACATCATACAACAGGCCCGAATTGAAGCCGGAGACCTATTCGAGGTCAAGGTCGATATTTTCAGGGTCATGTCTAGCCTTGATCCAGAAGGAGATTGGCTGGGACAGGGAGCTCGGGCCCTCGAATGGTTTTACTCCGCTCCTCAATCTTATTCTCTTTCCGATCATGCTTCAGATTCTCTTTCAGTTGTGGAAACAAGCCCCTATTCCTATCGGTTGAGTCGTAAAATAAGAAATTGAAAGATTTCGTTGAAATTCAAAAACTTTCGCAAATCTCTCCTTTCCTTAGAGTGAGTTGGTTTTGAATGAAAACTGGTTTCATCCTGACTTTCATCGGGGACAGGTATAGGGTCTGGGTCGGTCGGGAATGGGGATAGGGTTTGGCTTTGGTTTGGAGAAAACCCCTAATCAGGGTTTGGTTAATGAAGCCGACAATATGAGGATTTCAGCTAGGGTTGTGGGAGGGCCGACGGAGGTATAGTTTTAGGGAAAAGAATGGGGGGTTAATTTTATGTTCTTGATACCATGAAGGAAATATTTTCCATGCCTTTCTCATTCATGAATACAAGAATATATACATCCATAGAGGACTAATTAAAGGCTACAATTTTGATAGACTATCCTAAGAATATTCTAATTATATTTACATCCTAATTACATGGTATGTGATTATTTCTATAATTATATAACAATCCATGTACTTAATTTATTGAATTAAAATTGAGATCATTGTTCATTGACTAAAATAATTGTTTTTTAGAAGAATCTCCGTTAGAGATTGATGTGCAATTAATTTTTGTTTAAAGGGTTAAAAATGTCTTTTGATTATGTGAAATGGAACAATTATGCATTCCGTTAATAGACCTGATTTTATTTTTACTTGAAACTGAAAGAAATAATCCCTTGATTATTCTTATTAATGAAAGACATATATATACAAGTTACAAGGAAGATTCTCTTCCTATTCTACCTAGAAATCTCTATACTATTTGAAGACTAACTTTACAATTATGGTAATATTACTGTCACGCCCTTTTCCGACCGCGACATTTATTTTAGCGAATCATGCTTAATAAAAATGTTAGAAAATAAAAATAAAATGCTAAATGGTTAAAAATCATGCAAAAGAGTTTAAATAATGCTAAAGTGGTGCTAAAATGCTAAAAATGCTAAAAGGGGTGCTAAGAGTGCTAAAGGTGCTTAAAAAGGTGCTAGAATATTAAAAGTGCTAAAAGAGGTGCTAAATATACTAAAATGCTAGAAGTATTAAGTAGGGTGCTAAGGTGCTAAAAGGATGCTAAAGTGCTAAAGGGTTGCTAGGGTTCGCGGAGTCGCCACCTAATTAGTTTGGGTGAATTAGGACACCTAAATGTCAACTAAGTTAAAGTCAACACTAACTCCATTTAAATGGTCTGCTAAACTTAATGAGATTCTGGGTAAGGGTTCTTTATTATCCTAAAGGGAAGGGGTCAGGAACCCTAAAGGATCCGCAAACTTGTGGTTGTTCGTTCAAACCTAGGGTTAATTCTTATGCTAAGATTTTTTAAAATATAAAGATGATGAAAGTGCTTCATGAAAGGATGCATTTTTTAATAGAGATATACATGCGAAGTTTTAAAGTATACATATAAATATATAAATTTAAAGAAAAACGTCCATTTTATAGATGTATGCAAAGTTGATTCAAAGATATGCATTTCTCTTGTAAAATCAATATATATGGCATGGTGCGAAAAGATGCAATTTATAATAGCAAGGATATTCAAAATAAATTATTCATATGATGTTAATAAAAGAGCTTAGGAGAAAATCAATTTCTTTTGTTATCAACTTGATAAGAATAATGCGTTAGTTCCACGATTAGATATGCAAATAAAATTATTAAGCGAAAGGTTAAGCATGCATGCTAAGCCTAAGATAAGTGACAAAAAGTGCATTTCTGATTTTATTTTTTAAACTTCCCGCTCAATTTATTTATTTAGATGCTAATTATTCTATGTCTCTTATTAATTACAACGTTAGCTAATTAAATTTCAACAAATAGTCCAACAAATATATATAAGACACGTAAGATTGAGATGCTAAAAGGATGCTTTGAGGGGGGGGGGACGATGTCGTCTCGTCCCCCTTTTGTTTGGAAATTCTGAGGCGGAATGCGGTGGATACAAATCTTCATTTTTGTCATGATGAGTCTCGTAATGTGACCCTTCGTTGCTCCCATGCATTTCATGTAAAAGAAATAAGAGGAAAGGATTAGTATGTACCCCAACCTCATCAACAATTTAAACACATATGAGTCATTTACTTCGGCAATTAAAAGAGAAAAGAGGCCCGAAACAGTAAATCAATAATCTGAAACTGAGCAGTGGGCCGCAAGATAGTTAATTCAGAGGCATTCAAACATGGATGAAGCATGGGTCAAATGCCCATCTAAGAGAAGTTGGGGGTAAAATCATAGTGAGAACAAGACATTGCTCAATACCAGTGAATTAACAGATTTAACATGCACCGCTTCAGCAATCGAGACACCATGACATATATTTCCAGCGGACAAGAAAGTTTTCATTAAGGTAAAAGTCTTTAAGCATGCATGGGAATAAAAAATAAAGTCAAGCAGGCCTATTAGTAACAGGGAGCCAAACAAAATAACCATATGGGGGTTAAATACGAACCAGCACAAAGAGGACTTAGAGGGAATCATATGAGATCGAAATGGCCAGCAAATGGACAGATCCAGTTTTGACCAAGAGAGAGGAAAAGTAATACGTATGATTAAAACATTCAGACTATTAAATCAAGAAGGAATGTATTGCAGCAGATCTATGTATTATCGACTTAATCCATGGTGAGGCAATTTGAAATATATTTCATGACGTGACACAAGGGGCACAAATATGATTGCATATTTACATACAAATCCAGAGGGATTCCTACATATGCATTAGGAACACAATATGGACTCAGATAGACTTAATAACAGAATCATAACATGGATAAACTGCTCCAGATTTCAATATTTGGCTTAAAGGTTCATCAACCAGATGCGGATGTCAATCAGGGGGCTGGGTGGATCATTATACCTCAAGGACTACTAATCACAGATGTTTTAATCGTTTTAGACCTATACATCCTAAATAGATACTAAATAGCTTTCAAAATTTCAAACATGTTCGACAGGAGATTTTCACGTTGCTAACTACTTAACATCTAATTATTTACCTATAAGATCAATCTCGGGACAGATTTCAATGGTATTGAATACATTACCCATGGATTCGTGCTGAACTAGACATAAAAGGCAGCCAAAGAGACAATGTTCACAGGTTCTTTCATTTGTACGGGCATGGATATAATTTCAGTTGCAGGTTATAACTGTCATGATTCCCAACTTTTCAATTGTTCTATCCATTCACCTTCAGAGGCTAACAGACATATGTAAACCCCGTATTATCTATTAAACAGAATACATCCAAATTAAATATTCAAACAATCATCCCTTAATTCTAGATAATCAAGCAACATACATAACCATAAGCATGGAAAGATGGATGTATTAGCGGGTCTAAAACTGGAACTAAAACTTAAACTAAATGTTTTTAACACATAATTAATCCACAATAAAACACACAGCATAAATTAAAGAGTAGAACTGAGAGGAAATGAATTTACCTTCTCCGGGCAGCAAACCGAAGCAGCGTATCAAGTCGTCGATTCACTCGGGATCCATTGCGATGCGTTTAAAAGAGAGGTGCGAGACTTACTTGATAATTCTTGTTTGATTCTTTTCTACGGTTTCTCGATTGCTTACTGAATGAGTCTTTCTCTTGAGACTGACTTTTCGATGCTTTTTCTACTGGTTTTTATTGTTGAAAGGTTCACTTCTTTCCTGATTGATGCCTATTGCCCCCTTTGACTGCCAACTTTTTGATTTTAAGGGGGTTATTTCGGGAGCTCTTGATTTTGAAGGGGATTCCTCTGTATAAACTCTGGGATCTTTCCCGTTCAGTCCTCTCTCTTCCTCTTTTTTTTGCATGTGTGAAATGAGTTTATTTATATGGCCATCCTTGGGTTCTAATGTTGGTAAGTATTTTAAGGTGTGATTTTGGCTGATTTTGGACGAGATTGGTGCTTGATTCTTACTGCGATTTCGTGCTATTTTGTGAGATTTGGGTGTGATTCGCAGGCGAGAATCTCGATTGGGGTCTTGGCGGCGATGGGGTACGAGGGTAAGGGAGGTGCGGCGGGTTCTGGTGAGCTCTTTTTTAGGTTTGCGTTTTAGGGCTTTTAGGTTAAATTTCTTTTTGGGTCTCCTTTGGACGATGAGGTGATGGTCGAGAGAAATAAGGGAAGGGTTGCGGGTGATGGGCCGCGGGTCAGGGGAAGATAGTGAGTCGCGGATTTGGGCTGGGTAATTTAAAGGGTGGGATGATTAGTTTTAGGAGTTAGTTTTAGGTATTAGGTATTTAATTAGTGGTAAATTATTTAAATACAACTCTAGGTGTTTTATTAATTTTAGCTTGGATTTTTATTATTACAATAATAAATGCGGGCGTGCTATTTAATTAGTGCTTTATAATGCGATGCCGTTATTAGAATATTATTTATTATGTGTATTTTGCGATGTTAAATTAAAATTGAATGAGGTTTAGATTATTACTAAATTATTTAAATGCTAAATGCGGATATGACATTTAAGGATTGCTTAATGCTTTTATAAATGCGACGCTATTAAAATGCATGTATTAGATTAAAATTAATTTAAATTACAAACAATATTAATGAAACTGCCTTGCGTATTAATAAATGCGACTATGCTATTTGACGCGACGTCGTGTTTATTATTATTAATAGAATTATGATAGGGCTTAAAATTGATAAATGTGGGCGCGAGACTCAAAGTACTTAATACTCTTCGTAAAATGCGGTGCCATTATTAAATCACTTATTTATGCATGTATTAATATTTTATTGCTGCCTTTTATTATTATAAATGTCACGACCCGACCCCGGGACCGCGACTGGTGCCCTACCTGGGCACCCTTACAGGTAAATATCAGAGATAATCAGCGGAACATACATGAAACTTATAAATAAAACAACGGAAGTAAAACAACAGTCGGTAGATAGGGCTACCTTCGCAGACGTCATACATAAGCAAGCGGTTGCCTCCTTTCTTTACAAGCAGACCCACAATATGTGACTACTGCACCTCTAAATTACAAGCGTGGCGGGACGGGGCCCCGCCATACCTGAATATACATGAATCTACTACCTCGGGAAAACCGTACAAGAGCTAAACCTCGGAGCAAATAGAGCTTTCTCTCAAAGTGAACCAAGATCCTAAGAGCAAGGATCACCAACAGGTACCTAAAACCTGCGGGCATGGGCGCACCCGAAGAAGTCGATTAACAAAAATGCAGTATAGAAACGAGAAATAAAATGCAATAACCAAAACATATCTGTATAAAAGAATGTCCTTTTAACTCACGAAACCAATCATATATTAACCGTTCGTTCCTTCTTTCGATAAGATTTAACAACATATTCTTACATACTTACTTAAGAGTTTAATCCGGCCTTTTTCACATAACTTACATATCTTACATAACATAATCCGCCCATTTGCGGGACACACGGTGTCTTGATGAATCATGTGACATAATCAGGCCCGCTGTGGGGCTCGGTGTCTTGTGGAATCATATAACATAATCCGGCCGCTTTGTGGGGCTCGGTGTCTTGTGGAATCATATAACATAATCCGGCCGCTGTGGGGCTCGGTGTCTTGTGGAATCATATAACATAATCCGGCCCGCTTTGTGGGGCTCGTGTCTTGTGGAATCATATAACATAATCGGCCGCTGTGGGGCTCGGTGTAAGATAGCGTAACGCCTATGTGAAGGCTCGGGGTAATATGGCGTAATCCGCCTATGTGTAGGCTCGGTGTATCTCATAACGTGTCCGCCTATTTGTAGGCTCGGTGTATTTCATAACGTGTCCGGCCTATTTGTATGCTCGGTTTGATTTTACTTAAATAACATTTTCAAACCATCTCTTCACTTCTTCTTAAGTCGTCATAATAACTTCCCATAAAGCTATTATAACAACCTTTCACCTTAGAGAACTTAAGGCACTTTTTATTCTTACAACATTAGGAAAAACTAGATCCAAAATACTACGTGCATACAAACTTAAAAGAATCATAGAACTCCTTTCTTTTAAAGCTCAAGTCACATACTCTTTTGGAAGCCATCTTCTTAACTTTTGAAATAAATTAAGCCATACTTTGTAAAATTAAGTCATTTCCACTTATAAAATCAAGGCTTATAGCCTTAACACCTCGTAGCATACACTCTTTCAAATCATGTCGCTTATACTTTAGAAATCAAGTCCATAACTTGAAAAATAAAGTTTCATAATCCTTTAAAGAAAATCAAAGTTCATAGTCTTAAAACTTCATAACATACATTCTTTAAAGTCCATTTACTTATACTTGTAAAATCATGTCATCTACACTTTTAAAACCAATCCCCTTTTTACACATAAATTCAAGTCATTTTCAAACATAAAAATCAACTTACATACTTACTTTAAACAAATCAAGACACATAGCCTTTAAATCAAATCTCATAATTTCCTAACCATTCTTACTAACGTCTCCCATAAGACCTAGTAAGGACTTAGGACAATTTAAACATACTCTTAACTTAGATTCAACAATGTAAATACTTCTTAACTTCTAAGAGTAGAAGGAATCTTGAAATACTATCACATGGATATTTCATACGTAGGATCATGCCAAAGAAAGTAGAGGTTCACATACGCCATGACGATTGTCGACAAGTAGCAAAATGCTCCAAAGTACTTCAACCTTGAGCTATTCCATTCTTCAAGTAGGATACGCTATACTTAGTACATCAACCTATAATGGTCACCATACGTCCATTAACCTCTTACTTCATACGTAGAATATTTTAGGTGCTAAGTCGCTAAATTCTACGGAAAATCGGACAGCACCTCCTTTGTTTCTACTCATTTTGCCACCTTTTTCAAGGCCGAATACAATAGCCAAACAGCCCCAATTGGCTCACAACAATATAGAAGGCGATCCAATACAAATAGTTAACTATACATTGACCCGATTGGCTCACCACAAAATGAAGGTAGTTCAATACAAATAAATAACAAACTAATACAAACTACATGTCCAAATTCGGCCACCTTGAGTTCAACAATACTAATTCTTATCCAATTTCCATTTCAATCCAACTTGGTAGCATAACATGATATCTAGTCGCAACCAATTATAACTACTATAATCTTGAAGTCAATTACATGCGGCGATTCTAATAACGATCAAATTGTATTCCAACTTAACATGACTTACTTTCATTTGAACTTAAGCTACAAGTAATCCATAATACTTATAAACTTCAACTTAACAACTTCATGCTAGCAACATGTAAAGCTAACAACAACAATATAAATAATTTTGTAACACTTTCAAAGAACAAGATTATACCTCAACGAGTTGTAATCGATCTTCAAAACCGAAGTTGCTCGTTAGCAACCTAGAGCCTCATCAAGACACATCAATCCGCTCCTTGAGACCCTTAGAACCACACCAACAACTTTCCTTCAAACCTCGATCCAAAACCTAGAAAGCCACTAGGTTTTCACTTTGCGACTAACCCAAAACTATCTTTTCCGAGATTTTTCTATTGAGATATGCCTCTGATACACATAGGGACCTGGTTTAAAGTGGGAAGATTATTGGATAACAAACAAAAATTTTCTTGTGGGAAGCTAGCCTAACCCGAGAGCACCCCAAAGGATTCTTGAAATTCTTGGAAATTTTTCTAAGTGTCAAACTTGGTCTTGCTACTAGTAGTGTTAAATAGAACCTTGGAGGTCAAGATGCAAACAATTTGGTGGTTTGGATGATCTACAATTAAATATCAAGACTTGTGGGACCTTTGACTTTGGTCAATTTTGTCAAGCTAATTAATTGGAAGACTTAGTCATCCTAAGGCTATGGTCGATGACCATTTTGGCCATGACATTTTCGTCGAAGGCATCGATAAGGGGATGACAAGTGTCGCCATCCCATTCGTCACAATATTACGTTTTAGGCAATATCACAATTAGATAAAATTTTACAAGTCTCAAATCTTGACACTTATGAGTTCTTACGTACGTTCTTAAAACATGTCCTGAAAATACGGGGTGTAACATTCTTCCCCCCTTAGAAACATTCGTCCTCGAATGTTCTTTCGGAGTCAAACTTATAATTAGCGACATAGTTTCCTTTCACCACCGACATACCAACAATGCCACACATGGCCCTAATACCTTGCACACGCATATCATCATCATAAGCCCAAAAGAGATTATCTTTTCGTACTTCCAACTCCTTCTAACATACATACATAACTTCATACCGACTCGGCCTCGAACCTTTGGAGTCACTCTATAAAACAACATAAGGCCATTTAGCTTCATGACTGGTTAGGTGGAGCGCGTCCACGAACCCGTAAAACAATTAACTAAACTTGGGCCTTGCGCGCCGTGACCATCACGTGGCGGAACTACTACCAACTGATCCCACTCCATTACAGGCCATGGGAGACGTAACAGTCCTCAACCCGACTCGGCGTCGCTTAACTCTTATCCTTGGTGCGACTTAAAATCTTATTGCGGAGAAAACCTTATATACCTAAGGTCTCGGCGATAATCAATATTCTTAGGCTCGCAATTTCCATGCTCCGCCCACCTTACGGTCCCGATGGCAAGGGTACAAAAACTTCTCATAATACCAAAACCACATTTATGCCGATCACGATAACCATTGCTTACTCTATCGGACCTCATCAGTATAATTCTCTTAAGCTTACTACGGCTTAATCTATTAACATGACATTAGTTAGGTTCCTTAATATGGCTTCTTAAGGGTTCACTACCCTATCATGACTCATCCTTTCCCGATTACCTCAAAATAAAACACAAAACCTTGGCGAAAATTCATTAACTATTCCATACCTTCGGTATCTAGTTAGTCTTTACGATTCTGGTAATCTAAAATCATTCTAAGCAACAGCGTCGACCTCATACATAACTCCGTATAGATGTATGTCACAATACCAACTATACTATAATCATTACCAACACGGATACGCAATCCACATAGTCATTCTGGTCGCTCTTTGTCTTTCTCGTGAATGCGATCAACGTAACTCGTTAGGGAGGCGACCACTAACAACAGCGACTATCGCGCGATCTCGGTGAGAAGAATGAAAACCAATCCTAAATGTCCTGCGACCTCACGATTATAGATGTGGTGCACAACACGCGATAATCAAGACTCTACTAGACACGGTGCGTAGACACTTTCAGAGGACTAAGCGCTCGATACCACTTTTGTCACGACCCGACCGGGACGCGGCGGTGCCCTACACAGGCACCCTACGAGTAAATATCGAGAGATAATCAGTGGAACATACATGAAACTTATAAATAAAACAACGGAAGTAAAGCAGCAGTCGGTAGATAAGGCTACCTTCGCAGACGTCATGTCATGCGAAGCGGTTGCCTCGCTTTTTACAAGCGGACCCGATATGTGACTACAGGACCTCTAAGAATTACAAGCGTGGCGGGACGGGGCCCGCCATACCCTGAATATACATGAATCTACTACCTCGGGGAAAACCGTGCCAAGAGCTAAACCTCGGAGCAAATAGAGCTTTCTCAAAGTGAACCAAGATCCTAAGAGCGAGGATCACCAACAGGTACCTAAAACTGCGGGCATGGGCGACCCCGAAGAAGTCGATCAACAGTGCAAGTATAGAAACGAAATAAAATGCAATAACCAAAACATATACGTATAAAAGAATGTCCTTTTAACTCGCGAAACCAATCGTATATTTAGTAGTTCTTTCGATAAGATTTAACAACATATTCTTACATACTTACTTAAGAGTTTAATCCACCTTTTTCACATAACACATATCTTACATAACATAATCCGGCCCGTTTGCGGGACACGGTGTCTTGATGAATCATGTGACATAATCAGGCCCGCTGTGGGGCTCGATTATCTTGTGGAATCATATAACATAATCCGGCCCTTTGTGGGGCTCGGTGTCTTGTGGAATCATATAACATAATCGGCCGCTGTGGGGCTCGGTGTCTTGTGGAATCATATAACATAATCCGGCCGCTTTGTGGGGCTCGGTGTCTTGTGGAATCATATAACATAATTCGGCGCTTTGTGGGGCTCGGTGTAAGATAGCGTAACGGCCTATGTGAAGGCTCGGGGTAATATGGCGTAATCCGGCCTATGTGTAGGCTCGGTGTATCACATAACGTAATCCGGCCTATTTGTAGGCTCGGTGTATTTCATAACGTAATCAGGCCTATTTGTAGGCTCGGTGTGATTTTCCTTACATAACATTTTCAAACCATCTCTTCACTTCTTCTTAAGTCGTCATAATAACTTCCCATAAAGCTATTATAACAACCTTTCACCTTAGAGAACTTAAGGCACTTTTTATTCTTACAACATTAGGAAAAACTAGATCCAAAAATACTACGTACATACAAACTTAAAAAGAATCATAGAACTCCTTTCTTTTTAAAGCTCAAGTCACATACTCTTTTGGAAGCCATCTTCTTAACTTTTGAAATAAATTAAGAAGCCATACTTTGTAAAATTAAGTCATTTCCACTTATAAAATCAAGGCTTATAGCCTTAACACCTCGTAGCATACACTCTTTCAAATCATGTCGCTTATACTTTAGAAATCAAGTCCCATAACTTGAAAAATAAAGTTTCATAATCCTTTAAAGAAAATCAAAGTTCATAGTCTTAAAACTTCATAACATACATTCTTTAAAGTCCATTTACTTATACTTGTAAAATCATGTCATCTACACTTTTAAAACCAATCCCCTTTTTACACATAAATTCAAGTCATTTTCAAACATAAAAATCAACTTACATACTTACTTTAAACAAATCAAGACACATAGCCTTTAAATCAAATCTCATAATTTCCTAACCATTCTTACTAACGTCTCATAAGACCTAGTAAGGACTTAGGACAATTTAAACATACTCTTAACTTAGATTCAACAATGTAAATACTTCTTAACTTCTAAGAGTAGAAGGAATCTTGAAATACTATCACATGGATATTTCATACGTAGGATCATGCCAAAGAAAGTAGAGGTTCACATACCTCGCGACGATTGTCGACAAGTAGCAAAATGCTCCAAAGTACTTCAACCTTGAGCTATTCCATTCTTCAAGTAGGATACGCTATACTTAGTACATCAACCTATAATGGTCACCATCGTCCATTAACCTCTTACTTCATCGTAGAATATTTTAGGTGCTAAGTCGCTAAATTCTACGGAAAATCGGATGACACCTCCTTTGTTTCTACTCATTTTGCCACCTTTTTCAAGGCGAATACAATAGCCAAACAGCCCCAATTGGCTCACAACAATATAGAAGGCATCAATACAAATAGTTAACTATACACTGATTGGCTCACCACAAAATAGAAGGTAGTTCAATACAAATAAATAACAAACTAATACAAACTACATGTCCAAATTCGGCCACCTTGAGTTCAACAATACTAATTCTTATCCAATTTCCATTTCAATCCAACTTGGTAGCATAACATGATATCTAGTCGCAACCAATTATAACTACTATAATCTTGAGTCAATTACATGCGGCGATTCTAATAACGATCAAATTGTATTCCAACTTAACATGACTTACTTTCATTTCGAACTTAAGCTACAAGTAATCCATAATACTTATAAACTTCAACTTAAAAACTTCATGCTAGCAACATGTAAAGCTAACAACAACAATATAAATAATTTTGTAACACTTTCAAAGAACAAGATTATACCTCAACGAGTTGTAATCCAATCTTCAAAACCGAAGTTGCTCCTAGCAACCTAGAGCCTCGTCAAGACACGTCAATCCGCTCCTTGAGACCCTTAGAACCACACCAACAACTTTCCTTCAAACCTCCATCCAAAACCTAGAAAGCCACTAGGTTTTCACTTTGCGACTAACGAAAACTATCTTTTTCCGAGATTTTCTATTGAGATATGCCTACAATACACATAGGGACCCTGGTTTAAAGTGGGAATATTATTGGATAACAAACAAAAATTTCTTGTGGGAAGCTAGCCTAACTTGAGCACCCCAAAGGATTCTTGAAATTCTTGGAAATTTTTCTAAGTGTCAAACTTGGTCTTGCTACTAGTAGTGTTAAATAGAACCTTGGAGGGTCAAGATGCAAACAATTGGGTGGTTTGGATGATCTCTAATTAAATATCAAGACTTGTGGGACCTTTGACTTTGGTCAATTTTGTCAAGCTAATTAATTGGAAGACTTAGTCATCCTAAGGCTATGGTCAATGACCATTTTGGCCATGACATTTTCGTCCAAGGCATCAATAAGGGGGGGATGACAAGTGTCGCCATCCCATTCGTCACAATATTACGTTTTCCGACAATATCACAATTCCGATAAAATTTTACAAGTCTCAAATCTTGACACTTATGAGTTCTTACGTACGTTCTTAAAACATGTCCTGAAAATACGGGGTGTAACAATAAAATTGCTGATATTATTTTTTTTAAAAAAATTAGTGTAATGTTATAGTTAAAGACTGGACGAGAGGGTCAGAATTGGGTGTCAACAACTTGTCCCTCTTTGTGTGGAGATGATGGAAGAGTCTTCGGACAAAGACGTTGACTTATAGCCAATTTTGTCTCGATCCTCAGAATTATAAATGTTGGGCAATTAAGACAAGGCTGACGCAAAATTCAAAATCTGTCTCAGTGTCGAGTTATGACGACACTGGGCTACCATGGTCAAACACCAAGGCGGGCTAATGCGGACTCAAAATTTGTTTCAGTGTCGAGTTATGACGACGCTGGGTTACCATGGCCGAAACACCAAGGCGGGCTAACGCGGACTCAAAATTTGTCCCAGTGTCGAGTTATGACGACGCTGGGTTACCATGGACGAAACACCAAGGCGGGCTAACGCGGACTCATAATTTGTCCCAGTGTCGAGTTATGACGACGCTGGGTCGACGTGATATTAAAATAAAAAATAAAAATAAACTAGATTGACCCTAGGGGTGTACCGGTATCGACCTATGTTGTTGGGTTTATGGTGATGTGGAACGAGTGGACCGACGCTTGAGGCTGCTTCTGCCATTCGTTGGGAAGGTTGGCCCCCCAACAAATTGCCCCGGTTCGCTGTAAGAGAAAATCCACGTTGTGCTCCTGCCCCTGCAAGCTAAGACTTAAGCAAACGGTTAGTGTATAACTTTACCGCAAAATGATGACGCATGAATTTATAGATGATGTAACTGTGTGAGTAGAAAATGTTATCCTGTAAAACTGTGATGTTTGTTGTGTTGATGTGATGCTTTTAATGCTGTGATTTTGTCCTTGCACGGACGTGTTGCGATTGTGAATGCGGATATGTTGTCCTTGTTGCAACTGCCCCTGTAGACTAAAGCTCAAGAAAGAGTTAGTGCGTAACTGCTAAGACAGAATAACAAAGCATGAATATATAAGAAATGCAATTTTGAGAGTAGAGAAATCGTCCTGGCGTAGATGTGATGTGCTGATGACGTCGTCTTTGGACGTGGTGTCGTTTTCGGACTCGGCGTCGTTTTCGGACTTGGCGTCGTTTTCGGACTTGGCGTCGTTTTCGGACTTGGCGTCATTTTCGGACTCGGCGTCGTTTTCGGACTTGACATCGTTTTCGGAAATGGCGTCATTTTCGGACTTGGCGTCGTTTTCGGACTTGGAATCGTTTTCAGACTTGGCGTCATTTTCGGACTTGGCGTCATTTTCGGACTTGGCGTCGTTTTGAGATATGGCGTCGTTTTCGGACATGGCATCGTTTTCGGACTTGTTGTGCTGATGACGTTGTTGCACGGGCGTGTTATGCGATAACGTCGTTTCTGGGCGTGTTCTTCTTGGCGTCGTTGCGTAGGCGTAATCTTCTTTGGCGTCGTTGCGTAGGCGTAATCGCGATGGCGTCGTTATGCGGGCGTGTTGTTGTTGGCGTCGTTGCGTAGACGTAATGATGTTGGCGTCGTTGCATAGACGTGATGTTGATGACGTCGTTGCCTATACGTATTGCTGCTGGCGTCGTTACGTAGACGCATTGCTGATAGCGTCGTTGTCTGGACGTGTTGATGCTGACGTTGTTGCCTAGACGTATTGTTGTTGGCGTCGTTGCGTAGATGTAATGCTGATGGCGTTATTGTGTAGACATAATGTTGATAACGTCGTTGCTTGGGCCAATCGCGATGGCGTCGTTGCACGGACCTATAATCGCGATGGCGTCGTTATGCGGACATGTTCTTCGGCGTCGTTGCTTGAGTGGCGTCATTGCGTAGACACAATGCTGATGGCGTCATTGCGTAGACATAATGCTGATAACGTCGTTGCCTGGACGTGTTGCTGATAACGTCGTTGCCTAGACGTATTGCTGCTGGCGTCGTTGCGTAGACGTAATGCTGATGGCGTCATTGCGTAGACATAATGCTGATAACATCATTGCCTGGACGTATTGCTGATGACGTCGTTGTCTATACGTATTGCTGTTGGCGTCGTTGCGTAGACGTAATACTGATAACGTTGTTGCCTGGATGTGTTGTGCTGATAACGTCGTTGCCTGGACGTGTTGTGCTGATAACGTCGTTGCCTGGATATGTTACTGCTGGTAACGTCGTTTCCTGGATGTAATGCTGATGGCGTCATTGCGTAGACATAATGCTGATAACGCCGTTGCCTGGACGTGTTGCTGATGCCCCTGTAGAATATATGCTCCTGCGAGATGCTAAATGCTGCAACTGACGAATTGTCATGATGCCTTTGTGCGATGCGTGGGTTGCAAATTTGACTTTATGCCCGAGCTGATGCGCTAGATTTTGTCGCGGAATTTTCAATTTTGACTGTTGATTGTCGATGCCCCTTTCTGCTTCTGATGTTTCTACTGCGGACTTTGAACTTTGGATATATCCTCTGCCTCTGCTGCTTCTTTCTGCTTCTGCTAATATGGAGGACCTGCGCTAAAAGAAAACTTGTGAGTTTGGGGGGGGGTCGATTCGTATTTGACTTCGCCGCCTTGTTCCTTAACATCTGCGTGCCTGGTCTGTTTGGACCTGCAACCCCTGCCTGGTTTCCTACCTTGTCCCAGTTTTGAATATGCCAAGGGCGTTTGGCCTAAAGTGGGTCTCAATGGGGTTGCTTGTATATTATGTGTATTCACGTTATTTTCAAAACAAAGGGAAAATTTCCTAATGGTGTGACAGAAGCCGATTTAGGCCGCCTACGTATCCCCATGAGGGAATCAGGTCATGACGTAGTTCATTACAAGCAAAAGAGAAATTGGGATTTTCTAAAAGGTGGGACTGAAGCCGATATGGCCGCCTACGTATCCGCCAAGGGAATCGGGTCGAACGTATTTCCAATTACATGAAAACTTAAGCAAAACATTGTTAAAACTTAAATATGAGTCTTAAATTATTCTGCTAAACTAAATTGTTCTTTCTTTTCTAGACTCTCGGCAGACCAGAACAAGGGTGCAAATCCAATCTACCAATATGCCTTCTTGCTCTGCATCACGACTGGCTGGGTCTTCATGCTCTGCTATCACTATCTCATTCTTTTGACTTCTGCGTGGTGCATGCTTGGATAAATCACTGATTCAGGCGGAGCGGGTTCTGGCTAGGGAACACATCTCTTCCTTTGGGGCAAGGCTGGCGGTGGCGGGGCCAGGCCAGGATCGAGTTTAGCGGGGTCGGGCGGGGTCGGGCCGAGAAAAGCGGCGGGTCGAGCGGGCTGGAGAGTCGGTCGGGCGGGACCATACCATGTCCGTCCGATCCGATCCCGTCGGGGCAGTCGGGCCGATAGTCGGGGGGCCGGACGGGTTAGCGGGTTTTTTTTTTTTTTTCACTAAATTAAAAATAATAAATTACTAAGTACTAACAAAGAAACATTAAGTATAAAATATACTTGTCATATTATAGACTTATAGTATTAAAATTTATAATATATTTATAAAGTATAAAGTATAAACTATAAACTATAAAGTATAAAATATAAAGTATAAAGTTATAAACAAAATAAAAAAACAAAGAAAAGAATATTGTAAAAAAAACATCCTAAATTTGTTTTTGTGCCTTTTATATTATTAATTTCATTGAAATATCAAATATACAAGATTCAAAATTACTTTGTAGTGTACTGTTGTTGAAAAAAATTGCAAAATAGTGACAGACATTTAAAAATTTAAATATTGAAATGAAATAAATTACCAATTTGAAAATATTTTTTCTAATTTCTTTATAATTTCTTGTGGTTCTTGGTTGGAATTGGTATATCTTGATCAAATTGTTCCACGTCGCTACTCATGCCTTGGATAAAATGTCGTTGTAGTTGTCGTCTTCTTCGTTAATCTGCGGTTGTGCGCCTCCTTCGCTCGCTCGTATCCAATCTCTGAATAGTACCGCCATCTCCAAGTGTCTCAGGCTAATGAGTGTATGCATGCTCTCTATTTGAAATCTGCTGCGAAAAAGCGCTTCGAAGCGTGGATGGCAGAATGTTCAAAATATCTCGGGCCATCATTGAAAGTGTCGGAAATGTCTTCTCATTCGGCTCAATATTTCAAAGTCTTCCTTTCCTTCTTCATTGATAAGCGCTTGGTAAGGTAAATTACCACGCAAAACAAAACATCGAACTCACTAATTTGGTTAGCTTTGCTACCACCGCACATTTATTTACGAGGCTTTCAATAGAATTAATATTAGGCCTAGCCACGAAACCTTGTCGTTTTTAGGTTGTGTTGAAGAAGAAGATGATACAAAAGTCGGTTGGTTACTAGCACTTTCTTCTTTGGTAATGCCGATATACCTTTTTGCATTCATTTTCTCGCTATTCAACACTTCTTCTAGCGTTAGTTCAATAGGTGGCTCAACATTTAAATTTTTGGGAGTTGGAGGTGGTAGTACGTCCATACAGTATATATATTTTCAATAAGACTTTTACAACCTCTACTTTAATAGTCGGGTTTAATACAGACCAATAATATAAATAGGAATAGGAATAAAATATTTTTAATTTCATAAACATTTTTTAATAAATGCAGTATAAGCGAGTTTTTCCATATATTCTTTAAGAAGTAAAAATATTATAGCTATATAAAACAACATAGTTGAAATAGTAGGATAATATAAAGTAGAAAATTCTTTTGTTGCTCGTTGAAAATTTTCTAAAAATACAATAAGTTCTCTAATTTTCTCCCAATCGGTATCCACAATCATATCATTTGGATTTTGATTATGGCGTTAAAAATAAAGTAATAGGTTTTCTATAGTCATAAGCAACAACTAGTTGGTCATATAAAGAATTCCACCTAGTTGGTACTTCTTGGAATTTTACGTAAGATAGTCCACAATCGTGGCAAGTTTTTATATTCTTTTCTTTGTTGAATTCTATTATTTTTAAAAATAAAGTGTATAGCAAATTGTATTTTTCAAGAATATCTTGAAAAAGTGAAAGATCATCCTTTACAACTAAGTTATAAATATGGCACGCATTTGATATGAAAATGTTTTGGAAAAGACGGAGTTAAAACATTTCTTAAAATACTAATAGCGAATTGTTAGAAGATGCATTATCTAATGTAATACTCATAACTTTATCGGTTATTCGTAATAATCGTTGAATAAATATTTTAAAATAAACTCACGATTGCCTACTATCTATATATCTATATGCTAAAATACGTTTTGCATAGACCATTTATAATCTATCCAATGACAGTTACCGTTAAATAATCATGGCGTTAGTACTACGACCTATATCGAAGTTAAATCAACTTTGCAATTTAAATGATATAATGCATAACGTAAATATTGTTGATATTCATGCAAATTTAAATACATCTCTTTTAACGATTGATCTAGGAAAACCTTTATAAGCGAGGATTATACATATCTCTAATATAATGAATAAAACCGGAGATTCAGAAATGAAAAGGCAAACCCTTCACAAGTAACTAATTTTGCTAGTGCTTCCTATCTTTATGTTTATCATATTTAGGGCCTACAACTCCCCGTCATAGGGTTAATTTGACCACTGTACTTTCTCAGGGACGATAGTATGTGAACCTTGTCCCGATTGAGAGGACGTTTGTTCACGATTTTTCAATCATGTATTGGGCATGCAAGGCTTTGTGTTTTTGCAGCAGTGTCTTCCTAAACCCCGTCCCACCATGACCTTGTCGGTTTAAAAGAATAAATATTTTTACAAGTTTTACATACAGCTACTTGATTAGCTACGTCCATGTCAAAATATTTCCATACAACTGATTTTAATGGTTGTTTTGCCGGACCTCGTCTCATAGTAGGGGGGATAGGAGGCATTTCACTAGTGGGTGTATCATCATATTCATTAATAGGTGTATCATCAACTAGAGTGTCATCTAAATTAAAATCTTCTTCATTTCGGGATAATCATTTGTGTCAAGATCATATGGTATTTCAGAAACATTTGGGATCTATAAAATCATCTTGTCTAGGAATAAGCTGGAGCAGAATACTAGAATAAGTACCCTTGCCCTTGTTACCACCCCTACTAGAAGAAGCCTGACCCTTACCCAACATGCCTCTTAGTCCTTTCATTTTAATTATGCTAATAAATAGTTAAAGATAATGAAATTAAATGTGCTAAATGAAATAAAGACAAAATAATAATTTAATGAGAGAGCGAATGTACCAAGCGCCGACGTAAGTCGGCGTGTAATCGAAGGTTGAAAATTGAAACTTTGCTCGATAGATAATCCTCAAGCTAGTTGCCAACTTCACTCCCAATTCTCAAATTAATAAATAGATTGAATATGTAGACAATGTTGTATAGAGAATTAGAGATTGATTGAGAGATTAGAGAGTAGAAAGATTTGTGAAAATAATAAGAAGAGGAATGAGGTATTTATAGGGGTTAAAAATAAATATAAAGGGGGTAGGGGGGGTTGGGGGAGGGGGGAGGCCTAAAATGGCCGTTGTACAACCGCCAAAATGTAAAAATGCCGTTGGACAACGGCTATTTTGTCAAAGGTCAGTGGGGCGGGATTTGGGCGGGCGGGTCGGGGCGGGGTCGGGGCGGGATCGGGGCTGGCGGGTCGAACTGGCGGGACCATACATGCCCCGGTTCGAGCCCCGGTCCCGCTTTTTTTTTTTTTTTTAATACCGGTGTCGTGTCGGGGTCGGGGTCGGGTCGGGACCGGGACGGGGTCGGGTCGGCCCGGCCCACTGGACAGCCCTACTTTGGGGTTCATGGTACTCCTTGGGGGAGACCTCCTCCACCTGAATGACTCCCTCTTTGATCAGCTCTCTTACTTTGTCTCTGAGTGTATAACACATTCCCATGTCGTGTCCGATGGCTCCAGAATGGTATTCACAACTTTTGTTCTCGTCATGAGCTTTGGACTTGGGATTGGGAACATTCTTTGGAATTGGCTGGAGTATCCCTGCAACTCTCAACCTCTCGTACAATTGCGACAAAGGCTCGGCTAAATGGGTGTATATTCTGCCTGACCTTTCTGTGGCATTTAGGCGGGGTGTGAAGATGTTTAGTGGACGGACTTTTGGTCGTGGCGTATACACGGGTGGGTATCGCAAGGGGTTGTATGTATTGCGAAAATAGGTTTGTGGTGGCCTTTTATCTTGGTTTGTGTTTGGCCGGGGTATGGTAGGCATTTGGTTTTGTGTGGGATATATGGGTGCATTATATATTGGCTGAGTGTGGTAAATGGGATATGTAGTAAGAGGGTACTGGTAATAATTCAGAAGATTTTGACTGTTTTGGTTATTTGCAGTGATGAATGCTTTAGTGAGGTATTTGAGCCTTTTAATTTCGGCCTGCAGGGTTTCCATTTGCTGCGGTAATTGGGAGAGGTGTTCGATCAGATCTATGCTGCTTTTCTTTTCTGAGACCTCTGGTTTGCCTATAGGAACCAAGACGGGTTCCGACTCGTTCTGCTCAAATGCCCTTGAATCAGTCATGTCGCTGGATCGTGCCTTTGATCTTGTGAAATATCGATGCTCTGTCATTGCTTAGTCAAATACAAATTGACCTTTAGGGAAGATGATAAATCCTTTTAAACAAAATGTAGCAAACTGCGTTAGTGTAAAGCACGTGATTTTGCAAAGGTGTAAATAACATTTAGCAAGTATACATTGCACATAAATTGTCACATTGCAAGCGAGTCCTAACATGCGTGGGGACCCCTTATGCCAGAGGTAGGCCTAAATGTCACATATGCGAGGTTATGATAGATTTGTCCAAGTCGTCCGACTGTAATGATTTTGTTGGAAATGGCGACCAAATGACGGTGCACTTTTTTCCAATTTTGGCATGTCATGATTAGGTTTGGATTTGTCTATCATTGTCACGCTATACATAATATGCTGGTTGGTCGCTGGGTTGAGAAACCCGTCGACAAGTTTGGTATCTTCTTAATTGTGGTGTCAATGCCAAGGATCGACTCACCTAGGGTAAATGCATGCATGCCTTAAAATAAAGGGTGGTATAGCTCTATCCTGAGTTTCTAAGATTTGGCTTTACTAGACGCAATGTTCCCGAGCGGACAACTCGAGTGAGAAGGCTACGCGGCCACCGGTTAGACCGGACACTCCACGTATATTACCAACTCTCCTAAATTTGGGTTTTGAAGAAAGAATTTTGCTGATACACCAAGCGCACCTCGCATGTGGTGTGTGATAGTGTGAATTTTCCAGAGTGGAAGAAATATGAGCGGAATACCAGTTTAAGGAAAGCAGTAAAGCAAATAGCAATTAAAATAAATAAAACAAAATACAGCACACAAAAATTAAATGCAAAAATAATGGCCAAATAATAACACTAGGTCTGTTGTGGTTAAGAACCTTAAATCCCAGTAGTCGCCATTTACATCACGCCCTTTTCAATGCATGACATTTATTTTAGCGAACCCTGCTTAATAAAAATGTTAGAAAATAAAAATAAAATGCTAAATGATTAAAAATCATGCAAAAGAGTTTAAATAATGCTAAAGTGGTGCTAAAATGCTAAAAATGCTAAAAGGGGTGCTAAGAGTGCTAAAGGTGCTTTAAAAGGTGCTAGAATATTAAAAGTGCTAAAAGGGGTGCTAAATGTACTAAAATGCTAGAAGTCTTAAGTAGGGTGCTAAGGTGCTAAAAGGATGCTAAAGTGCTAAAGGGTTGATAGGGTTCGCGGAGTCGCCACCTAATTAGTTTGGGTGAATTAGGACACCTAAATGTCAACTAAGTTAAAGTCAACACTAACTCCATTTAAATGGTTTGCTAAACTTAATGAGATTCTGGGTAAGGGTTCTTTATTATCCTAAAGGGAAGGGGTCAGGCACCCTAAAGGATCCGCTAACTTGCGGTTGTCCGTTCAAACTTAGGGTTAATTCTTATGCTAAGATTTTTTTAAATATAAAGATGATGAAAGTGCTTCATGAAAGGATGCATTTTTTTACTAGAGATATACATGCGAAGTTTTAAAGTATGCATATAAATGTATAAATTTAAAGAAAAATGTCAATTTTATAGATGTATGCAAAGTTGATTCAAAGATATGTATTTCTCTTGTAAAATCAATATATATGGCATGGTGCGAAAAGATGCAATTTATAATAGCAAGGATATTCAAAATAAATTATTCATATGATGTTAATAAAAGAGCTTAGGAGAAAATCAATTTCTTTTGTTATCAACTTGATAAGAATAATGCGTTAGTTCCACGATTAGATATGCAAATAAAATTATTAAGCGAAAGGTTAAGCATGCATGCTAAGCCTAAGATAAGTGACAAAAAGTGCATTTCTGATTTTATTTTTTAAACTTCCCGCTCAATTTATTTATTTAGATGCTAATTATTTTATGTCTCTTATTAATTACAACGTTAGCTAATTAAATTTCAACAAATAGTCCAACAAATATATATAAGACACGTAAGATTGAGATGCTAAAAGGATGCTTTGAGGGGCGATGTCGTCGTCCCTTTAGTTTGGAAATTCTGAGGCGGAATGCGGTGGATACAAATCTTCATTTTTGTCATGATGAGTCTCGTAATGTGACCCTTCGTTGCTCTCATGCATTTCATGTAAAAGAAATAAGAGGAAAGGAGTAGTATGTACTGACCTCATCAACAATTTAAACACATATGAGTCATTTACTTGGCAATTAAAAGAAAAGAGGCGAAAACGAGAAATCAATAATCAAAGCGACGATGGGCATAAGATAGTTAATTCAGAGGCATTCAAACATGGATGAAGCATGGGTCAAATGCCCATCTAAGAGAAGTTGGGGGTAAAATCATAGTGAGAACAGGACATTGCTCAATACCAGTGAATTAATAGATTTAACATGCACCGCTTCAGCAATCGAGACACCATGACATATATTTCCAGCGGACAAGAAAGTTTTCATTAAGGTAAACATCTTAAAGCATGCATGGGGATAAAAAATAAAGTCAAGCAGGCCTATTAGTAACAAGGAGCCAAACAAAATAACCATATGGGGGTTAAATACGAACCAGCACAAAGAGGACTTAGAGGGAATCATATGAGATCGAAATGGCCAGCAAATGGACAGATCCAGTTTTGACCAAGGGAGAGGAAAAGTAATACGTATGGTTAAAACATTCAGACTATTAAATCAAGAAGGAATGTATTGCAGCAGATCTATGTATTATCGACTTAATCCATGGCGAGGTAATTTGAAATATATCTCATGACGTGACACAAGGGGCACAAATATGATTGCATATTTACATACAAATTCAGAGGGATTCCTACATATGCATTAGGAACACAATATGGACTCAGATAGACTTAATAACATAATCATAACATGGATAAACTGCTCCAGATTTCAATATTTGGCTTAAAGGTTCATCAACCAGATGCGGATGTCAATCAAGGGGCTGGGTGGATCATTATTCCTCAAGGACTACTAATCGCAGATGTTTTAATCGTTTTAGACCTATACAACCTAAATAGATACTAAATAGCTTTCAAAATTTCAAACAGGTTCGACAGGAGATTTTCACGTTGCTAACTACTTAACATCTAATTATTTACCTATAAGATCAATCTCGAGACAGATTTCAATGGTATTGAATACATTACCCATAGATTCGTGCTGAACTAGACATAAAAGGCAGTCAAATAGACAATGTTCACAGGTTCTTTCATTTGTACGGGCATGGATATAATTTCAGTTGCAGGTTATAACTGTCATGATTCCCAACTTTTCAATTGTTCTATCCATTCACCTTTAGAGGCTAACAGACATATGTAAACCCCGTATTATCTATTAAACAGAATACATCCAAATTAAATATTCAAACAATCATCCCTTAATGCCAGATAATCAAGCAACATACATAACCATAAGCATGGAAAGGGGGATGTATTAGCGGGTCTAAAACTGGAACTAAAACTTAAACTAAATGTTTTTAACACATAATTAATCCACAATAAAACACATAGCATAAATTAAAGAGAAGAACTGAGAGGAAATGAATTTACCTTCTCCGGGCAGCGAACCGAAGCAACGTATCAAGTCGTTGATTCACTCGGGATCCATTGCGATGCGTTTAAAAGAGAGGTGCGAGACTTACTTGATAATTCTTGCTTGATTCTTTTCTACGGTTTCTCGATTGCTTACTTAATGAGTCTTTCTCTTGAGACTGACTTTTTGATGCTTTTTCTACTGGTTTTTATTGTTGAAAGGTTCACTCCTTTCCTGATTGATGCCTATTGCCCCCTTTGACTGCCAACTTTCTGATTTTAAGGGGGTTATTTCGGGGTAGAGCTCTTGATTTTGAAGGGGATTCCTCTGTATAAACTCCGGTATCTTTCCCGTTCAGTCCTCTTTTTCTTTTCTTTTTTGCATGTGTGAAATGGGTTTATTTATATGGCCATCCTTTGAGTTCTAATGTTGGTAAGTATTTTAAGGTGCGATTTTGGCTGATTTTGAACGAGATTGGTGCTTGATTCTTACTGCGATTTCGTGCGATTTTGTGAGATTTGGGTGTGATTCGCAGGCGAGAATCTCGGCTGGGGTCTTGGCGGCGATGGTGTGCGAGGGTAAGGGAGGTGCGGCGGGTTCTGGTGAGCTCTTTTTTAGGTTTGCGTTTTAGGGCTTTTAGGTTAAATTTCTTTTTGGGTCTCCTTTGGACGATGAGGTGATGGTCGAGAGAAATAAGGGAAGGGTTGCGGGTGATGGGCCGCGGGTCAGGGGAAGATAGTGGGCCGCGGGTTTGGGCTGGGTAATTTAAAGGGTGGGCTGATTAGTTTTAGGAGTTAGTTTTAGGTATTAGGTATTTAATTAGTGGTAAATTATTTAAATACAACCCTAGGTGTTTTATTAATTTTAGCTTGGATTTTTATTATTACAATAATAAATGCGGGCGTGCTATTTAATTAGTGTTTTATAATGCGATGCCGTTATTAGAATCTTATTTATTATGCGTATTTTGCGATGTTAAATTAAAATTGAATGGGGTTTATATTATTACTAAATTATTTAAATGTTAAATGCGGATATGACATTTAAGGATTGCTTAATGCATTTATAAATGCGACGCTATTAAAATGCATGTATTAGATTAAAATTAATTTAAATTACAAACAATATTAATGAAACTGCCTTGCGTATTAATAAATGCGACTATGCTATTTGACGCGACGTCGTGTTTATTATTAATAATAGAATTATGATAGGGCTTAAAATTGATAAATGCGGGCGCGAGACTCAAAGTTCTTAATACTTTTCGTAAAATGTGGTGCCATTATTAAATCACTTATTTATGTATGTATTAATATTTTATTGCTGCCTTTTATTATTATAAAATTGTTGATATTATTTTTTTAAAAAAAATTAGTGTAATGTTATAGTTAAAGACTGGACGAGAGGGTCAAAATTGGGTGTCAACAATTACACTACTAATTAAGGTACAAACCTAAGTCTAATATTTCCTAAATACACCAGAAAAGGGGAAGGGCCCCACACGGTACATGGGCATGGGCCACACTACCGACCATCGCTTAACACACCCCATGATCATAGAGCGGTCTTACGTGCGTTGAGGATCGTCTCTAAAATCTTCAAAAAGGACTGTGGGAAGACCTTTTGTAAAGATGTCTGCAATTTGATATCTCGAAGGAACATGACAGACGCGTACTTGTCCTTTTGCTACCTTTTCTCGAACAAAGTGAATATCCATCTCTATGTGTTTAGTACGCTGGTGCTGAACTGCATTACCAGAAAGGTAGATGACACTTATATTATCACAATACACCAAGTTAGCTTTCTCAATGGGAATGATGAAGCTCACAAAGAAGATTTCGTAACAGCGTGATTCGGAGACCACATTAGCTACCTCGATACTCGGTCTACACTTGAGCGTGAAAGCGTAGATTGGCGCAGCGGACCATGAGACCAAGTTGTTACCCAAAACATACAATATCGGGCGTGAACCGTGCGGTTTGAACAACCACCCCAATCAGCATCTGTATAGGAGACCAATGTAGACGTCGAAGAAGGATACAAATGCAAACCATACTCAAGTGTTCCCTGAATGTACCTAAGAATGTGTTTGAGTGCATTCATATGTTCAACTCTGGGATCATGCATAAACAAACACATCTGGTGTACGGTATATGTAATGTCTGGTTGCGTGAACGTCAGATAATGAAGGGCGCCTGCAAGACTACGATAGTTGGTCGGATCCTCATACGGAGAGTCAGCTGCAGCACCTAACTTGGGTTTAGTATCAACTGGAGTAGAATTGAACTTATAGGATGACATCCCATCCCTCTTAATGATCTCTGCTGCATATTTTCTCTGTGATAAGAACAATCCACCTGCATGACGAGTTACAACAATCCCCAAAAAGAAACTCAAATGGCCAAGTCCTTCATGGAAAACTCAGAACTGAGCATTGTCATAATAGACTTGCGCAAAGTATCAGAAGAGGCAGTCAAGGTAATATATCCACATATAACAGAATATAAGCCATGGAAGATCTTCGATGATATACGAATAAAGAATTATCAGACCTGCTGTGAGAAAAACCCATAGTCGAAACAAAATCAGCAAACCTCTTATACCAAGCTCGTGGAGACTGCTTAAGCTCATACAAGGACTTCTTCAATAGACAGACATGATTAGGATATCTAGTATCATTAAATCCCAAAAGGCTGATGCATATACACTGTCTCCTGAAGATCACCATGTAGGAAAACATTCTTCACATCTAGCTGATGAATGGGCTATAATTTCGAAAGAGCCAACATGAGCACAGTACGAATGGTAGCTGACTTGACCACTGGGCTAAATGTCTCACCATATTCTACACCAACCTGCTGAGTCTTACCATCACCTACAAGTCTAGCCTTATGCCTTGCAGATGAACCATCAGAATTTTCCTTATGAACAAAAATCCACATAAACCGAATAATATTAACATCAGATAGATGGGGTACCAACTCCCACGTCTTATTATCAATAAGAGCATTATATTCCTCGGTCATGACAATTTTCCAATTAGGGTCATTTAAAGCAGACACAGGATTACGGGGTAATGGAGATTTAAGAACATTTGAATTTAAATTGAAATGTCTTTTTGGTTTAAAAACACTCATTTGACTACGAGTGACTGGACCATGACTCTGGGTTGGATTGGGTGAATTTTGGGAATTTTCGGAAATATCTGGAAGTACCGTCAGCGCGCGGCTCGAGGGTGGCGCGCGGCGCTAAATCTTGCGAGGATCGCGGGAGTTTTAGCGCGCTTGTATGAGGCGGGTTTTAGGGAACCTGTGTATTTTCTGGCAAACCTGATAAATGTCAGAGAACATGGGGGAGATAGCATCATCCAAAAAATCATAGGAACTAGACACGGGTTTTTCTACTTTAGAGAAAGGAAATTGGGATTCATCAAAGATAACATGATAACTAATGATGATTTGTTTAAAGGACAAATCAAAACATTTATAACCACGATGATTTGACGGAAAACCCAAAAATACACAAGAAGTAGAACGTGTCTGAAGTTTGTTGATTGTAGTGGATGGAAACAGTGGATAACATAAGCATCCGAAGATCCTAAGATGAATGTATGACAGAGTCTTTTTGTATAACACTTTTAGAGGGGATGAATATGTCAAGCCTTTAGAGGAAAGAATATTTAGGAGATCGGTAGCCATTAGTAGTGCATGATGTCAAAAGAATGGAGGAACGGAAGAATGAACCAATAAAGTGCGGACAATATTATTAATGGTACGAATTTTTCGCTCGGCTTTCTCATTTTGTGAAGACGTATAAGGACAAAAAAATGAAAATTTATTCCATTTTGAGCACAAAACTCCCTAAATTCTCCATTATCATATTCTTTGTCATTATCACATTGAATGTTTTTAATTTTCCGTTCGAATTGCGTTCTTATGAAGGCTCTAAATTTTATGAAGATGGAAAAAACTTGAGATTTTTTCGCAATTGGAAACGTCCATATATATTTAGTATAGTCATCTAAGAATAGAACATAATAACGATGACTCATAGAACTGAGAACCGAAGATGTCCATAAATCACTATGAATAATTTCAAATGTCATAGAAGTATTCAAATTTGAAGCTACAAATGGTAATTTAATAATCTTTCTCAAAGCACAGGATTGATAAATTGGAGTACTACGCGTACCTTTACAAGATTTAAACTTATGTCTATCAAAAGAATATAAAATAGACGACCCCGGATGACCTAGACAAGCATGCCACAAGGAAGGAGCAAGAGCTGCAAAGGTAGATGGCATAGCTTGACGTGAGACGCTTGGACTTGGTGTGATTGGATATAGGTCCCTCCACTGCTACACCTCATGAGATGACTCCCCGTCTTGAAATCCTTCACAGAAAATCGAAATGGATCAAAATTAATAGAAACCCAGTTATCAGTTGTGAATTTACGGACAGATACTAAATTTTTAATTAATTTTGGGGCATGAAGGGTATTTTTCAGGACAAATGGTGGATGAGGAGGGGACAAGGTTTTATAACCATAACTCTTAATTGGAATAGAATCGTCGTTACCAACAATTATACCACGATTAGTGCTCAAATTGGAATAAAACGAGAGAGTACCTTGATCGGATGTAATGTGGGTAGTGGCGCCGGTGTCCATGTACCAATTAGGGTCCGGTTGAGTCAAGCCAAGTGTGTGCATCGCTGCTTCAATGTCGGTCTGAGTATGTCCCACTGCGTAGTGAGCCTGATGGGGGTGAGTTCCAAGTATACTAGAATCCGAGGCTGCCATGCAGTGCGAACCTAGGAGTGCATCTTGGGGAGAAAATTTGGGCGAAGAGAGTATCCTGGCGGATACTGAGGCGCCACGGTGCTGTAAGGTAGAGCCGCGGTGCTGGGACCCACTGCCACTGTCCAGGGGGCCCCTGTGGGCTCTACGACTATTGTTGTCGGTTGTTGCCGCCCTAATTCTTGCCATTATTCTTCTTATTTTGGTCTTTCTTACCACCTCTGTTGTTGTGACTTTGGGTCACGGTGGCTGGATTGGAAGGAGAAAAATTGGAAGCAGTCACCATACCGACATGACTACCCACAATCGCTGCTTTCTTAGCCAAGCCATCTTCTTTCAGTGTAAGCATGGAACGAGCCTGATAGAACTCTGGCAAGGTGCTACTCTGTCGAATAACTGAAGCAACACCATTATAGGCCTCTGACAAGCCTGCAACCATCTGAAGAACCAGAAGACTGTTAGAAACAGGAAAACCCACGTTGCGAAGTTGATCCGCCAAGTCCTTGAGGCATTGGCAATAAGAAGAGACGTTGGGAAAATTTGTCATAGCCACTTGCGAAAATTCCTGCTCAAGAATAACAATTCTAGAATGATTGTTATCTTGAAATATGTCACGCAAATGGTTCTCCGCCGTCATAGCTGTAGAGTTTGGTTCCATAATCGTCTGTAAGAGATCCAAGGAGATACTGACATAAATCCACTGAAGAACCTTGGAATCAGCGTATCCGTAGTGCAGTGCTGCTTGCGAGTGGGCACATTAGATGTAGACGCCTTATCACCCTCATTTGAAGGAGGATGAGGGATGATGTGGTGAAGAACTTTATGTGCTTTAGCATGAATCTTGAATAATTCCGTCCACGTCCCATATTGAACGTTTTCAAGATCAAGAACAATAGGGATGACGCTCTTGATGTTAGAAACCGAGAGGGCAGGATGAAAAGTGTTCTTATCAGCCATAGGAAATAGCAAGATTCAGAGAAGGGAATTTGTGAGAAAAGTTTTTGGAAGAGAAGAACCCACAAAACTCGAGAATTAGGGCAAAATTTCGGGAAAAAAGAAGATATTTTGAGGAGCGGAAGCAAGGTAAAGAGAACCTAGACTCTTGATACCATGAAAAAATGTAAGAAATAATCCCTTGATTATTATTATTAATGAAAGACATATATATACAAGTTACAAGGAAGATCCTCTTCCTATTCTACCTAGAAATCTCTATTCTATTTGAAAACTAACTTTACAATTATGGTAATATTACACTCCTAATTAAGGTACAAACCTAAGTCTAATATTTACCAAATACACAAGGAAAGGGTAAGGGCCCCACACGGTACATGGGCATGGGCCACACGGCTGGACCCACTGTTTAACACACCCATGATCATGCGAGGCGATCTTCATCTGTTGAGACTATCTCTAAAATCTTCAAAAAGGACTGAGGAAAGACCCTTTGTAAAGATGTCTACAATTTGATATATCGAAGGAACATGACAGACATGTACTTGTCCTTTTGCTACCTTTTCTCGAACAAAGTGAATATCCATCTCTATGTGTTTAGTCTGTTGGTCTTTGGCTGGATTACGAAATGTAGATGTCACTTATATTATCACGATACACCAAGGTAGCTTTCTCGATGGGACAATGAAGCTACAAAGAAGATTTCGTAACCAACATGATTCGGAGACCACATTAGCTACCCCTCGATACTCGGCCTCTGCACTTGAACGTGAAAGCGTAGATTGACGCTTGGAAAAACATAAGACCAAGTTGTTACCCAAAAACATACAATATCCAGATGTAGACCATCTGGTGTCAGGACAACCACACCAATCAGCATCTGTATAGGAGACCAATGTAGACGTCGACGAAGGATACAAATGCAAATCATACTCAAGTGTTCCCTGAATGTACCTAAGAATGCGTTTGAGTGCATTCATATGTTCAACTCTGGGATCATGCATAAACATACACACCTGTTGTATGGTATATGTAATGTCAGTCGCGTGAGCGTCGATTCTTGAAGAAAGCGCTGCAAGACTACGATAGCTGGTCGGATCATCATACGGAGAGCCAGCTGCAGCACCCAATTGGGTTTAGTATCAACTGGAGTAGAAGTGGACTTATAGGATGACATCCCAGCCCTATTAATGATCTCTGCTGCATACTTTCTCTGTGATAAGAACAATCCACATGCATGACGAGTTACAGCAATCCCCAAAAAGTAACTCAAATGGCCCAAGTCCTTCATGGAAAACTCAAACTGAGCATTGTCATAATAGACTTGCGCAAAGTATCAGAAGAGGCAATAAAGGTAATATATCAACATATAACATAATATAAACCATGAAATATCCTCGATGATATACGAATAATGAATTATCAGACCTGCTGTGAGAAAAACTCATAGTCAAACAAAATCAGCAAACATCTTATACCAAGCTCGTGGAGACTGTTTAAGCTCATACAAGGACTTCTTCAATAGACAGACATGATTAGGATATCTAGTATCATTAAATCCCAAAGGCTGATGCATATACACTGTCTCCAGAAGATCACCATGTAGGAAAACATTCTTCACATCTAGCTGATGAATGGGCCATGATTTTGAAAGACCCAAGCTGAGCACAGTACGAATGGTAGCTGGCTTGACCACTGAGATAAATGTCTCACCACATTCTACACCAACCTGCTGAGTCTTACCATCACCTACAAGTCTAGACTTATGCCTTGCAGATGAACCATCAGAATTTTCCTTATGAACAAAAATTCACATAGACCGAATAATATTAACATCAGATGGATGGGGTACCAACTCCCATGTCCTATTATCAATAAGAGCATTATATTCCTCGGTCATGACAATTTTTCAGTTAGGGTCATTTAAAGCAGACACAGTATTACGGGTTAATGGAGATTTAAGAACATTTGAATTTAAATTGAAATATCTTTTTGGTTTAAAAACATCCATTTGACTACGAGTGACTGGACCATGACTCAAGGTTGGATTGGGTGAATTTTGGGAATTTTCAGAAATATCTAGAAATCTGATCGAAACCATGCGGCTCTGGGGCTGGCGCGCTGAGAAATCTTCTTGAGGATCGCGGGAGTTTTAGCGTCGCGATCTTTGAGGCGGGTTTTGGGGAACCTGCGTATTTTCTGGAAAACCTGATAAATGTCGGAGAACATAGGGGGAGATAGCATCATCCAAAAAATCATAGGAACTAGACACGAGTTTTTCTACTTTAGAGAAGGGAAATTGGGATTCATCAAAGATAACATGACGACTAATGATGATTTGTTTAGAGGACAAATCAAAATATTTATAACCACGGTGATTTGACGGAAAAACCAAAAATACACAATAAGTAGAACGTTCCTGAAGTTTGTTGATTGTAGTGGATGAAAACAGTGGATAACATAAGCATTCGAAGATCCTAAGATGAGTGTATGACGGAGTCTTATTGTATAACACTTTTAGAGGGGATGATGTTATACCCCGTATTTCCAGAGTATGTACGTGAGGGCGTACGTATAAAAGTTTAAGCCTTAAAGTAGGCAAGGGCCGAAAATTTTGTTCACAACTACCAAAAAGAATCGTTTTCCGACGAAACGTTTTCCAAACTTTGCGAAGGAAAATTTTTGGCTATGTCATTTATTATTTTTGCGAATTTTTAGAGATGAAATATTTTGGACCAACGGGAGGGTGACACTTGTCACCCTCGTTGGCAACAACATGGGAAAAAGGTGGGACGATTTCTTGGCCTTGTTTAGTCAAGGTTAGGTAGGATATTTTTGTGTAGTAGATGGATAAGGACACTTGGGTAAATCCTCACTCTACACTTGCCTAGCACTTGGCTTCATCTTGGCCATTGGTTGGCCTTTGGTTGGCCTATAAATACTCCACAACTTGAAGGTTTTCTTAATCCACTAAATGTTTTCTAAGTCTTGAAATCCCTTTCCCCCTCTTGAGAGCTCTGGCCGAGCACCCTTCTCCCCCTTCTAGTTGTGCTGCAGAAACCCTCCCCTTGTGAAGGCCTTGGCGAAACACACCCCTCTCTTGAGTGTTGTTCTCGTGAAACACCACTTTTGGTTGAGAAATACTTCTCAGTATTGTTATAATGCCAAAATACTCTAGCCCAAAACCTTTGTAGTATTTCAAGTACCTCTATCTGAAAAGCCAGGAAAATACTACTATACTTTCCTTTGCCAAAAATGAAACCCTTTGGAAAAATCTTCATAAGTAGTTGAAGTATTAAGTAGAAGTTGGGTAGAACTTCTAAGGGTTTCTTGGAGCGAATTGGAGCACTCGGAGTAGGAGCTAAACGTTGCTCAGGATCGACATTAACTTGGATAATTTTGGGCTTATCGAGGTAAATACTCTTGTCCTTCTATTGTAATTGGATATTACATGTAAGAATAGTTAAGACTTGAGTATAAGATACTTAGAAGGGTATTAAAGAATATAATTGAAATACTTACATAGAATTTGTATTCTGATGAACTTGAGTAGCTTGGCGGGTAGGGAAGTGCTGCCCAATTTTCCGTAGAATAAAGAACCCTCCTCTTAGAACTGTTTGCAGAATAGTCTAGACGTTGATAGACGTATTTGTTATACCCCGTATTTCCTGAGTATGTACGTGTGGGCATACGTAGAAAAGTTTGGGCCTTAAAGTTAGGCAAGATTCGAAATTTGTACACAACCCCCGTAAAGAGTCGTTTTTCGGAAGCGTTTCTGAGAACTTGCGTAGGAAAATTCGGCTATGTCATTTATTATTTTGCGGATTTTTTCCGGCGGAACATTTTTGGACCAACGGGAGGGTGACACTTGTCACCTCGTTGGACGATAGAGAGGCCACGGTTGGCCTTGTTTTGTGGCTTATTTTGTGGCTTGTTTGGTGCCTTGTTTTGTGCCTTGTTTTGTGGAGTAGGGTTAGGGTGCACTTGGCTTGATCAAGGCCCTTGATTTCCCTATAAATACCCCCCCCCCTTTGTGAAGACTTCATCATCCACAAATGTTTCCATGTCTTGAAATCTCCCTCCCCTCTTAGCATTGTGTTCGTCCAAAGCCTCTCCCCCTCCCCCTTTGAGAGGCCTTGTGGCCGAGAGGGTACCCCCCCCCCCCTCCTAGTAGTGTTGGCCGAGGGGTACACCCCCCTCCCTTGCCTTGTTGTTCTCGTATAATACCCCCTTTTTGGTAGTGAAATACTCTCCAAGTATTGTTCTTATACCCCAAAATACCTTGGCCTTATACCTTGTAGTATTCCAAAGTTACCTCTATCGTAGAGGCAGGAAATACTACCTTTTGTCCTTTTAGTCTCAAACCGAAACCCTAAGGAAATCTTCAGTTAGTTGAAGTATATAGAAGAAGTTGTGTAGAACTTCTAGGGTTGTTGGAGGCGGGTTGGAGCGCACGGAGTAGGAGCTAAACCTTGCTCGGGATCGACATTATAACTTGGATAATTTTGGGCTTATCGAGGTAAATATTCTTGTCCTTATTGTAATTGGAAATTACATGTTGTAGGATTATATAGTTGAAGTATACAATATATAGAAATGAACATAGCCTTGCGGCAATGTCTTTTGACTTAAGCACTGAATATAAAGAAGAAGCGAGCGTAATTATAGGAATTTGTATTATAGTAGACTTGTGTGGTATTACGTGTAGTAGAATTGTACGTCCGGTTAGGCGATATAACCCACTGGTTGGCTTGGTAGCGGCCTCGATAGAGGAGGAGATTTCTGGCGGTTGCGGGAGAGTCTTTGCGAATTTTACGTAGAATATGGAACCGTGCGTTTAGAAGTTAATAGGCGTTTGTGGCCTATATAGGTGGAAGTACTACGAGTAGCGTATTCTACTTGAAGAGTGGAAAAGGCTAGCCAAGATTCTGATAATGTGGGCGTTTGCTTATTATCGATAATCGTCGCGAGGTATGTGAACCTCTTCCTATCCTTTCTAGCATGATGTTTTGTAAACTATGTAGTGCGGTGAGCGTCACGTGTGCTAAATGAGTTGGTTGGTTTAAAACATAGGGTGTTATAATAGCTTTATGAAGTTAGTTATAACGACTACATGTAGGTAAAAGAATGGGTTATTGAGTGTAGAAGTTAGAGACTTGATCTTGAAAGATAAGAGACTTAACTTGTTTTACTTGGTAATTAACATTTTGTTAAAAATGTTGTAAAACCTCATTCGCGAGTAATGAGTACTTGGTTTTAAAGAATAATGTTTCTTGATGTCGGAATGAGAATAATTATCGAACAAACCACAGCAGCGCTAATAAAGGAAAATGTATTGACAAATAACTAATTGTTATTAAAACCAGTAGAAACCTCCATCTGCATAGAAGCTAAGATAAGACAAAATTGTATTACATTCCCTAGATCATGGCTTGCTGTAACAAGATTGTTATAAGCAGAATAAGCGACTACACATAAGACATATGTTACTCAATTGTTTTAAAGAGATTAAGACTATGAGTTATGAAACCTTTCTAAAATGAGAAACTTGAGCATTTGAAATTAGGCAAACTTGAACGTTTGGAAAATAATGTTGCTACTTGATTTTACAAAGGGAAGTATTTTGGTTTACTTAAAAAGATAGTCACTCTATTTTTATGCTGCGGGTATTGTGTGACTTTTGTGAAAGAAACGGATCCTTTAATAAGAGTTAATGTATGTAGTACTTTGGGGTTAAAACCCAGATTTGTTGTAATAAAATATAAGTCTATGAGTTTGTTGAACTTGCCTATGCTTGTTGTGATAGCCTTTGTTGTGCAAGTGTTGTATTTACGTATTCTGGCGTCTCGTTGGAGTAGGTTATCAGTTGATTGATGGACATCTTGACGCGATGGGTGGCCCACGGTATGCTTCCACTGTCGATCATTTTGGACATCTTGACACGATGGGTGGCCCGGGTATGCTTCCATTAAGTGTTATCTTGTTATTGGCTTGGACATACCGACGATGGGTGGCGCGAGTATGCTTCCATTCGATTGTTATCTTGTTATTCCGCTTTTGGACATCACGACACGATGGGTGGCGGGTATCTTCCATTGTGAGCGTTATCTTGTTATTTGCTTTGGACATACCGACGATGGGTGGCCGAGTATGCTTCCATTTCGATTGTTATCTGGATATTTCCTTTGGACATCGACACGATGGGTGGCCCACGGGTATCTTCCATTAGGATGGTTCCATGGCCATGCTTATCTGAGGTGAGATCTTGGGCATGCGGCCGTTGTGCGGGTTAAATTCCCAGGTTATATTTGAGTGATGACTTTGAGGGAGTGAGTCCCTGACTTGACATGACTGTTTTTATGTAGTGAACTGTAGTTTTGTTATCATACATGTCTCATATTTTTATATAGTATTATGATTTCATTCTGATATTTTGATTCACATACTTGGTACTGTTGTCTGACCTCGCCCGGAGGCTGCGTTCATCTGCGAGTAGAGTACATCGGTTGTGGACCCTCTCTTAGGGCCTGATTGGCGTATTTGGAAGCTCCGTTTCTCGGAGGCTTATCTTTTAGGTATGTATCCCAGTCTGTAAGTTCTTGTACATTCGGGGTATGGCGGGGCCTGTCCGTCATAGTTGTTGTAAAACTCTTAGAGTGCATGTAATCTTGTTGTGGCGAGTTTGTAAAGGATAAGCTGTTCGGGTTTTATGTATATATATATCTGAGAAAAAGCTTTTTTGTTGCTGTTTATTTAACATGTCTCTTGTTTCATGTTTATGTTTTATTTCATTGATTTTCTCGATGTTGTATCACTAGGGTGCGGGGTAGGCACGATCCACGGGCCGGGTTGGTCGTGTGATGTTGACTATTATAGGTTGATTCTCTGCGCGACATATTCGACTTGGCGGTGGATTTGTGAGAAGGTATGTGATTCTTCCTATACTCTTGAGCATGATATTTTAAAAGAATATATATATAGTCTGCGGTAGGCGTCGTGTGTTAAGCGAGCGTAGTTTTACGGCAATGTCTTTTGACTTAAGCTGAATAATAAGAATCTTGAAGTAGTTCAAGAGAATTAAGGAACCTTTTGAAAGAAGGATAATACTTGGTTTTGAAAGCTTAAGAAGTTATACTAGCTTTATGGGAAGTTAGGTATAACGACTTAAGAGAGATAAAAGGCAGTTTACTTAATTGTTTATAAAAGCCTTGTATTGATTTTGGAAATGAGAATAAATGCAAGACAAACCAACTGCGGCGCTAATAAAGGGAAATGTATTGACTATTTAAGTATTATTAAAACCGGTAGAAACCTCATCTGCATAGAAGCTAAGATGAGACAAAATGATATTACAATTCTAGATCATGTTTGCTTTAATAAGATTGTTATAAGCGAGAATAAACCTACTCACACCTAAGGCATATTGCTCGACTTGTTTTAAAAAGATTACGTTTTAAATGATCAAGTCTATGAGTTATGAAACCTTTCTAAAATAAAAGACTTGAGTAATGGAAATTAGGCAAACTTGAACGTTTAGGAAAGAATGTTGTTACTTGATTTTAAAAAGGAAAGTGTTCTGGTTTACTTAAAAATGTTAGTCACTCTATTACTACGGGTATCGGGTGACCTTTATAAAAGAAATGGATCTCTTAAAGAATTAATGTATGTAGTACTTTGGAGTTAGAACTTGGTTTTGTTAAACGTAAGCATTAAAGTACCTTGTGTGGTTAGCTTGTCTATGTTTCTTTGGTAATAGCCTTGTGATACCTTCTGCTGGTTTGATAAATACCCGTATTATGATCTACGTGTGTTAGTGTCTTGTGATGTTATTCTTGTTGTGCTTACGTTGTTAAGCGTTAGGATGTTATCTTGTTATTATATCACATACCCTCGACTTGTTATCACAGGGCTTGCCACCGCGATCACGGTCTTTACGGCTATGCGGTCTGCGTGACTATGCGGGCTGCGGGAGTTCGAGGTTGATCATTCGGGTGTTTTATCCGTCTGGGGATGCCACTATGCGGTCTGTGTGACTACGCGATCTATTGAGACTATGCGGTGCGGGAGTCGGGAGAATGCAGGGGTTAGCTACCCCGTCGAGAATACCTCATGCGGGTCTATGTGTGACTATGCGGTGCGGAGTCGGGGTTAGGCATGCATAATGATACTATGGGCGATTGGCCTTGCTTGATCATTCGCGGCCTAGGAAAGACACATTCTGATTTACATATTATTGCTCTTGTTTGTGATATGGCACTATGTGCAAATTGAACTAATTGTATTTGCAAATGGTTTTAAATACTTTGATTTCATTTAAAGTACTTTCTGATTTCACATACTTGGTACTGTTATCTTGACCTCCTTGAGTGCGTTAAATGTCGCGGTAGAGTACTCCTACGTTGATCCCGTTCTTAGGATCACCGTTTGAGCGTTGGAAAAGCTCAGTTTCTCGGAGGCTTAGCATTTGGTATGGTCCTGTCGTTGTAGGTATTTGGATTGGGGTATGGCGGGGCCACATCCCGCCATTGTTATTATAAACTCTTAAGTGCTGTAGTCTGTTGTAAAAGTTGGGATGTATTTGTTCATTTTGGGTATTTATATATATCTTAGAAAAGGCAACTTTTCCCAGAAATTGTGTCTCATTTATATTGTTTCATGTCTTGTTTTAATTTTCCGATATCTACGATGTATGACTACTTGGGTGTCGGGTAAGGCACGATCACGGGCCGGGCAGTCGTGACAAAAGTGGTATCGAGCGATTAATCCTCGGAAAGTGTCTGAGCCGTATCTAGTAAGTCTTGATTATCGGTGTGTTGTGCGCCTTGATAATCAGGAGGCTATAGGATATTTAGGATTAGTTTCCATTCTTCTCACTCGAGATCGTGTCTTAGAGTGTGTTATAAGTTGGACCCTCTAACGTATTCCTTTCCTTTACGATTATGCCTCCGCGCAAAGCGGCCGGGCGAAGGCAAAGCGTGAGGCAAGTAAATCTGAGAGGTTCACGAGGCGCAGCCCAATCATCACTGAGGAGTGCCGTTCGGGGAGTTCTGCGGCGTCGCGGCCCGGCAAAGGTTAACACGGCAGCGGCGGTTCCTCTGCGGCCATGATGTATGAGCCTTGATTCGCGGCGAGGAACATGGGTATGGATTGCAAAGAGGCGACCACATTACGGTATGGATATAGCAACGAGAGAACATATTATGTACCGATTTATCACGCGGGTCTTGATGACTATCTAAGTGAGGTTGTGAAAAGTAGATCTTGATCATGAATGAGCATGGCTGCGTTGAGCTTATGTGCAGCGAGTTGAAAGCGTGAGATCGACGAGGTTAATCGAGGCGTGAAGAGGCGGATCAGCGAGTCCTTTGGTAACGTTAGGCGAACGCCTCGGCGAGATTAGATATGCGCCTCCGCCCGGTCTGATGTTCCTCCGCGGGGTTCGGGGCGTTCGGTATGCGAGTTGGTGAGAACTCGGGGCTTAGTTGCGACTATCGTAGGTTCTAGCGGTAGTTGATTTTCCTCGGTGTTCCGCGGTGTGGCGGCGTCGTCGGGAATGTCGTCTTTCTTGCGGTGCTTGTTTTACTTGCGGCCGTCGGGCCGTGTGGCGAAAGAATGTGCAGAAGGAGGACTCGACCTACGGTCGATGCGGATTGGTGGTGCGGAGAGGAAGAGGTGTTAGCTTGAGGCCACCCCGCTCGTTATGGCGTTGTGGTAGGTATCGTTCGGAAGTGTCGTACTACTTGACGGCGACTTGTTATGCTGCGGCGGCGGGCCATTTCACGAGGAATTGTCAGGCCAAGGGTGGTGCGGATGTGGAGACTCGACGCCGGGATCGGTGGCTAGTTCATCACCTTCCACTATCGCCCAACAGGCGAGCTTGATTAAACGACAAAGGAGAGTAAGCGGGAGATACGGTATATTCTTAACCTGCAGAGATCTGTATGTATGTTAAGATGCGAATATCTTAAGTATTATTTTGAGATAGCATTGTGTTAATTGTGATTAGAAATCTGGTTAGGAAAAGGGTAAGATTGGGGATAGGGAAGTGTGAGCCTTAGAGTATTACGTAGAAACCTTAAAGTGAGGCCATCTTGCGTGGAAGATTTATTTTTGTGTTTGACCTTTACCGGTGGGCATAGTATCGTGGGATATATCAGTGAGATAAGTCCCTGAGTAGTGTGAAATGAAAGAGGGTAGTTGAGCTAAGAATGACCACTAGGTTTTCATGACTTGGTTATTAAGAATGTTCCGGATCGGGGAACAAGAGCTTGGCGCAAGAAGTGGGTCGGGTTGAGGCCACGTTGCGGGTCAACCGTGCCGGTTTGAGGTTGGGTCGACTTGTGGTGGTCCCGCGGTGGTAGGATCACGAGGGTGTTAGGCCCAATTGTGTTAACCATCGTGCGAGTTCGTGGATGTGTTCGACCGATGGTCGGGCGGTGTTTTGATTCGAGGGTATTGTAAGGACTATTCGCCTCTTGTTGAGGGCCTCTTGTTGAGTGTGTATTATAATAGCTACCGTTTGGTATTCGGATGTCACCTTGTATGGGCGGAAGTGTAGGTTGCCGATCGATTGGTTCGATGTTGGCAAGGTTCGACTAGTGGGTTCATACTTGATTGGCGGGATGTGGATAGGGTGAAGTTATTGTGTACTCGAGTCAGCGAGTCGTGTGGATGATCTGCGTCGACACTTGGAGTTCGAGTTGTGATGGGTCTTCTTGAAAATACCACCGGAGTGTGTGAATTTGGAAGCGAGGAAGCTTAGCCCGAGTTACTTTGGGCCTTTTAGATTGTTTGTAGAATAGGCGGGTTGCACATGAGTTAGCATTGTCGTCGACTTAGGAGCGATCGTCAGGTCTTTCATGTTGCTATGTTCGGAAGAGTATCGGAATCTATCGAATGTTCCCATTATGATGACCAAGTTGGAGTAGTAACCAGAGATTTGAAGCTGGGCGATGTGAAATGTGGTAAGTTATGAGGAAGAGTTCGAGTGTGCGAGAAAGTGACAGTAAGGGAAGAAGCGAGCATGTGTTGAGAACATGGAAGTGATCATTTCGTTTGTAAAGAAAAGGTCACGAAGGAGTATCTTTTAGCCCTTGGGAGGAGCTTTTATAGTGGAGGTGATTCTCCGTGGACTTGGATGTAAGTACTTGCGCGTGTTGTAGTGTGGCCAGGTGTGGCATAATTGTTTTCGTAAGTATAGCAGTGAAGACTATACTGGCGCATGTTTGTTTTGAGACTTAGAAGGAACATTCGGGATGAATGTTTCTAAGGAGGAGAATGTTATACCGTATTTCAGGTATATGCGTGAGGCGTGCGTATAAAAGTTTAAGCCTTAAAGTAGGCAAGGGCGAAAATTTTGTTCACAACTACCAAAAGAATCGTTTTCAAAGCGTTTTCCAAACTTTGCGAAGGAAAATTCCGGCTATGTCATTTATTATTTTTGCGGATTTTTCCGAGAGATGAAATATTTTGGACCAACGGGAGGTGACACTTGTCACCCTCGTTGGAGCAACAACATGGGCAAAGGTGGGGCGATTTCTTGGCCTTGTTTAGTCAAGGTTAGGTAGGATAATTTTGTGTAGTAGATGGATAAGGACACTTGGGTAAATCCTCACTCTACACTTGCCTAGCTTCATCTTGGCCATTGGTTGGCCATTGGTTGCTATAAATACTCCCTAACTTGAAGGTTTTCTTCATCCACTAAATGTTTTCTAAGTCTTGAAATCCCTTTCCCCTCTTGAGAGCTCTGGCAGAGCACCCTTCTCCCACTTCCTAGTTGTGCTGGCGAAACCCCATGTGAATGCCTTGGCAGAAACACACCCCCTCTTGAGTGTTGTTCTCGTGAAACACCCCTTTTGGTTGAGAAATACTTCTCAGTATTGTTATAATGCCAAAATACTCTAGCCCAAAACCTTTGTAGTATTTCCAAGTACCTACATCTGAAAAGTCAGGAAAATACTACTATACTTTCCTTTAGCCAAAAACGAAACCCTTTGGAAAAATCTTCATAAGTAGTTGAAGTATTAAGTAGAAGTTGGGTAGAACTTCTAAGGGTTTCTTGGGCGAATGGAGCACTCGGAGTAGGAGCTAAGCGTTGCTCGGGATCGGCGTTAACTTGGATAATTTTGGGCTTATCGAGGTAAATACTCTTGTCCTTATTGTAATTGGATATTACTTGTAAGAATAGTTAAGACTTGAGTATAAGATACTTAGAAGGGTATTAAAGAATATAATTGATTGTACTTACATGGGATTTGTATTCTGATGAACTTGAGTAGATTGGCGGGTAGGAAGTCTTTGTGATTTTAGTAGAATAGAGAACCCTCCGCTTAGAACATTTGCGAGAATAGTCTAGGCGTTGATAGGCGTATTTGACTATTATAGGTTGATTCTCTGCGCGACATATTCGACTTGGCGGTGGATTTCGCGAGAAGGGATGTGATTCTTCCTATACTCTTGAGCATGATATTTTAAAGAATATATATATAGTGCGGTGAAGCGTCGTGTGTTAAGCGAGCGTAGTTTTACGGCAATGTCTTTTGACTTAAGCTGAATAATAAGAATCTTGAAGTAGTTCAAGAGAATTAAGGAACCTTTTGAAAGAAGGATAATACTTGGTTTTGAAAGCTTAAGAAGTTATACTAGCTTTATGGGAAGTTAGGTATAACGACTTAAGAAGATAAAAGGCAGTTTACTTAATTGTTTATAAAAGCCTTGTATTGATTTTGGAAATGAGAATAAGTAGAACAAACCACTTCTGAGCGCTAATAAAGGGAAATGTATTGACTATTTAAGTATTATTAAAACCGGTAGAAACCTCCATGCATAAGCTAAGATGAGACAAAATGATATTACAATTCCTAGATCATGTTGCTTTAATAAGATTGTTATAAGCGAGAATAAACCTACTCACACCTAAGGCATATTGCTCAACTTGTTTTAAAAGAGATTACGTTTTAAATGATCAAGTCTATGAGTTATGAAACCTTTCTAAAATAAAAGACTTGAGTAATGGAAATTAGGCAAACTTGAGCGTTTAGGAAAGAATGTTGTTACTTGATTTTAAAAGGAAAGTGTTACGGTTTACTTAAAATGTTAGTCACTCTATTACTACGAATTATCGGGTGACCTTTATAAAAGAAATGGATCTCTTAAAGAATTAATGTATGTAGTACTTTGGAGTTAGAACTTGGTTTTGTTAAGCGTAAGCATTAAAGTACCTTGTGTGGTTAGCTTGTCTATGTTTTCTTTATTAATAGCCTTGTGATACCTTCCTTTGGTTTGATAAATACCCGTGTTATGATACTACGTGTGTTAGTGTCTTGTGATGTTATTCTTGTTGTGCTTACGTTGTTAAGCGTTAGGGCTTGATATCTTGTTATTATATCACATACCCCTTGACTTGTTATCACGAGGGCTTGCCACCGCGATCACGGTCTTTCACGGCTATGCGGTCTGCGTGACTATGCGGGCTGCGGGAGTTCGAGTTGATCATTCGGTGTTTTATCCGTCACGGGGATGCCTATGCGGTGCAATGTGACTATGCGGTCTATTGAGACTATGCGGTGCGGGAGTCGAGGAGAATGCAGGGGTTAGCTACCCCGTCGCGAGAATACCTCATGCGGGTCTATGTGTGACCTATGCGGACTGCGGGAGTCGAGGTTAGGCATGCATAATGATACTATGGGCGATTGGCCTTGCCCGATCATTCGCGGCCTAGGAAAGACACATTCTGATTTACCTATTATTGCTCTTGTTTGTGATATGGCACTATGTGCAAATTGAACTAATTGTATTTGCAAATGGTTTTAAATACTTTGATTTCATTTAAAGTACTTTCTGATTTCACATACTTGGTACTGTTATCTTGACCTCGCCCGGAAGTGCGTTAAATCTGCGCGGTAGAAGTCTCCTCTGTTGATCCGTTCTTAGGATCACCGTTTGCGTTGGAAAAGCTCCGTTTCTCGGAGGCTTAGCATTTAGTATGGTCCCCTGTCGTTGTAGGTATTTGGATTCAGGGGTATGGCGGGGCCCTGTCCCGCCATTGTTGTTATAAACTCTTAGAGGTCTGTAGTCTTGTTGTAAAAGTTGGGATGTAACTGTTCATTTTGGGTATTTATATATATGCTGAAAGGCAACTTTTCCCCAGAAATTGTGTCTCATTTATATTGTTTCATGTCTTATTTTAATTTTCCGCTGATATCTCTGATGTATGACTACTTGGGTGTCCGGGTAAGGCACCAGTCACGGGCCCCCGAACGGGTCGTGACAGATGAATATATCAAGCCTTTAGAGGGAAGAATATTTAGGAGATCGGTAGCCATTTGTAGTGCATGATGCCAAAAGAATGGAGGAACGGAAGAATGAATCAATAAAGTGCGGACAATATTATTAATGATATGAATTTTTCGCTCAGCTTTCCCATTTGTGAAGACGTATGAGGACAAGAAAAATGAAAATTTATCCCATTTTGAGCACAAAACTCCCTAAATTCTTCATTATCATATTCTTTGTCATTATCACATTGAATGTTTTTAATTTTCCGTTCGAATTGCGTTCTTATGAAGGCTCTAAATTTTATGAAGATGGAAAAAACTTGAGATTTTTTCGCAATTGGAAACGTCCATAAATATTTAGTATAGTCATCTAAGAATAGAACATAATAACGATGACTCATAGAACTGAGAACCGGAGATGTCCATAAATCACTATGAATAATTTCAAATGGCATAGAAGTATTCAAATTTGAAGCTACAAATGGTAATTTAATAATCTTTCCCAAAGCACAGGGTTGACAAATTGGAGTACTACGCGTACCCTTACAAGAAATAAACTTATGTCTATCAAAAGAATATAAAATAGACGACCCCGGATGACCTAGACGAGCATGCCACAAGGAAGGAGCAAGAGTTGCAAATGTGGATGGCATAGCTTGACGCGAGACGCTTGGACTTGGTGTGATTGGATATAGGTCCCTCCACTGCTACACCTCATGATATGACTCCCCGTCTTGAAATCCTTCACAGAAAATCAAAATGGATCAAAATTAATAGAAACCCAGTTATCAGTTGTGATTTTACGGGCAGATACTAAATTTTTAATTGATTTTGAGGCATGAAAGATATTTTTCAGGACAAGTGGTGGATGAGGAGGGGACAAGGTTTTATAACCATAACTCTTAATTGGAATAGAATTGTCGTTACCAACAATTATACCACGACTAGTGCTCAAATTGAAATAAGACGAGAGAGTACCTTGATCGGATGTAATGTGGGTAGTGACGCCGGTGTCCATGTACCAATTAGGGTCCGGTTGAGTCAAGCCAAGTGTGTGCATCGCTGCTTCAATGTAGGTCTGAGTATGTCCCACTGCGTGGTGAGCCTGATGGGGGCTAGGCCCAAGTATACTAGACTGAGAAGGCCCATCCGCGTTGGTGCGAACCGAGTGCGGGCGGGAGAAGCTGGGCGGCGAGTATCTGGCGGATCTTGGCCGCGGCCTGTAAGGTGGAGCGCGGTCTTGGGACCATCGCCATCGCCCAGGGCCCCTGTGGGCTCCACGACTGTTGTTGTTGTTGTCGGTTGTTGCCGCCACGATTCTTTCCATTATTCTTCTTATTCTGGTCTTTCTTACCACCTTCGTTGTTGTGACTTTGGGTCACGATGGCTTGATTGGAAGGAGAAAATTGGAAGCAGTCACCATACCGACATGAGTACTCCCAATCGCTGCTTTCTTAGCCAAGCCAGCTTTTTCCATGAAAGAATATAAGAAATAATCTCTTGATTATTCTTAATGAAAAACATATATATACAAGTTACAAGGAAGATCCTCTTCCTATTCTACCTAGAAATCCATATTCTATTTGAAGACTAACTTTACAATTATGGTAATATTACACTCCTAATTAAGATACAAAACTAAGTCTAATATTTACCAAATATACAAGGAAAGGGGAAGGGCCTCAAGCAGTGCATGCATGGGCCACAATTTGGACCATTTGTTTAACACACCCATGATCATAGTGGGCGGTCTTCGTCTGTGAGGCATCTCTAAAATCTTCAAAAGGGTGAGGAATACCGCTTTGTAAAGATATGCGCAATTTGATATCTCGAAGGAGCATGTGACGCAGCGTACTTGTCCTTTTGCTACCTTTTCTCGAACAAAGGGAATATTCATCTCTATGTGTTTAGTACGTTGGTGCTGAACTGCATTACCAGAAAGGTAGATGACACTTATATTATCACAATACACCAAGTTAGCTTTCTCAATGGGACAATAAAGCTCTAAAAGAAGATTTCGTAACCAACATGATTCGGAGAACACATTAGCTACCCCTCGATATTCGGTCTCTGCACTTGAACGTGAAAGCGTAGATTGACGCTTGGCAGACCATGAGACCAAGTTGTTACCCAAAAACATACAATATCCAGACATGGGCGAATGCGGTGTCGGGACAACCACCCCAATCGATCGTATAGGAGACGATGTAGGCGTCGGCGAAGGATACAAATGCAAACCATACTCAGTGTTCACGAATGTACCTAAGAATGCGTTTGGGTGCGTTCGTATGTTCAACTCGGGATCATGCGTAAACAAACACACCGCATGCGGTATATGTAATGTCCGGTCGGCGTGAGCGTCGACTGCGAAGGCGCTGCAAGCCTACTATAGCTGGTCGGATCCTCATACGGAGAGCCAGCTGCAGCACCCAACTTGGGTTTAGTATCAACTGGAGTAGAAGTGGACTTATAGGATGACATCCCAACCCTCTCAATGATCTCTGCTGCATATTTTCTCTGTGATAAGAACAATCCACCTGCATGACGAGTTACAGCAATCTCCAAATGAAATAAATAATCCCTTGATTATTCTTATTAATTGGAAAAATGAAAGAAATAATCCCTTGATTATTCTTATTAATGAAAGACATATATATACAAGTTACAAGGAAGATTCAATCCCTATTCTATTTGAAGACTAACTTTACAATTATGGTAATATTATACTACTAATTAAGGTACAAACTTAAGTCTAATATTTACCAAATACACAAGGAAATGGAAAGGGCCCCACACGGTATATGAACATGGGCTACACGGTTGGACCCACTGTTTAACAGAAACAAGTCTAGATCATTTCCCATTATTTCCTCAGATTTTTAGTCTCTTACAGGTATTTCCAACCAATTCCAGTCACACCTGTTCAATCCAAAAAAATAAAATTTTCGTTCAAAGAAAGTTGAAATTTTCCATTTTCTTTGTTTCTCGTCTTTTTTGCTTCTAGTCTGCTCTAATTAGAGATATAAAGAATGAATTTTGGGTTTAACTTAACCTCAAAAACTAGCTTGTATGGTAAGGATTGTCTAAGTCCATATTCGATGTGAGACTCTTAACAAGAGAGAAATGAGTATGCTAATTGATAGTGAATATATATATCAAACGTGAAATTGACATGTGCATCAATTTGTTACCTTAAATACATTATGGGCTCATATGGGTAACAGCATCGAATATGTAGTGGATCCCAAGTATCTTACAAATGTAAGCTTGATTCCTAATCTAGCCCACTATTCTTTGTACTAGGCAATTTGTTCCCATAATCCATGGTATAGCCTTAAGTACTTATCCGCATTCAATGTTTATATTAAATTCTACTAATTTATCATAACTATATTGTAAATTAAAGTAAAAATATGTATTATATATTTATTTAGTTGTCCATTAATGTAAATATCAAATGCAGATAACTTTTTATCATTTCGGTTTACCTAATTCATGCATTCATGTAGATATTAGAATCTCAAACAAGGCATGCGAATGAAGGCAGAGTAGCTGCCACAAGACAATAAGAAGTTTAAGCCATTATGTAATTCTTATTTCACATTCACGAATATTACATACAGTGGAAACTTAGAATTTTTGCTAAGAATTGAACAACGGTGTTTAAATAAAACATAGTAATATACACATATATATAAAATATAATATTTAATTTATATATAGAGTATAACAGTTCAAGAATATTTAAACAAGCTTAATCCATGATCTCAAGTTCAAAAATTTATCAAGAATATGCTAAAATTCTAAACTCTAGCTCACACTTATATAAAAGGGTACATATTTCCAAAGACAAAGTGATCAAAAGACATTCTTTCTCAAGATCAACTCGAAATACCTAAGTATTGTTGTCCGACGTTCTTAGCAATCAAATACATCATGAGTATATAACTTGAAAATTTGTTTCAAACGCGTGATTAATTTCTTGTTAAAATCAACCTTTCCTTGGTATGAATATCATAATACATGATAGCGTATATACAGTATATAAATTGTATACACAGATTAAAAGAAAACAGCTCCAACTAGAAGAAAGAAACCGTTATAAAATTAGTAGGCTATTCTTTCTCTATTTGATAGATACAGTAAATCTAAGTTTTCTGTAGACATGGAAAAATAAAATATGAAATCATCTGCATTGCTTGAGATTGTAATATAACTGAAATATATCCCTGGAGACTATTTAAGTAAATTCTTCTATTTCAATCTAATGTAGGTTGGTTTTACTGCATCATAACGGTGTTTATTACTAGTGATAAGTACTTCCTTCGGTCCTTTTTATAGATGGTTTAGAGTAAATTAAACTCCATGACAGTCATGAAATTAAAAATTCCTTAATTACACCTGAAACTCCAGAAAAAATCATGGATTTTGAGTCTATAAGTTCAAAACTCTAGAAATTTTCTTAGAGTTTGCATAAATCAAACAACATTTGCCAGCTTCAAATATTGTCTAAGTTCAAACTCCACAACACTATCCTGGAATTTCACTTTCATAAGTTCATAATATATGCCATTAATAATGTGTGTTGCTGAAGAAATTATTGTATGAGCTCAAACAAACTCTTCGGATCTAGTACAAGAGGTTTGCAGATTATGTTTCTAATATGGATTTTCTAACAGCATCTCTGATCATTCTCTATTCATATACCGATAGGGTAATGATATAACTTACATTCTTCTGTATGTGGATGATATTATATTGAATGCCTCATCTGATGCTCTTCATAAGTCTACATGTCACTTCTTGGCTCAGAATTTGCAATGAAAGATTTAGGGCCACTGAGTTACTTCTTGGGGATAGTTATCACATGTCATGCATGTGGTCTATTTTTGTCTCAAAAGAAATATGCAGAAGAGATCGTTGAACGAGTCGGCATGTCCTCGTGTAAGCCGTCTTCAACTCCGGTTGACACTAAACCAAAGTTGTGTGCTTCTTTCAGCAAGCCATATGTCGATCCATCACATTAATGCAGGTGCCCTGCAGTATCTTACTTCACGAGGCCCGATATATCTTATGTTGTGCAACAGGTTTGTCTATTCATGCGTAACCCGATGGAGGATCACATACATGCTCCCAAACGCATTGTGCGCTACATTCAGGGCACTCTCGATCATGGCTTGCATTTATATCCGTCCTTGACATCCACTCTTATTTCTTACACATATGTTGATTGGGGTGAATGACCGGATACCAGACGATCCACGTCTGGTTATTGTGTATTTCTCGGTGACAATTTGATATCTTGGTCCTCCAAACGGCAAGTTACCTTGTCCAGATCCAGTACCGAAGCAGAATATCGAGGAGTTGTCAATGTGGTGTCTGAATCTTGTTGGCTACGTGTTACACCCCGTAATTCCAGGGAATATAAGTAAGAACGTAAGTAAAGAAATAAGATTTGAATGTTGGAAGGAAAGTATATTTACATTTTCTATATGGAATAATTTTGGACGCAATAAATGTGACAACGAGAATTAATATTAGTGGTTGAATCTTTCCAAATGGAGTTATGAACTTAGGATTGTATTATTAAATCTTGGCATTAAGAATTGAGCCAATCGAAAATTTCACAATTTTGGGGGGGTGTCTATCGAAAATTATAAGATTTTGGCTAAGTGTTGGATTATTTTTTTTGTGAAGAGAATTATGGGCGAATAAGAGGGTGACACGTGTCCCTCCCCACTTGTGTAGCAAAGCTACAAATTACATACAAGTCTTGAAAGACTTTGTGATGAGCAAGACAAGTGGACAAGTGGGTCCCCTTCCACTTGTGCTACAAGCACAAACTATATAGATATACATTGCAAGACTTCTTTGTCTTAGCTCACAAATATCTTCATCCAAACTCTCTTCTCTCTCCTTTAAGCTACAAGTCTCGAACACCATGGCCAAAGTGATGAACAAAGTTATTTATTTTTCAAGATTAAGCTCTTTAACTAAGTTCTAAGCTAAGATTAACACACCAAAACAGTGGGCATGGTTGTTGGCCGATTCTGCCTAGAAAACCTTTAGCTCGAAGATGAACTTGATGGAAGGAAAACATGGAAGTAAGATGGTTACAAGCTTGTAGAGGATAGGTATGTGTTATTGTAACGTGAAGAAGTGGCGCGAAAACAAGGCAGTGGTGCCGAGACTAGTGGATTGTTTTGGGCTAAAAATAAGCTAAGAATTCTTCTTCCTCTTGAAGTAATTGGAAATTACATGTTGTTATAGTTAAGAGGTGAACTTGTGTTAAGAAAAATGGAGAATAAGAAGTGCATGTGACATTTGGCATGTTAGCCGATTTAATGGACTGTTTTGTTCATGTTGGATTCGTTGGTTGTTATTATTATTATCGTCACTAAGTGCATGTTAGATTGAAGGAGATATTGTTATTGAAAGTTGAAATGATTTATATCAAAGTGTTGAAACTTGAATTGGATTATAAGCAATTATGAAAAGGGTTATGGTATTATGGTTTGACCGAGACATGTATAAAACTGTTGGTTATTGTCGTGCTGTTTTAGGGACTGTTTTGTGGTGTTATAATGCTGAAAATTCAGTTACCATTATGCATGTTTAAATGTGATAATTGCTAATGTAAGTCCTAAAGGAATAAGGGTGTAAAAAGGTGTAGAAAAGTGCTACACCCCGTAAATTCTAGAAGTTAAGATAAGTTGACAAACATGTGTTGGACGGATTTTGAGTTTACCTTGGAGTGTTGTACCCCAGTTGTTAAGAATTGAAGGTGTTTAAAAAGCCTAGTGTGTAGTCTGTTAAATCTAGTTCCCAACGCAACGAACCGTTCGTCGATAGGACATCGGAGTCAAAAGTTATGGAAGTTTCAAGTTTGGTGCTTTGATCGAGGCAGCGGCGATTTTGATTCAGTGCAGCGCGGCTCCGAATCTGAGGCGGCGCGCGGTTATCTTGGGAGTCCTTGGGGTTACAGCGCGGCCTGAATGCGGTCGCGGCGGAATCTGGAACTTCCGGAAGTGGGCCGCCCTTGTGTGGCCGAGGCAGCGGGATTTTTGCGCAGAAAGGGGCGAAAAACAGGGGATATTTTGTTTAAAACCTATGGGAGGGTGACAAGTGTCCCTCCCATCCTTTTTTACCTGAAAGTGGTCCTATTTTAGGGCCAAGTCTTGGAAGACTTGGCCATTTCATTTCAAAACCCTCCCAATGAAAACCCTCTCCCTTCTCTCTAGTTTTTCGAAGAAAACCTTGCCTTAGAGGAAATTGTTGGAGCGGCGGCAAGAAGGAAAAGTGTGGGTAAACTTGTGGGAGCGTATTTGGTGGGACGAGTTTGACGGATAAGAAGTGGAAGAAAGGGGCTTTTGTGGGTTTCTCCAAAGGTAAAAGTTTCCCCTTCTCTTGGATTTGGGTTAATACTTGTTTTAGTAGTTAGAATTGAGCTGAGGTACATTATATTTTAGTAGTTAGAATTGAGCACGAGGTCATTATATTTTAGTAGTTTAGAATTGAGCACGAGGTACATTATATTTTAGTAGTTTAGAATTGAGCTGATTTGGTACATTATATTTGAATAAATTTGGATCTTGTTGTCTTGTTGAAACCAAAATGGGCATGTTAGCCTTAAGATGATAACTTCAATTTGGTCGTCGCATGTTGTAAAGGGGGAAATTGTAGTTGTTGAAGATGTCTAGGGCTAGATATCATGTTAGACCTAAATAACTTGGATTGGAAAGGATCTAGGATTGGTTATATTGTTGGCCAAGAATGGCATGGAAAGTATTGGTTTTGTTTTAGATTGTTGTGGGGCGGAATTTTACGCGTCCTGCAAAGGCGTGTAATCCCCTTCGAGGTTAGCTGATTTGTGTGCCTTAAATGTGGCGTTGATTATTGAATTCGGCCTTGAGAAAGGTGGCAAGTTAATAGAAACAAAGGAAGTTCTGTCCAAATTTCCGTAGAATGTAGGGGCCTTGCACTTAGTTTATTCCGTTGAAGCTAGAGTCGATAGGCGTTTTATGACCATATAGGATTGAAGTACTACGGTAGCATATTCTACTTAAGGGGGGAAAGTACTGTGGAGCATTTTGCTTATTGTCGACAATCGTCGCGAGGTATGTGATTCTTCCTATCCTCTTCAGCATGACTATTTGTAAAGTATATAGTGCGGTAGACGCACATGTGTTAAAGGAATTTGATTTCCCCTTTGTGTCTTGACTTGATATGAAGTGTAAAGGGCTTCATTGTGTGGAAAAAGTAGTAAAGTCTTATCTTTGTACTTGGGTATTCGGTGGTTAAAGAATGAGCCCTATTGGTCTCATCAATGCTTATAGTTGCAATTGGTTGGTTTAGAACATAAAGTGTTATAACGGCTTTATGGAAAGTTGTTATAACCATTTTATGTAGGTAAAAGAATGGTTTGTGATTTTCAAAAGATAAGAGACTTGACTTATAAGCGACCTAATTGGTGTTGAAAAGTATAAAACCTCGTTCGTGAGAAATGAATACTTGGTTTTTAAAGAGTAATGTTACATAAATTTGGAAATGGAAATAAGAATCGAGCGAGCCAATGCGGCGTTAATAAAGGAAAAAGTAATGACAATTAATTATATTAAAACCGGTAGAAACCTCCATCTGCATAGAAGCTAAGATAAGACAAAATTGTATTACATTTCTAGATCATGCATTTGCTCTAATAAAATTATTGAAATCAAGTTCTGATTTTCTTAAAAAGTTCCAAAGTAAGGAACTCGATTTCTAAAAGAAAAGAGACTTAAGAATTTGAAGTGTTTTGTTTTAAAAGAAAGGCATGGTTCTGTCTTGACTTGTTTTAAAACATTAAAGTGTTATAATAGATTTATGGGAAGTTATTTATAACGACTTTTTGGAAAATAAAAGGGATGGTTTCATTATTAAGGTAAAATGGTAACTTGTTTTCAAATATTGAACTCCTTGTGATGGAAAGACATAAGTGGCTTGTTTATAAAAGGTAGGAGTACATTGATCTTAAAGTGGTTAAATACTTGGGTTTTAATGGTATACTTGACGAAGTAGTAAGAAGTATGTATAGTACCTTGAGTTGTGTGTAACTTGCCTCTGCTGGTTGTGGTAGTCTTGGTTGTGCAAGTGTTTGGTTGTGTGCTACCAAGTCTCTCGATGGAGAAGCGGCTATCTGGTTGATTGATGGACATCTTGACACGTTAGGTAGCCAGCGGGTATGCTTCATATGTCGATCCTCTTGGACATACTTGTCACGACCCGTTCGGGGCGTGGTAGTGCCTTAAGGGCACCAGTAGTCATCTGTCGAGTAATGTCGGAAATATAAAGCAAGACATGAAACGATTTATAAAATAGGACACCAGTTTAAGTGAAAGCATCGCTTTGGCATATATATAAAAACATGGTTTAGCGATTACATCCGAAATCTTGTACTGGACTCTGATTCTGAAAGAAATATACAACTATGGCGGCGGGGGGGCCCGCCATACCCCATACAAAACCATCTGACGGGAGATCATACCCAAAGTAGAGCCTCGGAAAGGATGGAGCTCACGGCAGCGTAGAGATCCACAGGAATGTGGATCTAGCACTGCTTGCCCGCCTGCGGCATGAGCGCAGCCCAGAAGAAGTCGATCTGCGGTACTAAGTATATGAAAGCGTAAAATACTTAAATGAAACATATCATTTTTAAAAGCAGTTTGCAAGTATGTATGAAACAACGAGGAAAGCGCATAGTGCGCATCCGCAAACAAGAGCGTGATAGGTAAGCTATGCGAGTCTTTTCTAAAGTGCGAATGATCGGCAGTCGATTGCGTAGTATCACCATGCGAAGCCTAATCACGGACTCCGTAGTCGAATAGGCCAATCACGTAGGCCGCGTAGGGTATATAACCGCGTCGAGGTAGCTACTCCTCGGCGTAAATCTGGACTCGTCGTCGCGTAGCCACGTAGGCCGCGTGAGGTATAACCCCGCGCTAACACGGAACTCCGTAGCTCGCGTAGGTCCCTTGGACCCGCGTGAGGTATTCTCGAATCATGGTCGGACACTTTGAGTCTACCGCGTCGGAGGCGACAACCCCGGTAATATGTCAAGAGGTGAGTGATGCTACACTAACCTAACGACTTATCGTTAAACAACATAAGCCTGACAAGAATACTCTTTTTCACAAGCGTTACAAGACAACACACACGTAGCATCATATCGTGTCTACTTATCAAACCATCTTATTATTCTTTTCAATTGATATAAGTCATTTATAAACACATAGGCAAACTGTTTCTTTTATCAATCTTAAGTGGTTATACCTAACTTCCCGTAAGGCTAGTATAACTCTTAAACACATTTAAAAACCAATTAGTTCTCTTACATTAAAAATGATTGATATTCTTTTGAAATGCTTTGGATCTTTATTATTCAAGCTTAAGCGTGAGGCATTCAGTAAGTGTTATCGGGCTTAAGCGTGAGGCATTCGTAAGTATTATCGGGCTTAAGTCAAAGACATTGCGTAGTTTTAGTTAACACGTATGCGTCTCTAGTACTATATATATTGTAAAATATCATGCTTTAGGAAGAATCACATACCTTCTCGTGAAAACCACACCAAGTTGAATATGTCGCGAGAGTGACTATAATAGTCACAGATATCTATCAAAGACTACTCTGAAGGTCATTCTAGGCGGAGGGTTCACGATTACATGGAAAGTTGGGCAGCACTTCCCTGCAGGTGAGCTATATAAGTCTCTTTGTGAAAGCAGTCTATGTAAGTATAGTTTGATTATTCTTCTTTTAAACCGCCTACTTTGTAGTGCAGATTCGATTCTATACGTGATATTCTTCTAAGTATTTATACTTATTCTTATACTACAACGGTATATATTCTACAATTCAAAGAGGTTAGGATTAGTTACCTCGCTAAGCCCAATAATATCCTAGAAAAGTCGCGCTGAGCAAGGTTTTGCTCTAAGTTGTATGCTCGAGAAACCTTAGAAGTTCTTCACAACACACTAAGTACTAAGGTATTTGGGCTAGGGTATTTTGGGCATTATAACAATACAAGAAGGCAACTTTTCTACCAAGGGAGGGGGTAGATTTTTGGCTAGGCTAGGGGCCTCGGCCAAACTTCTTAGGCTAGAGGGGTATTCGGCGAGGCCTTCGAGGAGGAGGAGGTGTTGGACGAAAAGGCTACACAGGGAGAGGAGAGGATTTTCAAGACTTGGAAAGCTTTGTGGATGAAGAACTCGTCAACTTAAGGGGGGGTATTTATAGGTCAAGAAGTGGCCAACCAATGGCGAATTTAGACAAGTGCAAGGCAAGTGTAGGGTGAGGATTAACTATACACAAATATCCTACCAACTCCTTGACTTGTACCTGAGGCACAAAAAGCGTGCCATTGCTAGCCAATTCGTCCAAATGGGCGATTTGAAGTCCACGATTGGAGGTGCCAAGTGTCGCCCTCCGTTGGTCCAAAATGTTTCGTCTCTCGGAAAAATCATAAAAAATTAGAAATGGCATGGCGGAATTTACCTACGAGTGTGGAAGCGTTTAGTCGGAAAACTATTCGTTTTGTGAGTTGTGCCCAAAAAATCGTCAGCCTAAACTTTAAGGCTAAACTTTTTATGCGTATTCCACTTACGTACATACTGCAAATCTGAGGTATAACATTCTCCCTCGCAGAAACATTCGTCGAATGTTCCTTCAAAACGATTAGCGATAAGATTCTTCATGCTTAAGCGATTGTAAATGCCACACCGGCCACGAGCAACACTTGGCGAAGCGATAGCGAAAATTTACAAGTAGGAAAGTGAATTTACGGAGGTGTGGGAATAGGTGAGGATACTTCCGCCTCATGTCTCCTCCGGCTTCCCGTCATCTCCTCACGAGCTCGTTCGCCACAGACTTTGTGGAAGCCACGTCCTTGGTCGCGGGCGCCTAACGACGATCGACTATCGCTATGGGAATCTCCTCATCGATAACCCGCCGATCACTGGACATCGTCGATCGGGTGTACCACTAGATGGATCCGATACATCTCGCCGGCGTAGATCGTGAAAAGCGGATCTGCGCCTCGGATCGGACGGCGAGATCGACTCGTAGGCAACCTTGCCTACCTGCGGACAATCTGAAGCGGCCCGATGTACTGGTGAGTTTCCCTTTCTTCCGAATCTCATCGCACCGCCGTGGGTGGCGCGCTAGGAAAACCCAATCATGAACCTCGAACTCAAGATCACGAAGCGGCGATGATCTGCATCGACTTACATGCGACTACGGTTGTCGATAGCGCTCTCGGATAAGCCGCCTTATCCAGCACTGCTGTACCAAATCTGGTCCCATTGTTGCACCTCGCCCACATCGAACCAACTATAGGCGTCTGCACTTCCTCCGTACAAGGCCTCATAAGGCGCCATCCGAATCTTTGGGTGGTAGCTATTATTATATGCGAACTCAACTAGAGGCAAATGATCCTCCCAACTACTTGAAATCAATAACACGGGCTCGCGACATATCCTCGAAGTGCGGATAGTGCGCTCTTCTGTCGATGCATGCGTGGATGAAATGCGATGCTCGGGCTCACTGCGTCCTAAACCCCTGCGGAAGGACCTCGAAGTTAGCGTGGCGGGCTCCACATGCGATATGATCGGTAGGGACTCCATGCGATCGGCGATCTCTCGGATGTAAAGTCGGCATAATCCTCGGTAGAAAAGGTCGTCTGGCGGGAAGAAAGTGGGCTGATTTAAATCGACTGTCGGCGATAACCCATATAGAATCATGTCTCCGAGTGCGAGGTAATCACGTGATGAAGTCCGTGTTGATTACCTCACTTCGGTCGGGATCTCGATAAATGCGTAACAAACCACGGGCCTCACGGTGCTCTACCTTCGCTGCGACAACACGGGCGAGCTACGAACTCTGCAGCGTCCTCTTCAAGCCATCCCACGATACGGATCTAAGGTCGTGGTACATCTTGAGTCGACCGGATGGATGGAAATGCTTGTGTGTGCTTCCCGAGAACACTGTGCGAAGTCTGAAACATCTGGAACACACATCGCCCTCAAACCTTAGCACCCAGTGGTGCTACCTCAAAAGGACCGCGCCTCACGAAGAGGCGTATCGCGATATCGAATCAAAGTGGATCCTCGAGCTGTTGCCTCTTCGCCTCGCCGGCGATGGAAGACTTCGGCAACCTCGCGAACTCTAACCCATTGCTATCGGAATCAATCAAGCGGACACGAGGCTCGCTGGCGATGCAAATCACGAACCATGTCCCTCTCTCTGTTGCGCGTCGATAGGCTCCCGTGACCTACGACTAAGGCATACGCCTGACATTGGCCTTCCCGGGTGAGTACGGGATATCAACATCGTAATCCTTAAGCAACTCTAACCACAGTCTGCATCGTAAGTTCGGCTCCTCTGGTGAAGATATCTTGGAGGCTCTTGTAGTACGTATAAATATCCACGTGAACCCGTACAAGTAGTGCCTCGGATCTTGGCGTGAATCACGGTGTGACTCCAAATCATGGGTGGGGTAGTTCCTGCGTGTTTCTTGGTGTCGGGATCGTATGCTATAACCACTGCCATCTGCGTCAACACACATCCCAACGATGCGGCGCGTCGCGATACGACATAACCATGGACCTGCGGAAGAGTAAGAAGCGAGGCGGTCGTCGGTCTCTTTCGACAGCGGAAACCACTCCTGGCATGATCCTGAAACTTGGCGCCTTAGTCGGCTAGTCAGTAATGTGCGAGATAGAAGCAAACTTCTCACGAACGTAGATAATATCTGCGAGGCCCGAGCTGCGAACCTCAGCCGGAGTAGTAGGTGGCCAAGTCTGGCTGCGCCGATCTTGGCGTATCACTCGAATACCATCGGCCCGACAATATGCCCAAGCGCCCGAAGTCAGCAAAACTCACATTTGGAAAACTTGGCGTCTGTTCAGTCTGGAGAAGCGTCGGCCACGGTCGCCAAATGCTCGCGTGCTCCTGCTCTGGCGAGAATAAACGAATATCATCAATGAACACTATCACAAGCGTGTCCAAAAATGGTTTGAACACTCGGTTCATCAAATCCATGAATCTGCGGAGCATTGGTCAACCAAAAGACATGACCACTGAACTCGTAATGCGTCTGGGTCACGAATGCGATCTAAGGACATCCGCTCTCGACTACTTTGATGATAGCCGATCGCGGATCAATCTTGGAAAACATCTACGCACCTGCCAGTCGAACAAATCATCAATCACAGGAAGGGTATACATTCTTAATGGTCACCTTGTTCGGTTTGTAATCAACACACATGCGCGTCGTCCGTCCTAACTTGCGAACAATCTGGCGCTCCCGGGAGAAACACTAGGCTGATGAAGCCGCTTCTCCGGCAAATCTCTGGTGATCCTTGACTCTCTCTCAACTCGGCGGTGCCGTTACGTATGGCGGAATGGAAATAGGCGAGTGTGCAGCAATATGTCAATACAAAACTCAATCTCCTCGGGAGGATACGGAAGGTGCGTGCAGGCTCACGTGCGGGAACTTCGACTCTTTGGCGGCGAAAATCTGGTACGCGACTTGATTATCAAACACGAGCGAGATGGTAGATATACCCATGCGCGCATCTTCCCAGCCTTGAGGTAGGAAATAAACCTACCACCGGCGTCTGGTGCTCCTCGCTCGACAATGGCTCGCCGAAGCTGGGCCGTACTACTCTCTCTCTGCGGTCTACATTGGCGTAGCAGAAGCTAGCCAATCCGTCCCCATAATCACGTCGAAGTCAATCATCTCCAACTCTATCAAGTCGGCTGGGTCAAACGTAAATAGTCACGGGACAAGCTCTATATACCGTAGAGCTACCTGAATCACCCTGGCGTAGCTACCTCGAAAGGGTCTATGGACTCGGGCTCATCCATCCTACTAGCGACAAGGGAGATATATGGGGCCAGTAGAACCGGATCTATCAAAGCATACACGTGGACCAGCCCGATAAAGTACTGTGGCGACATCGGTGAGGCCTCACGATCTGTCGGTGGACAAAGCATAAATGCGGTTACGAGGACGCTAGAAGCTGGAACGAGCCACGACCTCTGCGCGACCTGTGACCCGTGAGTACCTTGCCCTCGGGCGAGTAAGCTGTCGAGGATGAAGAAGCCGTGAAAGAACACATGGTGACCCTACCGCCAGCCGCCCTTGGTGGACGGTTCCTCGCGTAATGCCCTGCGCCTGGCGAAACAAACTCGTACCTGACTCGAAGTGGGATCTACGTCGGCCACCGGCTGAGAGGTGGTCGTCGGCGATACCTCTGCCGCTCACGGGCGTCTGAAGTCTGGGGCCACAGTGCGCCTCGAATATCTGGTGTCTTGAGGGCGGCGCGAGTGCTCTGGTGGGTGTGGTGCAAATCTAGGCTCTGCTTGAGGCGCCGCCACGATAGCCACCAAAAGACCTCTGTCACTGGTCTTAACCTGCTGCTTTGCTGTCAACGGCGGTCTCTACGCTCCTCGCATCGAGCATGAGCTGCGTGCGGGTAATGTCCATACGGTGGAGAAACCCACGTGACTCGGCCATATAGTCGTCTAGCGGTGACATAGCGGTGCACCTATCCTCGTATCTGCTGCAATCTTTGGGACATATCGAGCCAATGAATCAAACTCGACATTGTACTCACGGCGGTCGTCCTCTGCGCCTCGATGGTAAAAATCTATCGGCCGCGCCCTCGCCGTCTGTGGAGGCAAGAAGTGAGTGAGAAAGCCTGCGAGAACTCGTCCCAGTAGTGAGGGCAGCGTGCTCTCCCGGGATAACTCCGTGAATCAAACCAATCATTGCGGTATCACGCGGCCGATCTGAACCGAGTCCGCGGACTCTGTCTCTGAGGCCTTGATCACCTCGTGATCCTCTGAAGGTAGCGGATGAACTCCTGCGGATCATCCTCGGCCTCGACAGTAAAACTACGGCGGGCTCTGACTCGAAATCTCGTAGCCTCGCTATACGCCTCGGGTGTACCGCAGGTGCGGCCGTGGCTGGGCTGGCCAGGCTGCGCGTCGGCCTCTCGCCGTGTCGGGCCTGACTTTGCCAAAAGGTGGGCGTCTCCTTGTACCCTAACTCCTCGCCCGGTGTGGGGCGGGAGGTGTGGATGCTGTGGTCTGTCTTTGAAATTGGCGGCGTCATAGAACTCGCCGTCTACGGTATAGGCGGGCACGAGCCCTCGTGACTCTGGGTGTCTGCTGGCGACTCCGCCATTGCCTTGCCATACGGGCGGGTTGCCTTACGTGGAGGCATAAGCATTACGGGAAAGGAATACGTTAGAGGTCGACTATAACCTGACTCTAAGCACGATCTCGAGAATGAGAAGAATGAAACCAATCCTAAATATCCTATAGCCTCACGATTATTGGTGTGGTGCACAACGCAGATAATCAAGACTCTACTAGATACGATGCGTAGACACTTTCAGAGATTAACGCTCACGATACCACTTTTGTCACGACCCGTTCGGGGCGTGGTAGTGCTCTGGGGCACCCAGTAGTCATACATCAGTGTCGGCGGAAATATAAAGCAAGACATGAAACGATTTATAAAATAGGACACAGTTTAAGTGAAAACATCGCCTTCGGCATATATATAAAAACATGGTTTAGCGATTACATCAAATCTTGTACAACGGACTCTGAGACCTCTAAGGAAATATACAACTATGGCGGGGCGGGGCCGCCATACCACAACTATGCAAAACCATCTGACGGGGAGATCATACCCAAAAGTAGAGCCTCGGAAAGGATGGAGCTCACGGCCCAGCGTAGAGATCCAGGAATGTGGATCTAGCACTGCTTGCCCTTACTGCGGCATGAGCGGCCCAGAAGGAAGTCGATCTGGCAAGTACTAAGTATATGAAGCGTAAAATACTTAAATGAAACATATCATTTTTAAAAGCAGTTTTGCAAGTATGTATGAAACAACGAGAAGCGCATAGTGCGCATCCGCAACAAAGCGTGATAGGTAAAGCATGCGAGGTCTTTTCTAAGTGCGAATGATCAGCGAGGCGATTGCGTGAAGTATCACCATGCAAGCCTAATCACGGACTCCGTAGTCGCATAGGCCAATCCACGTAGGCCGCGTAGGGTATATAACCACGCGTCGGTAGCTACTCCTCGGCGTAAATCACGGACTCGTCGTCGCGTAGCCACATAGCCGCGTGAGGTATAACCCGCACACTAACACGGAACTCCGTAGCTCCGCATAGGTCCTTGGACCGCGTGAGGTATTCTCGAATCATGGTCCCGGACCGCTGAGTCTACCGCGTCGGAGGCGACTTAACCGGTAATATGTCAAGAGGTGAGTGATGCTACACTAACCTAAGACTTATCGTTAAACAACATAAGCCAACAAGAATACTCTTTTTCACAAGCGTTACAAGACACTAACACACATAGCATCATATCATGTCTACTTATCAAACCATCTTATTATTCTTTTCACAATTCATATAAATGCATTATAAACACATAGGCAAAATTGTTTTTTTATCAATCTTAAGTGGTTATACTTAACTTCCCATAAGGCTAGTATAACTCTTAAGCACATTTAAAAACCAATTAGTTCTCTTAGTTAAAAATGATTGATATTCTTTTGAAATGCTTTGAGATCTTTATTATTCAAGCTTAAGCGTGAGGCATTCAGTAAGTGTTATCGAGCTTAAGCGTGAGGCATTCCGTAAGTATTATCGAGCTTAAGTCAAAGACATTGCGTAGTTTTAGTTAACACGTATCGTCTACCGTACTATATATATTGTAAAATATCATGCTTTAGGAAGAATCACATACATACCGTGAAAACCACTGCGAGTTGAATATGTCATGTGAGAGTCGACCTATAATAGTCACGGATATCTATCAAAGACTACTCTGAAGGTCATTCTAAGCAGAGGGTTCACAATTACATGGAAAGTTGGGCGACACTTCACTGCAGGTGAGCTATATAAGTCTCTTGTGAAAGCAGTCTATGTAAGTATAGTTTGATTATTCTTCTTTTAAACCCCTGCTTGTGGTATGATTCGATTCTAATACGTGATATTCTTCTAAGTATTTATACTTATTCTTATACTACAACAGTATATATTCTCTAATTTAAAAGAGGTTAGGATTAGTTACCTCGGTAAGCGATAATATCCTAGAAAAGTCGCGCTGAGCAAGGTTTTGCTCACAAGTTGTATGCTCAGAAACCTTAGAAGTTCTTCACAACTTCTACTAAGTACTAAGGTATTTGGGCTAGGGTATTTTGGGCATTATAACAATACAAGAGGCAACTTTTCTACCAAGGGAGGGTAGATTTTGGCTAGGCTAGGGGCCTCGGCCAAACTTCTTAGGCTAGAGGGGGTATTCGGCCAGGGCCTACGAGGAGGGGAGGTGTTGGGCGAAAAGGCTACAAAGGAGAGGAGAGGATTTTCAAGACTTGGAAAGCTTTGTGGATGAAGAACTCTTCATCTTAAGGGGTATTTATAGGTCAGAAGTGGCCAACCAATGGCCAAGATTTAGACAAGTGCAAGGCAAGTGTAGGGTGAGGATTAACTATACACAAATATCCTACCAACTCGCCCGACTTGTGCCTGAAGGCACAAAAAGCGTGCCATTGCTAATTCGTCCAAATGGGCGATTTGAAGTCGCGATTGGAGGTGCCAAGTGTCGCCCTCGTTGGTCCCAAAATGTTCGTCTCTCGGAAAAATCCATAAAAATTAGAAATGGCATAGCGGAATTTACCTACGAAAGGCTGGAAAGCGTTTCGTCGAAAAACTATTCGTTTTGTGAGTTGTGCCCAAAAAATCGTCCAAGCCTAAACTTTAAGGCTAAACTTTTTGTACGTATTCCCTTACGTACATACTCTGGAAATACGGGGTATAACAATACTGACACGTTGGGTAGCCCACGGGTATGCTTTCATTAGGAGTGTTATCTGGCTATTTGTTTGGACATACTGACACGTTGGGTAGCCCGGGTATCGTCCTGATGAGTATCATCTTGTTATTTCCTTTGGGCATCTTGACCGCGTTGATGGTCCACGGGTATGGGCCACTAGGATGGTTCCATGGTCATGCTTATCCGAGGTGAGATCTTGGGGCATGCGGCGTTGTGCGGGTTAAATTCGGGTTGTATTCGAGTGATGATTTCACGGGCATGAGTCCACGACTTGACATGGCTTATATGTTGTATCTTGTAGTTTGGTTATCATACATGTCTCTGCTTTATATAGTATTATGATTTCATTCTGATATTTCTGATTCACATACTTGGTACATGTTGTAATGACCTCGCCAGGCTGCGTTCATCTGCATGAGTTGAGGTACATAGCTGCGATCCACGCTCTTGGGATGTTGTTCGGTTCTCGGAAAGCTCCGTATCTCGGAAGCTTGTCTGTGATGCAGTTCCTGAAGTAGTAGACTTTTGTATATTCGAGGGCATGGCGGGGCCTGTCCGTCATTATGGTTTCAAAATTCTTAAGTGCAGCCTTTGTTGTGGCGAGTTTGTAAGGGATATGGCTATTCAAGTTTTAATTTATGTACAAAAGGTAACCGTTTAGGTTGCTTTGCTTTCTTATTTCTTGTTTTCTTTCTTGAGTTTTTATTTATTGGTTTTTCTACGATGTTGTATCACTAGGGTGCAGGGTAAGGCACGATCACGGGCGAGTTCGGAGTCGTGACAAAAGTGGTATCGAGCGATTAATCCTCGGAAAGTGTCTGAACCGTATCGGTAGAGTCTTGATTATCGGTGTGTTGTGCACCATCAGTGTCAGAGGCTATAGGATATTTAGGATTGGTTTCCATTCCTCTCACTCGAGATCGTGCCTAGAGTTTGTGTTATAAGTGGGACCCTCAGCGTACTCTTTGTATACGATTATGCCTCGCGCGAAAGCCTTGAGCCGAAGGCAAGCGGCGAGGAGGCTGCGAGTAGAAGCGGCGGCGGTCTGCGAGACCACGGCAGAGCCTCGGTCCCATGGGGCGGAGAGATGGGTTACAAGGAGATGGCCGATTATTGGCGAGATCGTAGCTAGAAACACGAGGATAAGGTTGAATCTGTGATTCGATTCGATAGTACCATGGATTCACGAGGTCGAGATAGTTTGAGGCTACGGGATTTTACGAGTTGTAGCCCACTTTGAGTTCTCGGTGAGACACGAGGATGATCCGCGAGTTCATCAAGCGATTCTGACGGATCATGAGTGATCAAGGCTTGAGACGAGTCGGTGGTTTTGGGTTCACATCGGTGCGTGATCTGCGATCGGTGGTTTGATTCGTGGGAGCTGTCGGGGAGCATCGCCTCGGCTGGTTGGGGTGAGTTCTCGGAGGCTTTCGTAGCCATTTCTTGCCTCGCGGATGAGGAGGCTCGGGCCAGATTTTTGATGTTAAGGCAAAGGGGCGCGATTCGGGAGTACAATGTGAGTTTGACTCATTGGCGGTATGTCCCGCTTTGGTGGCCAATATGGAGGATAGGTGCAGTTATGTCACGGACTCGATGATTATTTAGCGGAGGATGCCTGTGTAGCTCTTGGTAGGCATGGACATTGCGCGTCGGGCTATCGCGGCGGCCGAGAAACGTGAGTCGGCGGAATAACGAATCGGCGAGAAGAAGGCGGGGCGGTGAGTCCTCGGTGACGCCGAGCGGCGACCTGTGCGAGCTAGTTATTTACCTCGGCCCGATGCGAGTGCTCCATCACGATCTTGGGGCGTTCGGAAGTCGGGAAGCGGTCGGGGCTCCGAGTTTGAGTTATTGGGAAGCGGGGGCGTTAGTCAGATGGGACCACCCTTACCCCGTTGTGGCCGTTGTGGTAGGCTCGTGGTGGGAGTGTCGTCTTTGGGATGGGGTTTGTTTACATGCGGCCAGCGAGGCCATTTGCGAGAAATTGTCCAGCGGTGCGCGGATGTAGAGACTCGACCGGGATCGATGTTGGTGATCTCATCTCCTTTTGTGCGCCGTGCAGGGAAGGAACATGAGTAGAACGGCATGAAGGGACAATGAAGAAAGAGTTACAGGTATATTCTTAACCCTCTAGAGACTAGTATGTATTGATGTTATGGTGGTGTGTTAAGTGCTATGTTCGGATAGCTTTGTGTTAAAAATGTGATTTAGAAGCCTGGTTAGTAGAAAGGGTAAGTCTGGGGATGAGAAGATTTGAACCTTAGAATTTATAACAGTTGAGACCTTAGAGGTAAGGCCGGCAAGAGTAGAAGATTTTTTTTTCAGTTATCTTTGTCGGGAGTGCATTATATACATGGAGTTTTGTGTGATATTATGGCCATGGGAGGCATAATTGATTTTTGTGGGTGTAGTAGTGAAGACTACCCCAGCGCCTGCATTTTGGAGACTTAGAAGGAACATTCGGGACGAATGTTTCTAAGGAGGGGAGAATGTTACACCCCGTAAATTCTAGAAGTTAAGATAAGTTGACAAACATGTGTTGGACGGATTTTGAGTTTACCTTGGAGTGTTGTACCTCAGTTGTTAAGAATTGAAGGTGTTTAAAAAGCCTAGTGTGTAGTCTGTTAAATCTAGTTCCCAGCGACGAACCGTTAAATCGATAGGACATCGAGTCAAAAGTTATGGAAGTTTCAAGTTTGGTGCGTGATCGGGCAGCGGCGATTTCGGTTCAGTGCAGCGCGCGGCTCCGGAATCTGGTGTGGCGCGGTTATCTTGGAGTCGCGGGGTTCTGGCGCCCAGTGGCCAGAATCGAGGGCCGCGCGGAATCTTTGGAACTTCCGGAAGTGGGCGCGCTGTTGCGGCCGTGGGCGGCGCAGAGGCGGATTTTTGCGAAAGGGGCGAAAAACAGGGATATTTGTTTAAAACCTATGGGAGGGTGACAAGTGTCCCTCGTCCTTTTACCTGAAAGTGGTCCTATTTTAGGGCCAAGTCTTGGAAGACTTGGCCATTTCATTTCAAAACCCTCCCAATGAAAACCCTCTCCCTTCTCTCTAGTTTTTCGAAGAAAACCTTGCCTTAGAGGAAATTGTTGGAGCGGCGGCAAGAAGGAAAAGTGTGGGTAAACTTGTGGGGAGCGCTGGTGGACGAGTTTGACGGATAAGAAGTGGAAGAAAGGGGCTTTTGTGGGTTTCTCCAAAGGTAAAAGTTTCCCCTTCTCTTGGATTTGGGTTAATACTTGTTTTAGTAGTTAGAATTGAGCCTGAGGCTGTTATATTTTAGTAGTTAGAATTGAGCCTGAGGCTGTTATATTTTAGTAGTTTAGAATTGAGCCTGAGGCTGTTATATTTTAGTAGTTTAGAATTGAGCCTGAGGCTGTTATATTTGAATAAATTTGGATCTTGTTGTCTTGTTGAAACCAAAATGGGCATGTTAGCCTTAAGATGATAACTTCAATTTGGTCGTCGCATGTTGTAAAGGGGGAAATTGTAGTTGTTGAAGATGTCTAGGGCTAGATATCATGTTAGACCTAAATAACTTGGATTGGAAAGGATCTAGGATTGGTTATATTGTTGGCCAAGAATGGCATGGAAAGTATTGGTTTTGTTTTAGATTGTTGTGGGGCGGAATTTTCTGGCGTCCCGCAGCGTGTAATCCGCCGAGGTTAGCTGATTTGTGTGCCTTAAATGTGGCGTTGATTATTGAATTCGGCCTTGAGAAAGGTGGCAAGTTAATAGAAACAAAGGAAGTTCTGTCCAAATTTCCGTAGAATGTAGGGGCCTTGTACTTAGTTTATTCTACGTTCGAAGCTAGAGTCTGATAGACGTTTTATGACCCTTATAGGATTGAAGTACTACGGTAGCATATTCTACTTAAGGAAATCGTGGAGCATTTTGCTTATTGTGCGACAATCGTCGCGAGGTATGTGATTCTTCCTATCCTCTTGACATGACTATTTGTAAAAGTATATAGTGCGGTAGACGCGTATGTTAAAGGAATTTGATTTCCCCTTTGTGTCTTGACTTGATATGAAGTGTAAAGGGCTTCATTGTGTGGAAAAAGTAGTAAAGTCTTATCCGTTGGTAACGGGTATTCGGTGGTTAAAGAATGAGCCCTATTGGTCTCATCAATGCTTATAGTTGCAATTGGTTGGTTTAGAACATAAAGTGTTATAACGGCTTTATGGAAAGTTGTTATAACCATTTTATGTAGGTAAAAGAATGGTTTGTGATTTTCAAAAGATAAGAGACTTGACTTATAACTGACCTAATTGGTGTTGAAAAGTATAAAACCTCATTCGTGAGAAATGAATACTTGGTTTTTAAAAGAGTAATGTTACATAAATTTCGGAAATGGAAATAAGAATCGAACGAGCCAATGCAGCGTTAATAAAGGAAAAAGTAATGACAATTAATTATATTAAAACCAGTAGAAACCTCCATCTGCATAGAAGCTAAGATAAGACAAAATTGTATTACATTTCCTAGATCATGGCTGCTCTAATAAGAATTATTGAAATCAAGTTCTGATTTTCTTAAAAAGTTCCAAAGTAAGGAACTCGATTTCTAAAAGAAAAGAGACTTAAGAATTTGAAGTGTTTTGTTTTAAAAGAAAGGCATGGTTCTGTCTTGACTTGTTTTAAAACATTAAAGTGTTATAATAGCTTTATGGGAAGTTATTTATAACGACTTTTTGGAAAATAAAAGGGATGGTTTCATTATTAAGGTAAAATGGTAACTTGTTTTCAAATATTGAACTCCTTGTGATGGAAAGACATAAGTGGCTTGTTTATAAAAGGTAGGAGTACCTTGATCTTAAAGTGGTTAAATACTTGGGTTTTAATGGTATACTTGACGAAGTAGTAAGAAGTATGTATAGTACCTTGAGTTGTGTGTAACTTGCCTCTGCTGGTTGTGGTAGTCTTGGTTGTGCAAGTGTTTGGTTGTGTGCTACCGAGTCTCTCGATGGAGGGCCGGCTATCTGGTTGATTGATGGACATACTGACACGTTGGGTAGCCCACGTGTATGCTTTCATTAGGAGTGTTATCTGGCTATTTGTTTGGACATCGACCGTTGGGTAGCCGGGTATGCGTCCATGAGTATCATCTTGTTATTTCCTTTGGGCATCGACACGTTGGATGGTCCACGGGTATGGGCCACATAGGATGGTTCCATGGCCATGCTTATACCGAGGTGAGATCTTGGGGCATGCGGCCGTTGTGCGGGTTAAATTCGGGTTGTATTCGATGATGATTTCACGGGCACGAGTCCCCGACGACATGATCGCTTATATGTTGTGTCTTGTAGTTTGGTTATCATACATGTCTCTGCTTTATATAGACTATTATGATTTCATTCTGATTTTTCTGATTCACATACTTGGTACTGTTGTCTTGACCTCCTTCGGCCGCGTTCTGCCGCAGTTGAGGTACATAACTGGCGATCCACACTCTTGGGATCGTTGTTCGGTTCTCGAAAGCTCCATATCTCGGAAGCTTGTCACGTGATACGGTTCCTGAAGTAGTAGACTTTTGTATATTCGGGGGCCATGGCGGGCCTGTCCGTCATTATGGTTTCAAAATTCTTAAGTGCAGTGACCTTTGTGTGGCGAGTTTGTAAGGATATGCATCAAGTTTTAATTTATGTACAAAAGGTAACCGTTTGGGTTAGCTGCTTTCTTATTTCCGCTTTTCTTTCTTGAGTTTTATTTCCTGGTTTTCTCGATGTTGTATCACTAGGGTGCCGGGTAAGGCACGATCCAGGCCGGGTTCGGGTCGTGACAAAAGCTTAGAACCTTGCAGGACAAGCTTAGGAGAAAGGCGAAAACAGGGGATATTTTGTTTAAAACCTATGGGAGGGTGACAAGTGTCCCTCCCATCCTTTTTTACCTGAAAGTGGTCCTATTTTAGGGCCAAGTCTTGGAAGACTTGGCCATTTCATTTCAAAACCCTCCCAATGAAAACCCTCTCCCTTCTCTCTAGTTTTTCGAAGAAAACCTTGCATAGAGAAATTGTTGGAGCGCGCAAGAAGGAAAAGTGTGGGTAAACTTGTGGGAGCGGTGGACGAGTTTGTGGATAGAAGTGGAAGAAAGGGGCTTTTGTGGGTTTCTCCAAAGGTAAAAGTTTCCCCTTCTCTTGGATTTGGGTTAATACTTGTTTTAGTAGTTAGAATTGTGCCTGAGGCTGTTATATTTTAGTAGTTAGAATTGAGCCTGAGGCTGTTATATTTTAGTAGTTTAGAATTGAGCCTGAGGCTGTTATATTTGAATAAATTTGGATCTTGTAGTCTTGTTGAAACCAAAATGGGCATGTTAGCCTTAAGATGATAACTTCAATTTGGTCGTCGCATGTTGTAAAGGAGGAAATTGTAGTTTTTGAAGATGTCTAGGGCTAGATATCATGTTAGACCTAAATAACTTGGATTGGAAAGGATCTAGGATTGGTTATATTGTTGGCCAAGAATGGCATGGAAAGTATTGGTTTTGTTTTAGATTGTTGTGGGGCGGAATTTTACGCGTCCTGCAAAGGCGTGTAATCCCCTTCGAGGTTAGCTGATTTGTGTGCCTTAAATGTGGCGTTGGTTATTGAATTCGGCCTTGAGAAAGGTGGCAAGTTAATAGAAACAAAGGAAGTTCTGTCCAAATTTCCGTAGAATGTAGGGGCCTTGCACTTAGTTTATTCTACGTTCGAAGCTAGAGTCTGATAGACGTTTTATGACCCTTATAGGATTGAAGTACTACGGTAGCATATTCTACTTAAGGGGGGAAAGTACTGTGGAGCATTTTGCTTATTGTCGACAATCGTCGCGAGGTATGTGATTCTTCCTATCCTCTTCAGCATGACTATTTGTAAAGTATATAGTGCGGTAGACGCACATGTGTTAAAGGAATTTGATTTCCCCTTTGTGTCTTGACTTGATATGAAGTGTAAAGGGCTTCATTGTGTGGAAAAAGTAGTAAAGTCTTATCCGTTGGTAACGGGTATTCGGTGGTTAAAGAATGAGCCCTATTGGTCTCATCAATGCTTATAGTTGCAATTGGTTGGTTTAGAACATAAAGTGTTATAACGGCTTTATGGAAAGTTGTTATAACCATTTTATGTAGGTAAAAGAATGGTTTGTGATTTTCAAAAGATAAGAGACTTGACTTATAACTGACCTAATTGGTGTTGAAAAGTATAAAACCTCATTCGTGAGAAATGAATACTTGGTTTTTAAAAGAGTAATGTTACATAAATTTGAAATGGAAATAAGAATCGAGCGAATGCGGCGTTAATAAAGGAAAAAGTAATGACAATTAATTATATTAAAACCATGAAACCTCCATCCGCAGAAGCTAAGATAAGACAAAATTGTATTACATTTCCTAGATCATGCTCTAATAAGAATTATTGAAATCAAGTTCGATTTTCTTAAAAGTTCCAAAGTAAGGAACTCGATTTCTAAAAGAAAAGAGACTTAAGAATTTGAAGTGTTTTGTTTTAAAAGAAAGGCACGGTTCTCTTGACTTGTTTTAAAACATAAAAGTGTTATAATAGCTTTATGGGAAGTTATTTATAACGACTTTTTGGAAAATAAAAGGGATGGTTTCATTATTAAGGTAAAATGGTAACTTGTTTTCAAATATTGAACTCCTTGTGATGGAAAGACATAAGTGGCTTGTTTATAAAAGGTAGGAGTACCTTGATCTTAAAGTGGTTAAATACTTGGGTTTTAATGGTATACTTGACGAAGTAGTAAGAAGTATGTATAGTACCTTGAGTTGTGTGTAACTTGCCTCTGCTGGTTGTGGTAGTCTTGGTTGTGCAAGTGTTTGGTTGTGTGCTACCGAGTCTCTCGATGGAGGGCCGGCTATCTGGTTGATTGATGGACATACTGACACGTTGGGTAGCCCACGGTTATGCTTCCACTGTATCGATCCTCTTTGACATACTGACACATTGGGTAGCCCACGTGTATGCTTTCATTAGGAGTGTTATCTGGCTATTTGTTTGGACATACTGACACGTTGGGTAGCCCACGGGTATGCGTCCACAGTGAGTATCATCTTGTTATTTCCTTTGGGCATACTGACACGTTGGATGGTCCACGGGTATGGGCCCACTAGGATGGTTCCATGGCCATGCTTATACCGAGTGAGATCGGGGCATGCGGCTATCATGCGAGTTAAATTCGGGTTGTATTCGAGTGATGATTTCACGGGCATGAGTCCCTGACTTGACATGACTGCTTATATGTTGTGTACTGTAGTTTGGTTATCATACATGTCTCCTGCTTTATATAGACTATTATGATTTCATTTACAGTATTTCTGATTCACATACTGTACTGTTATCGACCTCCTTGGGGCTGCGTTCATGCCGCAGTTGAGGTACATAACTTTGATCCACACTCTTGGGATCATTTGTTCGGTTCTCGGAAAGCTCCATATCTCGGAAGCTTGTCACGTGGTACGGTTCCAAGTAGTAGACTTTTGTATATTCGTGGGCATGGCGGGGCCTGTCCCGTCATTATGGTTTCAAAATTCTTAAGTGCAGGTCCTTTGTGTGACGGAGTTTGTAAGGATATCGCTTCAAGTTTTAATTTATGTACAAAAGGTAACCGTTTGGGTTAGCCTGCTTTCTTATTTCACTGTTTTCTTTCTTGAGTTTTTATTTCCGCTGGTTTTTCTCTGATGTTATATCACTAGGGTGCCCGGGGTAAGGCACCAGTCACGGGCCCGGGTTCGGGTCGTGACAAAAAGCTTCACATTTCACCCTCGTTGTTGTTGAAGTATGGACTGTTTTAGTGGACTGTTTTTATGGATTAAGAGGTCGGATTAACATGTGAAGTAGGTGTGAAATCCACCTTGGTTGTTGTTTTGGTTGTGCCCTTAAGTGGTGCTTGGTTATTTATGTTATTGGCCTTAATTGTAAGGTGGAAATGTATGTATAATTAGGGGAAGTGTTGCCCGAATTTTTATATGAAAAGAGAATCATCTTGTGGTATATGAATTACACTAGCATTCGTGAAGTTGATAGACGTGTTATTGTTGTTATAGGTTGAAGTACTAATTGAGACGTATTCTACTTATCGTGTTGATATAGCCGATAAGGTATGTGAACTATCATTTCTTCTTTTGGCATGTTCTACGTGTGAACTATAACTGTGGTATTGCTCCATAGTTTACTCTACTCTTAGGAATTAAGGAATAATCATATTATTGATTCTATGCTAAAAACATGTCTAAATTGTTCCTAAGTCCTTATTAAGGCATATGAGACAGATGTTGATAAGAGTTTTTAGTAAGCATGTGAGTCGAGTTGACTCTGCTTATTTAAAGGAATTGTTAAGTATTAAGTGTTGAAACTGGTTTAATAAATAAGTAAGTATGTTATTAGTAGGCGTGTTAAAATAAGTCATTGCAGCGTTAAGTGAAAAAGATATCGACAAACAATTATTATATAAATGATTAGAAGGACATCTGCATAGAAACTAAAATATAACCAATTTATTTTACATTTGCTAGTTCACAGCTGATTAGATAAGATCTTTATAAAAAAGGATAAATTACTCACGGACCATATAAGAATTAATTAGGCAAATTCGGATCTGTTATCGCCATTCAGATGTTTCCATAATGTTAGCCAGAGGGGCGAGACGAATTTAGATTATCGAGTTGGTACATACGACAAGCGGTATGTGAAACTCTTCCTTCTTTCTTCTGGCATGATTTATATGAAGTGAGTGTACGGCAGACGTACATAGTTCTATTGGATCTTAATCCTTAATGACACGTGAGATATAGTGCCTTGAGTTTCTAAAATGAAGGTTATTCCATTTATTCCATTGAGAGTCAAAAACGATTTTACCGTGTTCCAGAAAGGGTCGGGCAGCATATGATTTTATTGAGAGTCAAAAGATGATTTAAATTGCACAAGTTTGCTCATGATAGCTATTCATGCAAGTGTTATAATTCCATGTTACCGCGTCTCAGAGAGGGTCGGGCAGTATAGAACTATATGATTTTATCGCGTCCCAGAAAGGGTCGGGCAGTAGATGACTTAACCGCGTCCCAGAATGGGTCGGACGGTATACCTTACACGACTTTACTGCGTCCCAGAAAGGGCCGAGCAGTATACCTTATATGTTTACCGTGTCCCAGAAAGGGTCGGGCAGTATATGAATATATGTTTACCGCGCCCTTCACTAGAGGGCGGGCAGTAGATGATTAAGAGTTTACCGCGTCCTTCACTTGAGGGCCGGACAATATATGACTATATGTTTACCGCGTCCCAAAAAGGGTCGGGCAGTATATGACCAAGTGTTCACCACGTCCTTCACTAGAGGGCCGTGCAGTTTATGACTAAGTGTTTACCGCGTCCCAGAAAGGATCGGGCAATATATGTTCACCGCGTCCTTTCTTTGAGGGTCGGGCAGTGTAGGTATATGTTTACATGGACTTGTATCCATGAGGCGAGTATATATACTCCTGACAGTATATGATTATATGGACAGACATTCATGATTTGGATATGACTCTCACATCTTTATAAGGCACAGTTGACTCTCTATTGTTACAAGGTACAGTTGGCTTCTATTTTATATGGCACGGTTGAATCTGATATTTGATTTTCATACTTGTCTCTGTCATCTTTTGGCCAGTTATGATCTTATTTACTGTACTTTATGTTTACATACTTGGTACCTTGTTGTACTGACCCCCTACGGGGGGCTGCGTTCATGCCCGCAGGTATAGGTACTCAGTTTGGTGATTTGCGAGCTTAGGATCCTTGCTCAGCATTTTGGGATAGCTCTATTATTCTGGAGCCTAGTTATTTTGGTACATGTCTTCCATTATGGCTTATGTATATTCAGGGGTACAGCGGGGCCTTGTCCTGTCATAGTTATTGTCTTACTCTTAGAGCTCTGTAGTCATGTGTGGGTTGGACATGTACAGTTGTAGTACATATTGGCTATTGTGTATATAATGGCAGCCTTGTCGGCTTAACTATGATGTTATATAACAGTTTAGGGGACATGTAATCGGTGTATTTTATATACACTTTTTGAGTCGTTTTTAGTTAGTCTTTTGTCCCTTTTTGTACAAATACGTGTCGTCTTAGGATAAATTTTCTTTCTTTTGAGTCAAATTGGTTAAAATAGCTATTTGGCGGAAAAGGAGCTAAAAGAGGACAAAAGTGGAGGTTCCAGATCTTAAAAGACGAGAAAGTGGCGAACCAGGAACGGACGGGCGCGCGCGCCTCGCCATCAGTCCAGCGCCGGCGCCAATATCCGAAGGTCTCGAGTTTCAGCCGCGCGCCAGATAGCAGAGTGTGGTCGCGGCGCTAATCACCGTAACGAGCAGGTTCCGCGCCGCGCGATAGCGTGCCGCGGCGCCGACGCGGGAAAAATCAGGGTTTTGACGATTTTTTGGGCCAGGCCTGAAGGAAAACCTTAAGGGCGGTTTTGAGGCTATAAAAAGAGAACCCTAGGCAGTTTTCAAGGGTTCCCTTCTTGCACAAACACAAGACTTCTTGGAGTTGAAGATTGGAGACCATTACTTATTAGTTTTCTTTTCTTTTCTTTACTTTACTTCGCTTTTTATGTTGATATTGAATTAGTTCTTGTCATGTCAATGGCTAGAACTAATTCCATTATAGGATTTCCATGTCAATTCACTTGAACCTTATTTTATGAGTTAACGATGTTTATGGTTGTTCTTCTTATTGTTGAGATTTACCCAATAATTGTTTTGAATGCTTGGTAATTAATTGATCACTAATTATCATTATTTATATGATTTCTAATCAAACTTCGAAAGGAGGAGGTTGTGACTATGCTGTAAGTTGGGTAGACATAGGTCGGATTGGGGATGAAAATACCTCAATTACTTGTGTAGCGTTAATAGAGGTTTAAATACCTAATTTCACGCAAGGTGCGTGACGATTAACAAGGTTTTTGTTCTTAATCCTCCTATAGAGTCATCCTTATCACCGAAAGGTAGAAAGGAGCGCTACTGGGGTTGAGTGTTTATATAGCCTTAACGGGAGTATAAAACTAATTAATAAACCTGCTAGCTCCAAAAGAAGAAGAACCATAATTCATTGCATTACTAAGTAATATAAGCGGATAGTTGAAGCGACTTGAAAGCCCTATTTCCATCACTACTGAAGTAAACACATAATTAATTAGTATTTATAATTGTTAGTTATAATCGACAAAATCAAATATCGGTTACCAAATAGATAACAAAAGATAGATAATTGGTACTTGAACACTAATCATTGAGGACGATATTCGGTCTTATCTAGACTATATTACTTGTCACGATAACGTGCACTTGCGTTAAAGTGTGTGCATTAAATCGCGCATCAAGTTTTTGGCGCCGTTGCCGGGGATTAGGCATAGTTCAATATCAATTTTATCTATTTTTAATTTCTAATTTGGTTTTTATTTTTGTTTTATTTATTGTTTTTACTTATTTATTTTTTTGGTAAAAATCAGGGTGTCGTGATCCGTTTGTTTGTTTTTGATCTGTTTCAGGCGCTCAGTTTATGCGAAGGAGGAGAGGAGCAGACACTCTTGTCCCCTTCAATCCAGAGATTGAGAAAACCTGTAAGCAGAATAGAAGGAACCAGCGGATTTCAGCCTTGATAGAGATGGACGGCGTTCAAAACAACAATGTGCTGAGAGAGGGGTTAGGTGAAAATCAACCTAACCAAGGAATGCCTCGGCGAATACCTATGGATGTCGAGGAGAGAGTTCAAGTCCAGGCAGAAAGAAGCTTGGGAGACTACGTGCTGCCGAGGGTGAACGGAGCACAGACATGTATTAGGCTCCCAACAATAGGAGCAAATAACTTTGAGATCAAACCGGCGATTCTAAGCATGGTGCAGAACACAGTGCAGTTTGGAGGGTTGCCATCAGAGGATCCACATATGCACATAGCTAATTTCTTGGAGCTATGTGCAACATTCAGATATAACGGCGTTACTGATGATGTCGTCAGATTGAGGCTGTTTCCCTTCTCACTCAGGGACAGAGCAAAAGTATGGTTAAATTCCCTGCCAGCTGATTCGATTTTTACATGGCAAGAGCTGGCACAGAAATTTTTGGCAAAATTCTTCCCACCGTGCAAAGCAGCGAAATTGAGAGGGGAGCTGAATAATTTCTACCAAGCAGATGGAGAGTCATTATACGAAGCTTGGGAGAGGTTCAAGGATTTGCAGAGAAAGTGCCCACACCACTGTATTGAGTTGTGGAACTTGGTCCACATCTTCTATAACGGGCTGAGCGGAACAACCGTAACAATTATAGACGCACGGAGGTGGGACATTTATGAGGAAAACAAATTTCACGAAGCTCACGAATTATTAGAAGATATGGCCACCAACAACCATATCACGGAAGATAGACCAATGAATGGTAGGAGAGCGTTGGGAGTTCACGAGATAGATGCCATCAACGCCTGAATGCCCAAGTTGCCTGTTGACCAAGCAATGCAACAACATCTGATGTCGGTGAATGCGATACAGATGCCAAAGAGTCGTGGAAATATGTGGTGGTCCACATACATTCGATAGATGTCCTTCGGCTGATCCTAATAATATGCCAATCGAGCAAGCTGAGTGCCAAGCCGTGGGTAACTATCAGAGGCCCCAAAACAACCCATACTCCAACACATACAATCCAGGGTGGATGAATCACCCAAATTTCTCATGGAGAGGAGACCAGGGGCAGCAGAATCAATATAGAGGCCAGTACCAAAACCAGCAGCACCAAAATCAGCAGTCATTCACTCAGGCCCCACCTTCTCAACAATTCAATGCACCTATTCAGCCAGAAAAGTCAGACGAACTGATAGCAGCTTTGTTGGCACTCACTAATGCCCAGACCCAGTTCGTGACAGAAACTAGATCCTCGTTCAGTAACTTGGAAACACAAGTGGGTCAACTAGAAAAGCAATCGAACAGCAGGCCACAGGGTACACTGCCAAGCAACACAGAGATGAATCCGAGAGAACAATTCCAGCGATACCGAGAAGTGGTAAGCAGTTGAGCGGATTCACCTCAGCCGGTAGTTGAACAAAGGGCAGAGATAGAGAAAGAGAAGGTGGTTGAAGCTCGCCCAGTAGTAGAGAAAACTCCAGAGAAGGAGTATACTGAGAAAATATCATTCCCACAGAGATTGCAGCGGAAGGCAGTTGATAAACAATTCTCCAAATTTTTGGAGACGTTCAGAAAGCTGCATATCAACATACCCTTTATAGAGGCGTTGGAGCAGATGCCCTCTTATTTCAAATTCATGAAGGAGATTTTGGGGAAGAAGAAGAAACTGGCAGAGTATGAGATGGTAGCACTAACGGAGGAGTGCAGTGCTATCCTGCAGAAGAAGTTGCCCCCTAAACTAAAAGACCCAGGGAGCTTTACATTGCCTTGCACAGTTGGCAAGGTGACATGCAACAGGGCTCTTTGCGATTTAGGGGCAAGTATAAATTTGATGCCTTTATCGGTGTTTAAACGGTTGGAATTAGGTGAAGCCAAACCAACCACGGTGAGCCTGCAACTAGCCGATAGAACAGTGGTTCACCCAAGGGGGAAGATTGAGGACGTGCTTGTTAAAGTAGGAAAATTCTTTTTTCCTGCGGACTTCCTCATTCTGGACATGGAAGAGGATGCAGAGATCCCCATCATATTGGGGAGACCATTCCTGGCGACAGGGAGAGCCCTGATCGATGTAGAAAAAGGAGAGCTGACGTTGAGGGTGGAGAAGGAAGAAATGGTGTTTAAAGTATTTAAACACATTATTGAGCCACCAATCATGAGCAGGTGCTTTGCAATCAGCACCATCAAAACCCCCTGTGAGCCAGTGCAAGCCAAACCAAGGGAGATAAGCCCACCAACGCAGGTACGCGATGCCGAACCTCCACCAAAGAAGGTATGTGCTCCTGAACCTTCCCTTGAAAATAATTTTAAGAAGAGAAGCAGAAGAAGAAAACGAAAAATGTGGAGAAAATGGATTGGTTGTGGGGTTAATCCACCCCACACTTATTGAGTTAAGGAACTTGCGTCCGGCTAAAAGACGTTAAAGACAGCGCTACTTGGGAGGCAACCCAAGGTAATTTGATTTATTTTACTTTAATATAGTTAGTTTTTATTAAGAACAGTCTCACGGAGGTAGTGTTTGTGTTGTGATTGACAGGTGTAGGCCAATAAATTGAAGGGCGAAAACTGAAGAATAGCCAGGATTTCGAGAAAAGCGGGTGGCGCGGCTCAGAGCAGGATCGCGCGCAAAAATCGAAAAATTGCCAAGTCTAGGCGCCGCGGCGCAGAAATTCCCAAAGTAGTAAGAAGTTGGGCGCGCCATGGCGGAAATCCAGAAATTAAAAGACGCCCAAAAACCCGATTTTCCCCAATTTCAAACCAAAACCTAACCTTTCTTCTCCACAAAACCCACGAAAATTCAAACCTCACCCACAAATCTTCCATAAATCAAACCCAAACACAACCAAAAACTCTTAAAGTCCCTAAACCCTTAACCATTTCAACCAACAAAACTTCATCCCAGTGCCTCAAATCACCATTAGAAGCAAGAAAACCTTGAAGAACACCGTCAAAAAGGTAATCTTCATCTTTTCTTGAAAGCTTTACAGTAGTCAAAAGAGGTAGTAGTTTGGAGGAGTGTTGCATTGTTGAAGTCGTTGGGGTGTTGAAAAATTGGTTGTGAAATTTTGAAGAAGGAGTATACAAGGAGGGTGTGGGGATTGTGTAGTGCAGGAGTTGGAGTTTGGGGGTGATAGTGTTGTAGCTGCTAGTTGTTGTGTGATAGTGTTGGGGAACATTTGTGATACTAAGAAAACGCTGCAAAAAGTGATTTAACCATGTCTGCCAGAAAGAGAAGAGCCTCCACATCCACCTCAGCCCCTCAATACGATGATACTAGGTTCATTAGCCAACAAGCTTATGAAAGATACAAAAAGCTTAGTACTAGGCCCTTAATCCCTGAAAGGGGAATGGACTATCAAAGGGATTCGCTTGGGGAGGAGGATGTCTATGAGCCCATTCGGGCAATGATTGAGATGATGGGGTGGAAGAGATTTGTAAACCCGGAAAAGATAGCACCAATGAACACAGTGATGGTGCGTGAATTCTATGCTAACTTTCCGGAGAAGGTGAACAATAAATGCTTTGTGAGGGGAAGATATATGCCTGTGACGGCAGAAGCGATAAATTTGTCTCTAAAAACAGCAGATGTTGAAGGAGGAGATGGTGATTGGAGTTACTTTAGAACATGGTCTAGAAGCACCACCAACATCGACTGGAATGTCGTCGCAGACACAGTGAGCTACCCTGGGGCTGCATTTGATATTGCCAGAAATGGGTCAAGAGGATCGGCAGTGTCGGTCAACAAAGCAAAGGCGGTTGGTCAGATTTGCCGCGTGCCCCGATTCCATCAACGCACTTTACCAGAGTGCCAGAAGACAGGATCAAATTGATATATGGAATCGTGACGGGGAAGACGATTGATATGGGGAAGGAGATAGTGCAAAGTATTGAAGAAACCAGCAGGTTGGTAACAACAGGTGGGTTGGGACATGGCTCACTTATCACTAGTTTATGCCACATGAATGGGGTCCCAATCCTACCCAATCGATACTATGAGAGAAACCAATCGCTCGTGTCATATGGGATAGTGCACTCCTTCCCAGACCCAAGCCCCCCAGCAGCAAGAAGAAGAGCAACAGCACCACCAGCAGCAGCAGCAGAGGCCGCCATGAACGAAGATGAGCCTGAAATAGAGGCTCAATATGCGGCAGAGCACCAAAGAACCCACGAATCGAACCTCGGTGCCTATGATGGAGCGGTTGCTCGAACTGCAGAAGGATGATGCAACATTTCGACACAGTGATACAAGGACAACAAGAGTTGAGACAAGGGCAACAAGAATTGAGGCAGGGGCAACAACAGTTGCACCAGCAATTTGACGAGATGAGTTCCCTGTTCAACCAATGGTCGATGCACTATCCACCGCCGCCGCCACCATTTTAAACCTAGTTTGTAAGTGTCTTGTTTTCTTTTATTGTCTTTAAGTATTACACACATTGGGGACAATGTGTGATTTAAGTTTGGGGGTGTCTTATTTGTGTCTTATTGTTATAGTAATGTTTGAGTCTTTTTGATTGTTTTTGTGTATTTTTGAGTCATAAATTTTTTTTTTTTTGAGTCATAAGTGTCTGTCAAAGATCATGCATGCTGTAGTTACTAGAAACACCTAGTGAAGTAAGGTGGAATAATGTAATGGAATTAGAAGCAACTATCTAAACACTTAGGTTAGATATGCCAAAAACTCACAAAATCTGTCTATTTGGAATTTCTTGCTTGAATTGTGCATGATAAATGATTAAAACCTATGTGTTATGATTGCTTGTTATTTGAGGCGAAATAGTTAGGATATGCATGTTAGGGAGATGACTCAGGCGTTTCTTTGTAAGCCAATTCTTATCACTCGTTTCTATCCCTGACATTAAAAATATCCCTAGTCAGCCCATTGAGCCTAAAAATTGAACTTTTTCTTTGACACCCTATATTTCCATAATTGTGTCATAAGTAAACATGTGAAATAGTTGGAATAGAGTGTGTTAAAAAAAGAGACAAAAAGAGCAAACAAGATTGATGCACCCCAATTAAAAAGTAATAAGAAATAGGCAAAAGCCTAAGTTTGGGGGTGCTTGCTATTATGATACACTTCACGCTCTCAAAACAAAAGAGGGGAAAGATAGATTTGAAGTGAAGAAAAGAAATCAAAATAAAAGGGAAACACTGAAAAGCTAAAGAGCTTATGGTACACAAAAATGAGCCTAAAATGCCTATTTTTACCTACCCGTGCCTAAGCCTACATTACAACCCTTAAAAGTCCTGAAGATCTCTTAGATGCATATCCATGATTAGTGGAGAATAACAAGTAAAAATGCCATAGGATTTTTGAAATTAACATGCATGATTCAGTATTGTGACTTCCATTAAGCATGATAAAAATGAGTTTGCGAAATATCTAGCTTAATGTGTTTAGTGTGCTAAAATTTCATGTTATATGTTCCTGCATATTATTCTATTAATCTTCATGTTTTTCTAAAGTAACACCAATGCAGCAAAGTGATCAATGTCATTGAGTCCTTTATTTTCCTTTTTCTTGAGTCATTTTTTCTTTCTTTTTATCTTTGCTCGAGGGCGAGCAAAGGTTAAGTTTGGGGGTATTTGATCGGTGTATTTTATATACACTTTTTGAGTCGTTTTTAGTTAGTCTTTTGTCCCTTTTTGTACAAATACGTGTCGTCTTAGGATATATTTTCTTTCTTTTGAGTCAAATTGGTTAAAATGGTTATTTGGCGGAAAAGGAGCTAAAAGAGGGAAAAAGTGGAGGTTCCAGAGCTTAAAAGACAAGAAAGTGGCGAACCAGGCACGCGGGCGCCAGCGCTTTACCGCCATCAGTCCAGCGCCCGGCGCCATATCCAATATGTCTCGAAGTTGCGCGCGCGTTGCTCTAGATAGCGAGTGCGCGCGGCGCTAATCACCGTAACGAGCATCAGTTCGTCGCGGCGCCGATAGCAGGGCTTTCCATGTCAATTCACTTGAACCTTATTTTATGAGTTAATGCATGTTTATGGTTGTTCTTCTTATTGTTGAGATTTACCCAATAATTGCTTTGAATGCTTGGTAATTAATTGATCACTAATTATTATTATTTATATGATTTCTAATCAAACTTCGAAAGGAGGAGGTTGTGACTATGCTGTAAGTTGGGTAGACATAGGTCGGATTGGGGATTAAAATACCTCAATTACTTGTGTAGCGTTAATAGAGGTTTAAATACCTAATTTCACGCAAGGTGCGTGACGATTAACAAGGTTTTTGTTCTTAATCCTCCTATAGAGTCATCCTTATCACCGAAAGGTAGAAAGGAGCGCTACTGGGGTTGAGTGTTTATATAGCCTTAACGGGAGTATAAAACGAATTAGTAAACCTGCTAGCTCCAAAAGAAGAAGAACCATAATTCATTGCATTACTAAGTAATATAAGCGGATAGTTGAAGCGACTTGGAAGCCCTATTTCCATCACTACTGAAGTAAACACATAATTAATTAGTATTTATAATTGTTAGTTATAATCGACAAAATCAAATATCGGTTACCAAATAGATAACAAAAGATAGATAATTGATACTTGAACATTAATCCTTGAGGACGATATTCGGTCTTACCTAGACTATATTACTTGTCACGATAACGTGCACTTGCGTTAAAGTGTGTGCATTAAATCGCGCATCAAGTTTTTGGCGCCGTTGCCGGGGATTAGGCATAGTTCAATATCAATTTTATCTATTTTTAATTTCTAATTTGGTTTTTATTTTTGTTTTATTTATTGTTTTTTGAGCTCTAGAACCTCTGTTTCTGCCCTCTTTTTGCTCTTTTTTGTCAATGAGCCACTTTAAACCATTATGACTCAATAAAAAGAAAATTTATCTAAGACGACACGTATTTGTACAAAAATGGGCAAAAGACTCACTAAAAATGACTCAAAAGGTGTATATAAAATACACCGATCAAACACCCTCAAACTTAACATTTGCTCGCCCTCGAGCAAAGATCAAAAGAAAGAAATAAAGACACGAGAAGAAGGACTAAAATGACTCAAAGACGTTGATCAAGTTGCTGCATCATTGTTACTTAGAAAAGCATGAAGGTTAGCAGAATAATATGCAGGAACATATGGCATGGATTTTTAGCATTCTAAACACATCAAGTTAGATATTTCGCAAATTCATTTTAATCATGCTCAATAGAAGTAAGAATACCTAACTATGCATGTCAATTTCAAAATCCTATGACATGTTTACTTGTTATTCTCCACTAATCATGGATACACATATAAGAGATCTTCAGGGTTTTTCAGGGTTGTAATGTAGGCTTAGGCATGGGTAGGTAAAAATAGGCATTTAGGTTCAATTTACGTACCATAAGCTCTTTTGCTTTAAATCTTCCCTTTTCTTTTGATTTTCTTCTTCACTTCATACTTATATTTCCCCTCTTTGTTTTGAGAGAATGAAGTGTATTATGAATAGCCGGCACCCCCAAACTTAGGCGTTGCCTATTTATTATTACTTTTTCATTGGGGTGCATCAAAATTGTTCACTCTCTTTGTCTCTTTTTTTAACACTTTATATTCCAATCACCTCGATATTTCACTTATGGCACAAGTATGAAATTATAGGGTGTCAAAGAAAGGACTTATTTTTAGGCTTAAAGGGGCTGACTAGGGATATAATTTGAATGTCAGGGATAGGCAAAAATGGTAAGAAAGGGCTAACAAAGAAATGCCTAAGTCATCTCCCTAACATGCATATCCTAATTATTTCGCCTCAAATAGCAAGCAAGCATACACATAGGTTTAATCATTAACAATGCACGAATCAAGCAAGATACCCCAAATAGTCAGATTTCATGAGTTTTTGGCATATCTAACCTAAGTGTTTAGATGGTTGCTTCTAATTCCATTATATTATTCAGCCTTACTTCACTAGGCGTTTCCAGTAACTACAGCATGCATGATCTAAAAAAAATATGATTCAAAAAATACTCAAAATTACACAAAACAAATCAAAAGACTCAAAAATAATAAGACACCCCCCCCCCAAACTTAAATCACACATTGTCCCCAATGTGTGCAAAACTCAAAAATAAAAGAAAACATGACAACTTACAGACTTGGTTTAAAGTGGTGGCGGTGGCGACGGATAATGCATGGCAGATAGCGTTGCGCGCGCGGCCTCAGAATCAGCCATGGCGCTGAACTTTCGCGCTTCAAGATTTCCGGTGCACGACCTCTGCTAGGCGCCGTGACGCTGAGCTGATTTTTTTCTTTTCCTTTGATCTCTCCGTTTTCGTTCTCCAAATTTTTGTCCCTGTACCTGTCATCACAACATGCAAACGATACCTTCCGTGAGACTGTTCTAATTAAAACTAAATTGCAAAAACTAACATGAAATAAAATAACCTTGGGTGTCTCCCAAGTAGCGCTGTCTTTAACGTCTTTTAGCCGGACGCAAGTTCCTCATCATGTTAGAGTGAGATGGGTTACTAGGCTCATATATTCCATTTCATTGATCACATAGGGTTTCAACCTCTGTCCGTTTACCTTGAAAGGGGCTCCCTCTCTCCCTTTCACTTCAACTGCACCATAGGGGAATGCTCTTTCCCTTTACTATTATATGTTAAATGAGACCAAAAAGACGAAATGAGCAGAAAATTTGTATATATCAATGGAGGAAATAACCATGCCTGGGAACAGCCTTAATCTTGAGTTGAATAAAAGCACTTGTTGTCCTGCTTGGAAGTCTTTTGGGATCAACATCTTATCATGTCATACTTTAGTTCGTTCCTTGTAGATCTTAGCATTCTCATAGGCATTGCATCTGAATTCATCCAACTCGCTCAGCTGTAGCAACCTCTTCTGCCCTGCTGCCTTGGCATCCATGTTCAGCTTCCTCATTGCCCAATAAGCTCTGTGTTCCAACTCTACTGGCAGATGACATGCTTTACCAAAAACTAACTTATATGGTGAAATTCCAATGGGGGTTTTGAATGTTGTTTTGTATGCCCACAGTGCGTCATCCAGTTTGATAGACAAATCCTTCCTTGAGCCATCCACCGTCTTTTCCAATATGCTCTTCACTTCCCTGTTTGAAACTTCTGCTTGCCCATTCGCTTGAGGGTGATAGGGAAGTATGGTGCGGTGGTAGACTTCATATCGGGAAAGCAATGTATTAAGCTGCCTATTGCAAAAGTGACTTCCTTCATCACTGATGATGGCCCTAGGTGTACCAAACCTTGTGAATATATTCTTTTGGAGGAACCTTTGAACAGTCTTACTGTCATTTTCTTTAGTGGCTACTGCTTCTACCCATTTGGACACATAATCCACTGCCAGAAGAATGTACTGATTTCCAAAGGACGACGGAAATGGACCCATGAAGTCGATCCCCCACACATCAAATAGTTCCACCTCCAAGATCTCATGCGAAGGCATTTCATTTCGTCTTGATATGTTCCCTGTTCTTTGACAACAATCACACTTCTTTACAAAGGCATGGGCATCCTTGAAGAGGGTTGGCCAATAGAAACCGCTTTGCAATACCTTTGTCGTTGTTCTTAATACCCCAAAGTGTCCACCACATTGTAAGGCGTGACAATGAGTGAGAATCTGGTGCATCTCATCCTCTGGTATACATCGCCTGATGAATTGGTCGGCGCAATGTTTGTATAACATCGGCTCCTCCCAATAGTAGTATTTTACTTCGGAGTAAAACCTCTTCACTTGTTGTCTTGTCAATCCTGGGGGTACTACCTTAGCTGCAAGAAAATTAACAAAATCAGCGTACCAAGGTAACTTAAAAACCGCACTTACTTGAAACAATTTCTCATCTGGGAAGTGATCAATTATCTGCACATCCTTGGTGTTCTGGCTCTTTGTGTTCTCAAGTCTCGACAAGTGGTCTGCAACTGAGTTCTCTGTCCCCTTCTTGTCACGAATCTCCATGTCAAATTCTTGTAATAGCAGGACCCATCGGATGAGGCGAGGTTTTGCATCCTTCTTTGTCATCAAATACTTTATGACAGAGTGGTCAGTGTATACTATCAACTTATTCCCAATTAAGTATGGCCTGAATTTCTCGAATGCATATACTATTGCTAGCAATTCTTTTTCTGTAGTCGCGTAATTTAACTGCGCGTCATTCAGAGTTTTACTAGCATAGTAAATGGATCTGAATACCTTATCGACCCTCTGCCCAAGCACCGCTCCCACTGCATAATCACTTGCATCACACATTAGTTCAAATGGGAGCTCCCAGTTTGGTGCAATGACTATGGGTGCTGAGATGAGCTTCTCCTTGAGTGTCTGAAAAGCGGTCATGCATTCCTTATTGAATTCAAAAGCAACTCCTGTCATTAGAAAGGTGGAAAGAGGCTTTGAAACTTTTGAGAAGTCCTTGATGAATCTTCTATAAAAACCAGCATGCCCAAGGAAACTTGACCCTTTGTTGATCTCGGAGGTGGTAGATTTTTATTATCAAATCTTTGCTTTGTCCACCTCAATACCTTGTTTGGATATTTTGTGTCCCAGGACAATCCCCTCTTTTACCATGAAGTGACACTTCTCCCAATTCAGCACAAGGTTGGATTCTTCACATCGTTTCAACACTGCTTCCAAGTGCCTCAAACACTCGTCGAACGAGGCTCCAAAGACCGAGAAATCATCCATAAAAATCTCTATAGTCCTTTCCACCATGTCCGAGAAAATTGTCATCATACACCTCTGAAAGGTCGCAGGTGCATTGCAAAGCCCAAATGGCATCCTTCTGAATGCAAACGGGCAGGTGAATGTTGTCTTTTCCTGATCTTCTGGTGCTATCACAGTCTGATGATACCCTGAGTAACCATCCAAAAAGCAGTAGTAGTTGTGCCCTGCAAGTCTATCCAACATCTGATCTAGAAATGGCAACGGGAAGTGGTCTTTTCTGGTCGCCTTGTTCAACTTGCGATAGTCAATGCAGATTCTCCACCCAGTAACTGTTTTAGATGGAATGAGCTCGTTCCTTTCGTTGGTCACTACTGTCATACCACCCTTTTTGGGCACTACTTGTACCGGACTCACCCACGACCGTCGATATAGGATAAATTACTCCAAAGATCAAGCCATTTCATGATTTCTTTTCTCGACTACCTCCTTCATGTTTGGGTTCGCCTCTTTGCCTCAATGGAGGTCCGCTTCCTCATCCGCACGGATCTTATGCATTACTATTGACGACTTATCCCCTTATGTCCGCTAATGTCCACCCAATGGCACGCCATGAGCCCTCAAGATTTCAACCTTCTCAATCTCTACTGTGGATAGATGACATGAGATGATCACCGGTAAGGATTGATCTTCACCTAGATATTGGTACTGTAAGTGATCTGGTAGAATTTTCAACTCTAACTCAGGAGCCTTTTCTGTGGATGATACTGATCTCTCTGGCATCTGCCCAAGCTCGTCATATCTCTTCTTATCACACTTCTCATAAGAATTCATCCAATTTGCATACTCCATCAGTTTTGGGTTGTTGCCACTACTATCATCCCATCGGGTCAGTACTTCTTCAAGCGCATCAGCATTTCTGAATCCTTTTTTCGAAACTGCGTCTTCGATTACGTCAATGGTGAAGCAGTTGTCACTTGCATCTGGGAAGGTTGCTGCACGAAAAATACTGAAAATCACCTCTTCTTCCTCCACACGAAGTTTCAGCTCCCCTTTTCGAACATCAATGAGTGTCTGTCTTATGGCTAGGAAGGGTCTGGCAAGTATGATGGGGATCATGTCGTTATCTCTCATATCTAAGATGATGAAATCAGCGGGAAAGATGAACTTATTCACCTTTACCAACACATCCTCGATGACTCCTCTAGGATGGACTATGGAGCGGTCAGCTAATTGTAAAGTGATGTTTGTAGATCTGACTTCTCCCATTCCAAGTTTGCAAAACACTAGGTAGGGCATCAAGTTTATGCCTGCCCCCAGATCGCACAACACCTTCTGACACTCAAACTTTCCAATAGTGCATGGGATGGTGGAACTCCCAGGATCTTTTAATTTCTGAGGTAGCTTTCTCTGTAGGATGGCACTGCATTCTTAAGTCAACACCACTGTTTCGTAGTCATCTATCCTCCTCTTTTAGCTAAGAATATCCTTCACGAACTTTACATAACTCGGCATCTGCTCTAGTGCCTCAGCAAACGGGATGTTTAGTTGCAATTGTTTGAGAATTTCCAAGAATTTAGAGAACTGTTTGTCAAGAGCACTTGTTTTTAGCCTCTGGGGGTACGGTATCTTCACCTGGGGTGCGTTGACAACATCTTCCAGCCTCATTTCACCCTTTTTGCTCTGGGTGCCACGGCCCTGAGATTCGGCGCCTAAAGCTCGTGACCGTCCAGAATCATCGGCCATGGCGCCGCCAGCTTGGCACCGCTACAGAATCGCCAATTTTCCGGTCCTTCTTTCGGATCGGGTGGTGCGTTTGCTTCCACCGGTTCGGCATTTTTCAGGTCAATCGCCTGGCATTGCTCTTTTATATTCCCTCCAATATGTTCAGGGTGCTTCTTTGTATTCGCCGCTAGCATGCCCGCAAGTTGTCCTATTTGCGTTTCCAAATTCTTCAAGGACACTCTCGTTTCGTCCATGAACTGAGTTTGATGCCAAGTTAGCCTGAGTATGGCTGCTCGTAGCTCATCCTGCTCTTCCTGTGGGGTCTGGGGATTACCTTGTTGATAGTAGTAATCCATGTTTTCAGGATCCCTGAGATGAATCAAAACCAACAAACGGATCACGGCGCACGGTTTCACTAATAAAAGAGAAAAATATAGTAATAAATAAAAACAAAAATAAAAACCAAATTAGAAATTAAGAATAGATAAAATGATATTGAACTACGCCAATCCCCGGTAACGGCGCCAAAAACTTGATGCGCGATTTATGCACACACTAACGAAGTGCACGTGTCGTGACAAGTAATATAGTCTAGAAGACCGAGTTATCGTCCTCAGAGATTAGTGTCCAATTATCAAATTCTATTCTATGGTATCCATTTGGTAACCGATGATTGATGAATTGTTTATAACTATAATTATGAATGCTAACTAAATTACTTTGTTCTACTTCAGATATGGTGGAAATAGGGCTTCCAAATCTCCTCAACTATCCGCTCATCTTACTTGTTAATGCAATTAATTATGGCTCTTCTTCTATTTTGAGATAGCAGGTTAACTAAGCTGTTTTATACTCCTGTTAAGGTAATATAAACACTCAACCCCAATATAGAACTCTTCTACCTTTCGGTGATAAGATTGACTATAAATGATGATTAAGAGCAATAATCTATTAAGCTACACAAGTATCGGGGTACTTTCGTCCACGATTTAACCTATGTTTATTCAACTATAGCATATTCACAATCTCCCCTTTCGGCTTTCGATTAGAAATCATATAGATTATGATAATTAGTGATCAATTAATTACCAAACATTCAAGACAAATATTGAATAAATCTCAACAATGATAAGAAGAAACCAAAACATGCATTAATTCATAAGAATGAGTTTCAAGTGATTTGATATGGAAAGCCCTAAATTAAGTTAGTTCTTAGCCATAGACATGCCAAGAACTAAACTAATATCCAACATAAACTATAAAGAAATAAAACAAAGAATAAAGAAATTACACAAAAGTAGTCTCCAATCTTGATCTCCAAGTTTGTGATGAATTGGCCAAGGTTGGAACTCTTAATCTGACCTAGAAAGGTCCTTTTTATAGCCTCCAAATCGTTCTTAAACTTTTCCCTCTAGGCCTTGGCCCATTCCCATTCGGATTTGGCAGAATTCCCGCCTCGGCGCCGCGGCCCTGCAACTGGCGCCGAAACTCCTGTAGTTCTCTGTATTTTGGGCGTCGTGGTGCTCTGACGCTACTGGCTGGAGGCGTCGCGGCGCCGCCCTGTTTCTTGCCCGGATCGCCAACTTTCTAGTTTTTTGAGCTCTGAAATCTCTGTTTCTGCCCTCTTTTTGCTCATTTTCGCCAATGAGCCACTTAAAACCATTATGACTCAAAAGAAAGAAAATATATCCTAAGACGACACGTATTTGTACAAAAATGGACAAAAGACTAACTAAAAATGACTCAAAGGGTGTATATAAAATACACTGATCAGTGCCCAGGTAGGGCACCAGTCGCGGCCCGTCGGTTTGGGGCGTGACACTACGGAACCTTCTTTTGGAGCTCCACTGTCCGGTCCGAAGGCGACATTGATTTATTGTGATAATGTTAGTGTAGTTTATCTCTCAGGGAATCCGGTTCAACATCAACACACTAAACATATTGAACTGCATATTCACTTTGTTCGCGAAAAGGTTTCTCGTGGACAAGTACGTATCTTACATGTCCCGTCACGCTATCAGATTGCTGATATCTTTACCAAAGGTCTTCCGCTGGTTTTATTTGAAGACTTTCGGGACAGTCTCAACATACGTCGATCTCCCGCTTCGACTGCGGGGGTGTGATAGAATAGGAAAATATCATTAGTCATAATTATATATATTTTAGTTATTACTTACCGTAATTGTAGCCTAGAATTATGCTTATATTTTAGTATATTTACTATCACTTTGGAATGGAACAATTAAGAAAAATATTTCTTACCTTAAAATAATTGAGATAAATTTTGGATTCCATTTCCATATGTATTTTCTATTCTTAAGAACTTTGAGCAATTCTGCCAACCTTTTGCTGTGTATACGTAAAATTATCTAATAAAAGAGCCAGGCCGAAAGGTGAGAAATGACCAGATTTATAAGGATAATTACTCCATATTTATACCTAAAACATCATACAATTTTTAATGAATAACTCTCCATTCGAGAGTAACTTTTTTTTAGAGCAACTTCAGTAATCTCCTTTTATTCTCCCGAATGAAATTTCAGAAGATTGTCATGGAATTTTAGTCCTAGAATTTGAAATTCTATGATATTGATTATTTTTTGAAAACGTGAATTAGGGCCTGTTTGATACAACTTATTAAAAATAGCTTTTAAGAGTAGAGTTTTTAGGAGTAAAGTTTTTTATTAAAAAGTGGTTAGGTGTTTGGTTGTCAATAAAAAAAATGTTTTTGTATAAAAAACAAAAAAGTAGAAGGCCAAAATAAGTTCTACTCAAGAAGTCCAAATTTTAAACTTCTTCCAAAAATGTTTTTGGAACCCAAAAGCACTTTTGAATTTCACTACCAAAAAATTCATTGTTTTTTTTTCTCTTAGATTTTTCTGTTTATGCTTTTTTTTGTCCAAATTTTGGCCGATGATGAGTTGTTCCAACTCCTAACTAAACTTCGTCAACTATTTCAAATTATATTGTTCACGCTCCAGTTAACGAGGTATGGTCGTGTGAGGGAGTGTTAAGAGTTACACATCGAAAATGAAATGGAAACATGAACTTTTTATATGGACTTGTACAATCCTTACACTATAAGTTAATTTTTGGGGTTGAGTTAGAGTCAAGATCCATTATCTACCATTTGACAACATGCGCAAAAGTTTTTTCAAAATTCGAATCGAAAGTATCTAATTTAAACACTTTCTCATGAATTAAAGTGTTCTATAAGAAGAATTTAATGAAGTGTCTAAATGAGATTTACTCCGAAATTTAATAGAATGCCTATGTATTTAAGCCATTTAAAATTGAACAAATTGTATTCTAATCAATCAGGGGTAGGTGAAGAAGGAGAGCTGCAATTTAAACTCCTATTTACGTTCCCTCCTTTTCCAACTTTATGATTGAACTAAAGTTACTTAATTTAAAAATTACTCTTTTACCATGAATGATTTATAGTCACACAAATATTTAAGATTTGATTTAGAATATAAATTTTAAAAATATTTTTTTAAAAAAATATTTATTTAGTTAAACATTGTCATATAAATTAAAACAGGAGAGTAATAACTCAAATTCAGACAGACCGGCCGCTTAATAGGTCTCAACATGTCTCAAGAGGGATTAAGAGATTAGTAGAGCCCCAAGCACATCATGGGTTGCGGTATTCGACTTCTCCAACTGTTGCGAGATTCTTGACTTCAGACGATCTGATAGCGTACGTAGATTCTTAAGACTAAACCCCCTAGATTCGGATTCTATTTTTGAGACTTTCAACAATTAATCAAATTCGTTTGAACGAGAGCAGAAAAAAAGAAGAAGATAGAATCCAATTCTTTTAAATACTTTATGACAACTCAGCTGTTGCTTGACACATAATAAAACCAACACATCGAACATCACTGAGAGTTTCACTTTAAGCTGTCGGTTCTGAGCCCGCATTACATTCCACGTGTAATTGCCAAATCTGAAAAAATTACACAAAATAGAAAAGCTTGCTAGTGGTGTTTTCTGAAAGAAAAAAAATCTTTTAATTTGCTTTACGCCTCAAAAAATGATGACCTAATTATTTTAAGATTTTATAAAGAAATGATGCATTAAATGTGTTGCCACATTCAATATTGTTCAACTAAATAACTGGCCATGTTCATTAATTACCACATGGTCCACCCCATATGGTCTCCAGTCTCCACATTAGTTAATTGAGTACTAATAATTTATTGATCACTTGCTAATCAAGTTGGTTTTAAGCATTGGCGGACATACTATAAATATGGTGGTGCAGTTGCACCACCAATTTTTTTTAATTTTTTTTACTAAGTACTCATCTTATGTTAGCTTTTGGAATCTTTTACGTCAGGTAATGAATGAATATGAATGTTTGTCTTTGCACTGTTAATGAACTTCTATAAGTGCAGTAGTTTGCACTGTTATTACAAGCTTCTTATTATTTAAGACGCCGCGCATAGCGGGAGCTTAGTGCACCGGGTTGTCGTTCTTCTTTCTTTCTTTCTTTTTTTAAAATTTCTGCATAATTGTAAACAATTTTGTCTATGCTACCATTACAGTTTTCTGTTGTATGACAGCTCTTGCAATTACAAGGTCTCTACATCATGTTGATAAACACCATCTTTATTTAATTTGCTGTCCAAATTTGGACACTGGTTGTTGGTAAGAAAACTGAAATGCGTACATTGTCTCGCAATTTTTTTTTTTGCGTAGCAAACAATTATTACTTTTGGATCCGCCACTAGACTTTTAAGTAATATTGCATGCAAACGCACCACAAATTTATTTCCGCCGATGAGTTCAAGCTACGCATTGCCTAATAGTCATAGCTCAAGTTTTGGCAGCTCCCATTCAATGGAATCAAATGAAAAGTCCGAGGAGGAAATAAAGGGGCCTATGGTGGTTCGTGAGCGAAATTGGGCGGTACATAGGAGTGAGACGAAGGCAATGGGGTACATTTGCAGCGGAATTAAGAGACCCGAATAGGAAAGGCGCGAGGCTGTGGCTAGGAACATATGAGACCCCGGATGATGCAGCATGGCTTACGACCAAGCTGCTTTTAAAATTCGGAGCTCGAAAGCTTGGCTGAATTTTCCTCACTTAATCGGCTCCTAGAGCCGGCTAGACTAACAGCGAGGCATCGTATGCGCTCGACCGAGCCATCGACCACCTCATCGGAAAACAGGACAAGAAAAGGAAAATAGATGTAATAAACTCCATAGCAAAAGCTAAATCGTTTTGCCATAGCTATTTGAATGGACAAGAATTCAGTGTTCCAAATGAAATTACATCAGTGCATAAAATAACTCTGTCAGATCATGCTAGTTTTATTACCTCAATTTTATAATTTGAATCTCCAGAGTTAATTTTTTTATTTTAATTGTGAATTAAAACAAATTTTGAATTTTTAAATTAAAATTTTCATATTTAAAAATACGTAAAAAGTACTATAAGTTACAATAAATAATAATTTAAAATATTTAAAAGGCATATAAAAATTTAGGGTAAAAAAAGATATTCAAACACCACCACATAAATTGAGACATAAAGAGTATTACTACTTATTTATGTTTTGTATATATCTACCACAAATTTATTTTCCATGTTTTTGTGTTATCAATGCCACTAAGATTCACTACTCTAATAACTTGTTTGAATAAGCTTTCAAAATCTATTTATTTAAAAAAGTATTTTTGGAGAGTAACCTTTTCTATTTGGTTAATACTTTTGAAAAATATTTTTGTCAATATTGCAATATATAATAATTTATTCTTGAACAAGGTGCTTCTGAGAAAAAAAAAACTATATTTTTTCAGCTTCTGACGTAACTTTTAATATCACTCAAAATTACATATTTTTTTTGAAAAACTTGATCAAACATCTTAATTCTCTAAAATAAGCAATTTTCAAACAAAACAAAAAACCTACGTCAGTATGATGGTAACTAATGGAACAGAAAATTATATCAAATGATCTTTGAAATGAGTAATCTTTTCACTCTTCGTAGCCTTATGGACAAACTTTTAAACCCAAATTGTATTATATGACACTTTAACGTGGCTTCACACATTTGGGTCACGCTTAGATACTAGCCTGAAGTCTAAGCCAAATACGTGGAGAACAGCTCAGGAAATCAAAGCTTGAATAATTATAGTCTTCTCAATGTCAAAATTTGAATTCATGGAATCCAAAGATATTTGAGCAACTAACTCAAGCAAAGACTCTCCTAATTTTATATCTTACTCGTGAATCTATTCGCGCTTCACACGATTATAAAAAACCTTATTAGATTTATAATTTAGTTCCTTTTTTATATCCAACTTGTATGGCAAAGTTAAAGAGGAATCCATGACAACATAATACCCATAAATTTAAAATAAAAAGAAAAACATCTTCACTGGTAAATATTAGGATAAACAATTTTATTTTAGAGATATTGTGTATATTTATTATAATAGATTTGTAATATATTATAATTAATTAGTATCTCTTATATTAGGTAAGGAAGATTAGTCTTCCATGATTCAAGCTTAGGGATATTGTATATATTTGTATCTTTGAAATAAGATCACTAAAGGAATCATTTCCTACATGGTATCAATAGCCAAAGATCCTTTGCCCTAAAATTATCTCCTCTCTTCTACCCTACCCAAAATTCTCCTTCCTTCAAGTGATATTTTCCATCACTTTAGGTTTAGTCACCAAAAGCTAAACCTAAATACTCCTAAAAACCTAAACTTACAACTAAAACCCTAGTCGAAATTCTCATCTTCCCTTGGCTAGACTTTAACAAGTTTAGAGACTACTTTCATCCACTTTCATCAAAACATCACTTCCTTCTCCTCTTCCTTTGATTCTAAGTGGAACCTATGGTCAAAAACAAACCTTTCATCCGCATTCCGTTAATAACGTCAAGAACTTCATCTCCATAACTCTTGAAATGGAGAAAGGGCGATACCTCATGAGCGTAACTATTCAAAATTCAGCATGCTGCTTGAGGTGATTGATCATATTCTTCCGTCGAGTCATCATCGGGTTCCAAGACGGATACAAAACTATGATCTCGATTAGACGCTATTGTCCTTCAATGGATTTATGGCACTATTTCGAATGATCTTCGCATACCATATTACAACCCAATTCTACTACCAAAAGGCGTGGAAAGATTAGAAAATATTTTTCAAGATAACAAAATGTAGGGCCATTTATCTTGAACACCAATTTACGAATATTAAATTGGATGATTTTCCAACCTCACCTATTGTCAAGAATTGAAAGTAGTTGTGGACCAACTTTCCAACGTTGGTTCGCCCGTGACAGATCAAAGGTTGGTTCTTCAATTAATTGCGGGGTTGAATGAACATTATGATGGTGTTGCAACGTTTATTGAGCAAAGCAATCCCTTATCTTCACTGGTAAATATTAGGATAAACAATTTTTTTCAAATTTGAACCATGAATAATACTAAAAACTACTCCGCCACTTTAAATATTTATATTTGTCAAAATGCTACAAATCACAAAGTATTGGCAAAACATTCATCATTTATGACGTTCCATCGTCAGTCTCACAAACTGTCAACACTAGCTCCAAAGTTTTAAAAAATACATTTTGACCCCAATCCCTAATATTTTAGTTACCCAAAAAAATAGAAGATTAAATATTTTTCTCCATTCTAAAAAAATTCCTTTAAAAGCTCTCGATTTCTTCACTTTTCAGATCTCATTTTCGGTGAAAATTCTTACTTTTCATCAGAAAATCAGTCCGAACAACTTATTATGGTGTCGATTACAGTCATAGACCATAGCCACAGTCTATTATAGATTTATTATAACGTCGATTGCATAATATATTATGGTATGTGGTGATTAAATGGGTGAATGGGAGGAGACCTCAAAATGTTGGAATAGAATTTTTATGAGCAAGGTGACAGGATGATCCTGATAGTGATAACGAAGAGTGTAACAAACAAAATAAAAAGAAATGAAATAACAAACATCAAATCCCAAATTGCACAAATCTAAAGGATCGTGGATAGATATACCATAAATCGACTGTCGTGAATAGCTAACAATTATCATTTTGGCTCGACTTCACGCATGGTTAATAATTTTTCACATGTTATATATAGACCAAGGACAATGTTTGTCTAAAAAATCAAAAATATATAAAATAAAATAAATTATGGGACATGCCACTATTTAAACATTATAATAAAATTTTAATACATCATATGAGAGTCCCATCCATTGAAGGCATGATCAAAAGAGTTTTAGGTCAAGTAATGGTACGTTAAAGGTCAATATTTGTCTAAACAAGCCATAAATAAATAAAAAATAATAAGACTTGATACTATTATATTATAATAACACTATAATACGTCATATGAGAGTCCCTCATCCATTGAAAACGTGATCAAAATAATTATAGGACAAGTACTAGTACTTAAAAAGGTCAATATTTGTCTAAAAGACCATAAATAAATAAAAAGAAAAAAAGACTTGATAATATTTAAACATTATAATAACACTTTAATGTATCATATGAGAGTTCTCATCAATTGAACACATGATCAAAAGAGTTTTAGAACAAGTAATGATACTTAAAAGATCAATATTTGTCTAAAAAGTGATAAATAAATAAAATGAAGTAAATACAAAGATTTGATACTATTTAAATATTATAATAATACTTTAATGTATCATATGAGAGTTCTCATCAATTGAACACATGATCAAAAGAGTTTTAGAACAAGTAATGATACTTAAAAGATCAATATTTGTCTAAAAAGTCATAAATAAATAAAATGAAGTAAATACAAAGATTTGATACTATTTAAATATTATAATAATACTTTAATTCATCATATTAGAGTCCACGTCCATTAGACATGTGATCAAAAGAGTTTTAGGACAAGTAATGGTAATCATAACATTAGTATCCAATTAGTCTAACAACAAGTTATTGTTCTCAAAGCACAACCTTGTTCTAAGAACAAACATTATTTGTGCTTAAACTCTTTGGATCATGTGTTCAATTTATGGGGACTCTCATATGATCTATTAAAGTGTTATTATAATGGTTAAATAGTATCAAATATTTTTTATTTATTTTATTTTATTTATTTATGGCTTTTAAGATAAATATTGATCTTTTAAGTATCATTATTTGTCCTAAAACACTTTTGATCATGTGTTAAATGAGGAGAACTCTCATATGATGTATTAAAGTGTTATTATAATGTTTAAATAATGGTATGTCATTTTTTATTTTATTTCTATTTATGTCTTTTTAGACAAATATTGACCTTTCAAGTACAATTACTTCTCCTAAAACTCTTTTGATCATGTGTTTAATGGATGTGGACTCTCATATGGTGTATTAAAGTGTTATTATAATGTTTAAATAGTGACATATCCTTTTAATTATTTTATTTTACTTATGTCTTTTTAGACAAACATTGTCCTTAATTTATATATAACATGTGGATAATTATTGACCTGCGTGAAGCCGAATCTAAATGATAATTGTTAGCTATTGACAACGGTCAATTTATGATATACCTATTCACAGTGTCTTAGATTTGTGCAATTTGGTGTTTGGGGTTGGGGGTTTGACGTTTGGGGTTTGGGTTTGAATTTTAATTTTTAATTTTTTTATTTCGTTAGACTAGTGCAAATTCAGCATGCTTCACATTTCAACAATCGTCTTTATTTATCTAATTTATCATCGACCAAAATAATTTAAAATTATCCTAAAAAGTTATTATAGAGCATGGTGATTTTTTTCGATTTGACTTATAATTGATCCAGCTCACTTAGCTTTATTTTGACTGACAGACCACATATATTTATACAATGGTAATGAAATTTAAAAAAAAAATTATAACCGTAACAATTTAAGTTTCAAAGTGGCCTATTTGCCAAATCTTCTCCTCCGTTCATTTCAAAATGTTTATCTTATTTCCTTTTTAGTTCATTTAAATAAGAATAATTACTTTCTTTTTTTGATAACTTTTTAATTTATATTTTTCACATGACATGTTTAAGACCATAAAATTAAAAGACATTTTTATATATTATACATATTTTTAGTTAACAACCACATAATTTAAAAATCTTCTTTAATTCTTTAAAATTTATGTCAAGTTAAAATCAGACAAATATTTTAAAATGGGAAGAGTACGACTTTATTTTTATGTCAATAAGAAGGATCTTTGTTTCATGATTTAATATGACAAGAGTTTTTTTTTTGTTGACGAAGGAACCCGCAGCCGCTAATCTTTCGAGTGCGCATGGTAAACCGATCGACGCAATAGCACGCAAACCACGCCACCGATTAACTACACTTGGCAAGCCGTGATGTGCTCAACCAAGAAGGTTTATGCAGGGATCGAACTCGTGACCTTGTGCCCGCTCTTCATCGCTACATAATTTCTGGCCACCTCTGAGTTAGTTGTTTCGTGTATGGTGGGAAAAAGATGAATTGTTTGAAAGAGACATGTGAAGAGAGATAATTTAATTTCCATGGGGAAAGTGGAAGGAAATTTGGATTTGTGTCTGTTCTAATTTGCTTTTAATTTCCATCTTAATTAAGGAGATCTTTCTTTGCAGTTTCGCTTTGCAACAAAGGTAGAATTACTTGAATATGAACTGATTTTTAGTTAAGAAAGTTGTCAGAAATATCTCATGACTCAATTACAAATAAATCATTGATACGACACATATTGTTAATGACATTGAGGGTCTGTTTGGAAAGTCACATGATAATTAAAATTGATGTAATTGCTAGGATAGTAATTATACACTTAGTAATTATATAACATAGTAATTACGAGAATCTATTTGTTTGTTATAATATAATTACGGATAATTACAAGCATATTGTTTGGTTGCATATGTAATTACATGCTAGATTAGTTTAAAATTAAAATTAAAATTTGACATGCCTTTATAAATGATATATTAAATTAGATATTTAAGATACATATTATTTCTCGAAATATACTAATTAATAATCACATATTTGTAAATAATATTGTAAAAGTAATAGTATATTTTCAAATTAATAATATTTTAATTTAATTAATTATAATAATTAAAAAACACACATTTTGTAAGAACATTATGGACTGTATATATGTTTGACAAAAAGATTAATATTAATACATCTAATGTCATAACACTACTCAAATGTTTGAGAAAAAATTTATCAAATGTAAGTGGAAAATGAATAATATGCAATGTAAAACAACAAGTGAATAATACTAAAGCAAATAAATCAAATCACAAATATAACCTAAATTTAAAATTTTAAAAATAATAATTTAACATGATATTTTTATGTCAAATTCCAACATAACATAAAATAAGTTCCAACATAATTAAGTAAATATAATTTAAAAGAAAGTGAAAATATTTATAAGTCTATAACCTCATTAAAAAATGGAAGTCTATTTTAATAACACCACTTGTTATATACCAAGTGTCACGATCCAAAATCTTGGAGTCGTGATGGGCCCGTGTATTGTAAGTGATGCGAACTCGCCTGCCGAGCCTCCCACCTGTGTCAAAGGTCTTCCCGCCCCTTTTTAGCGCATTTTGTAAAGTGTTCTCCTTCCCCTGTCACCTGAGATAGGAGTGGAAAGAAACTCGACTTACAGGAGAGAAGTTCCAAGCTTTAAGTATTAGAAGCGTAGAAGCCACCAAACTCTAAGCGCTAGTTTTTCCTAGTTTTCGTGGAGCTAGAAAAGAGGACCCTAGCTACTCTCTCTTAAGTAAGATTACCGGGGGTCTCGATACCAGGGGGCGCGGGAACAAGAAACTCCAAAGACAATAGGAGTCCTCTCAATACCCGAGGGCCCACTCCATTACCTACTAAAAGAATCTTGTCAGTATTGGTATAAACGACTCTTCCCTCGCGTTTCATAGATTCTCTGGTAGAGGGGAGTCGAGGTGGAATTTTTAGTATATAGTGAATCGGGCGCATGGGTTGTATGGATCCACGGATGACATACCATTCATCTCAACAGCTCACTTGCCTTACTTCTTCCTTCCTCTGTGAATTCAATATCTGTCTCGCCTGCGAATCATTTGCTTTCATCTCCTCTCATTCCTTATAGTAAAGGAGAGTGGCTTAAGGCTCCTTTCTTTCTACTAGTTCTTACATAAGCAATTTGCAGCCCTTCGTTCGGACAGGGTTCCAGAGGATTCTTGTTTTGAAAGAACTGTTCAAGGACCAAACAGTCCCTTTCCTTCATACTTCATATAAATAAATCTAAAACCCCGGAGCATATCTTTCCCTGGTGGGTATATAATGCAGCTTGCTTAGTAAAGTCTTTTATCTTCCATTCAGGGGTCATGAATGATCTTTCTTGCTTTCTCCTACTCTTTCTTTATCGTATTATAAATCACTTGCCTATGTAAGGAGTGGAAAGCAACGAGACTTACAGGAGTGGAAAGAAACTGTACGAGAAGGAGAATTCAGCCAATCTTTCCCGTTGACAACCAAAAATCCCGAGAAAATGACACATTTACATTCATCAGGTCGGAACGGAACTCACAGCAAAAAGTATGTCACCGCCTCGAAAGAGGAGTTTAGCTGCTCGACTTACAGGAGAGAGAGGTCTACGACTTCGAATAAGACCGGTGAGAGAAGGAATCGAGTCTTGCCAACCAGTTAGAATAGTTCTATTTAAAGAATTTGTCTGTCGTACCGTTGACTCTATCTATTCATGGAATTTGCTTTATTTCATTTTCGATTTTATATAGGCTCGCTCCCTCTTTTTCCAAGAATTCATCAACTTCCCCTAAACTGAGCAAGATAGCTTCCATTGAGAGAGTGTAAGTCAACCATAACCATCCAACTAAAATTAAATAGAGAAATACAATGCGAAAATTGTTAAGTAAATCGATTTAAGTCTTAAAAGTCTCATAGTATAAATAATACGAGAATAATACGAACTCCCAAGCCTAGTGTCCTTGTACAAGAACTATCTAAGGAATACAGGCTGGAAATACATCCCTAAATACATAAATTTCCAGAAATGAGAAGACATAATGAAGAAGTAAGAAAGAAGAATCGGTGCCACCGATCTACCATGTATCTCACCCAGAATCCTTCAAAATAGCTCTACAACGGCTGAATAGTCGCAAACTCCACTAGGAATAGAACTCGCACACCTGAAAGGTACAACAAGTGTAGAGTGAGTACAAAAACAACAGTTACTCAGCAACATCATTGACCGATCATATCTTAAATGGGGACGAGGGCTGGTCTACCAATTACTAGTTCCACACTAACCGCCATTAGTTTGCTACAATGTTACAATATCTGAATCCACTCAAACCAAGAGTCCAAGCCTAGGTTATAGCATCTAGTTCCCCAACCCTAATAAGGTATTCACGATTTATATCAATAGAGTATAATCAGATCAATATTTAAGCATAAGCGTAGAACTCGTCACTAGTGCGTTATCGGTCCGATCGGTCCGTATCCACTTATCGAATCGTTCGATAAGCTTACCGATCGGACGATCCGGACCGATAAGGTTTCTGGCCCCGAACGAGATCGGTCCCGACGAAACCTCATCTGCAGTTCTCGGTCCGGATCGGTAAGAATTTTCCGGGTCGGGCCAATTTTTTTAAAAAATTGAATTTCCAATACTGAAATTGACATTCTCAGACATATTATCACGAAAGTTTTACGTTGAAATATATTGTATAGCGCGAGATATTTAGATTTGAAAATGGACAATATGGTAACAATTTGGGGTAAAAGTGAAATTGATTGGCAAGACGGATGTTTTTGAGAAATCGATCGCTCAAACCGCTGGCTGTTTGTCCGGCCCTATCTCAAAAAAATACGCGAAATCAAAAAAATATTAGGTCAAACGGACATCCGAGCGCAAAGTTATGACCATTTAAAGTTTTATTAATTTACAACTAATTAGAGAGCCGCGTAAGTGGGAGCTTATTGGCCGGGCCGGGCCACGGATGGGGTGGGGTGGTGTGTGTGTGTGTAGGGTGGGGGGTTGGGGGTGTTACCGGGTATTTTACCGGGTTATCGGTCCGGCTCCTTATCGGTTCGGATATTTTTTTGGTACTCGTATCCGAACTGTTAACGTTTCGGTCCGAGTATCGGTTCGAATTTACCGATCCGGTTCTCGGGTAATTACCGGGAGTATCCAGACCGCTAACAGCCCTACCTGTCACTACTCAAGAATACTCAAATAGTCAAGCATGATAAACCGATAATTACACAGTTTAGGCAAACAAGCAACAAAGAAGGAATGGATAAATAATATAAAATATAGATGTTATGCAATGTAAGGCCTTTATTTCTCATCACCGGTACACACACGTTCTAATGTCAACGAATCGTGACCCATGGGGGACTCGCGAGGTCCATATATCACTTAGGCTCACACACGTTATCTAAGTATAATCACACAGCAAGCTCACATAGTACCTAAGTATGCTCACACAACAGGTTCACACACAATCTAAGTATAATCACACACCAGGCTCATATAGTACCTAACTATACTCACATAATACCTAAGTATAATCACACAACTCTTATACTTGTCTATTACCACACAAGTTTATACATTATGAAGCGTAATTATGATATGCACAACAACAAGAAGTAATTATAAGTCACGCATGTTAATACATTATGAAGCATAAATATAGTATGCTCAACAACAAGAAGCAAATATATGCCACACATGTTAATACATTAGCAGTTATAGGTCACACATGTTCTAACTTAGCCACTTATACAATAAAACTCGATCTTTAGCTTCTTTTCATTTTATTCGAGTATGATGGGATGAAAGAAAACACACAATCACATAGCACACAAATAGATAATAATATCACGAAAAATACGAGCTTTATACCTCAATCACGGATTCAAAGGATCATACTATAATATCAGCTAGTGCACAAAACATGACATTCTTCTAAGTAATTTAAAGCATAAATATCCATAATATGACATTGGTACCTGATACGAGTGCTCGTCACCTCACAAGTATCGGGACCCCCTCATTATCCAAACTACCCCAATCTTTAGTTAATTCATTTAAATCAAACATGACGCTTAAGTAAGGTACAAGATTTTAACTTGCTTGGAATAGGAGTCCAATAGCCGCAATGAAGCTCTTTCTATTTTCCCTCCAGAAGGTTCAAATATAATCAAATATGGAAATTACATAAATACACGAGTCCATCAATACCCATATTGTTATATAAAATTTTCGGATCCAAAAAATCACCCAAAAATAGAACTCTGAGCCTCGAAGATTAAAATTACAAATTCATTTTAAAATTAGTTTACCCATCAACTATGGAGTCTAGATATCAAATATAATCCAAAACTAAAATGAATTTCATAGTCAATGAAGAACTTCCCTTTTTCTCAACCTAGGGCTTTCACCCCAACTTCCTCATCCTAAATCATGATATATAGCATTAAATCCTTTAATAATCGAAGATATAATCATAAGGGAGTGATTAGGAACTTACCCACTTGAAGAATTTTAAAAATCTCATCAAAAAGCTCTCCAAACTGAGATCCCGAGCTAAATATATGAGAATGAAATGAATCTATGTTGGGAATTTTAACTCGTTGAACAGTAATCCCCTCGCGATCGTGGACCTCACTATCGTGATCTCGGGACCCTCTGAACTTAACACTATGTGATTGTGTCCCAAGGCATCGCAATCGCGATAACCATCTGTCTAGAATCTCGTGATCACTACCGTGCCACGTGATTGCGAGCACATAACGAGCGCACACCATAAATTTCTAGTGTGCTCCAAACTCTGATTCGACCCTCGAAATTCATTCGGAACCCTCCGAACACAAAATACGCAAATCACTCCTAAAATCTGCAACAAATCTGCTCGCGTACTCGAAATCGTCATACGAGGTCATCTTGACAAAAAAAGTTATCTCAAATCAACTCTTAATCTTTCAAAATTCAAGAATTTCTACAAAATACACCCTAATGCCTCAAAAATCGAACTAGCAACTCCACTATATCATATTCGATATTCCGGACCTGATGGAATCGACGAAATTTTCAAAAAGATTCAAATTGTGTCAATGTTGACTAAAGTCAACTTAAGCTCTTTTCTTTAACTTAAGACTTTTCAATTTCCACAAACTTACCTGAGTCGCTTTCAAATCGCTCGGGACTCGTTCTAACAGTTTGCTTAAGTCATAAATCACGTTCTAGAGCTGATGGAACCATCAAAACTCAATTTCGGACGCATATACTCAGAAGTCAACTCCTAATCAAAATTTTAAAATATGGAACTTCCAATACTCAGAACTTCAATTTTCTCCCGGTATTCACATCCGACTGCCTCAAAATCGCGCCACCCATCCCCGCACATGAAAATTACCATAGCAAGTCTAAGGAAAAGGATGTTTTCGGGAAAATACGCAAAATAGCCAAAATGACCGAACAGGTCGTTACACCAAGTTTATTAATGACTCATTCTTTCTAATATTAGAAAGTGTAATTTTAAAAACTAGAATAATAACGTAGTTACCCTAAATAAAAAAAGAAATAAATTAAAAATATAAGCAATTACATGGAATCAAAAGAAGGATAGGTAGGAAAATGAAAAGAAAGAAAATTAAAGATAATAATGTAGAAACTATTTTTTAAAATAAAATAATTATAAAAAATAAAAAATAGAAATATTTTAAAAAAATAATAATAAATTAAAATAAAATAAAAAATAGAAAATAAAAGAATTTAAAACAAAAAGAAAAAGAAATTGAAAAGTAACCTTGTAATTACACCCAATTCTCACCCCCCCCCCCCCTCGAGAATTGGAGAGTGTAATTACCCCCTTATACTAACTATGTAATTGCTTAGTCTGTCAAACATGTCAAACTGTGTAATTGCTTGGTCTGCCAAACATGTCAAATTATGTAATTACACTCCATTTCAATTACATGAATGTCTTTCCAAACAGACCCTAACAAGTAAAAATCATATGCATCCTTTTCTCTAAATCCCTTATAAGATTTCTAGACTGTGGACAGTTGAATTAACAAAGATATTACTACTATATTTATGACACTTATGTCAACTAAAATATTTCAATAGTGATAATAAAAAAGACATGAAAATCCAAAAATGGAAAGGATAGAGGAGTCACAGTGACTCGTTTGGTTGGAAAACAAGTTATTCTGGGATAATTAATCTCGAAATTAGTTATTTCACCCTCAATGTGGGATAAAATAACGCTACAATCCCGGAATAACTTATCCCGGAATTAGTTATCGCAAAATTTTATTTCAATCAAATATGGGATAGGAAGTACTAAAATTTTATTCCGAGACTATTTTTGCTTATCCATCATACCAAATGACCCCTTAGGGTCGTTTGATTAGAAGATAAGTTATGTTGGAATTAATAATGTTTGATTAGTTATACTGAGATCAGTTATGTGTCATTATTTCTTATCGACTATTTGATTTCTTGTATTAAAATAACACGCATTGTATAATTTTTAAATAGTACTCCCTATGTCCCAATTATGTGGCAAAGTTCGAATTTCGACAGTGAAATAATTTTATTTGACCGTGAATTCGGGCATGACGTCTTTAAATTTTTTGAAATATAATTTACATATTTGAAAACTTCGTAAAAAGTACTATAAGTCACAATAGTTGACAATTCAAAATATTTAAAAGATATTGACAAAATTACGATCAAAGGACTTGTTTAAGTCTCGAAATCCGAAAGGTGTTATAAATTGAGAAAGTATGAAATATGGTGTATAAGTATAAGGATAGTACTTATATTGTTAATGACATAATTTACTATGTATAAGAATATTACATCACGGGTATTAATTATACTAGACTTAAATTTGCAATCAAATTTGAATTAAAATTTTGTACCAACATTATTTTACTTAATACACCCTACCAAACGCCCCCTTTGAACAAATTTCATATCAATAAAATGCAAGAGAGATATTAAGTATCTAGAGAGTAAGTCTTGGACTAAATATTCTCTTAAATGTTTGCCCGTAGGTCTAAATATCTCTTATTGGTCTTTTAATTACGATATGTTAAGTTTTGTGTGAAATAAGGATATTTTATGGACAATTATATAATGATAAATGTATTTTGGACCAAACTATTAACAACATTAGCATTATTTTAACCAAATCATTAACGGAAGGCAAATTTGATGAATTTCACATATCTCTTTAAGGGCATTTTCCTTTCTTAAAGCGGCAATATTTCAAGCAATCTTGGACGATGGCTAAACATGCATATTTCATTGACGTTCAACTTATAATAATTGTATTTAAATTTTAATGAAACAACCTTGGGGCTCATTTGATTGGGGATAAGTTATTTCGAAATTAGTCATTGAAGGATTGTTATTCCACCCTCAATATGAGATAAAAATAATAATATAATCCTAAAATAATTAATTTTGAAATTAATTTTCTCGAAATTCAATCTATCAAATATAAAATAAAGTCATCTTGAAATTAATTATTCCTTATTCCTTATTCTTGATATCAAGTGCGATTAAAATGTAGACCAGTGACTCCTCTTAAAGGGGCTACGGGCCTAGCCACAATGCGAGTAAAGCACTAGTGATTAGAGATGACAATGGATCTCGGACCGTCCGGATCAGGTGGATCGCATCCGCTTTATAGGATATGGATATTCAAAGTTTGGACGACGGATCGGATCGGACCGGATCCATTTATGATGGATCGGATGCGGATCCGGATCTTGTCTTTGAGATCGTATCAGGTCCGATCCGACAGTGAATCCGTTTTTATTAAATTAATTATACATTTATTATTTATACATCATGACATAGAATCCTTTGTAATCTTAATTTTATTTTATATTGAAAGTAGAAGGCCATTATTTTTTAATTGAGACACGCGTTTTGCGTGTTATTCTTTAATCATTATATTAATCATTTATGTGGTACTTATGTAGTAGCTTAGGTATTGAGAGGATTGTTTCTCACTACAGCAATAGGCATAACAATTGTCAACAATGTCATTTAGTCCTAATTTACGGATGCATTCTCCATGATTAGTTAAATTAAATTGACTCTTTTTCTAGAAAATTTGGGTGATTAGAAGGTATAACTTAATAATCGATCACTTTGATTTGGATCGGATCCGATCCGTAGATCGGTGGATCCGATGGATCTGATTGGATATGATTTTATGAATCCTATGGATGCGGATGCGGATATGGATACGTGTATGTAAGCGGATGCGGATGCGGATCTAGTAGGATCCGGTCCAGATCCTACCCGTTGCCATCCCTACAGTAGTGATTATGAGTTGTCAAAATATGATTCTTCATCATTTTCTGTTCTTACTAAAGATTAAATTTGTTTTCAAATCTAAAAAGTGATTGTTAAATATACAAACAATATACATGTACATTGCATGTATATTGTATATATTTCCTAAAAAGATAACGGGCCACAACCGAGAGAGCCCATCACGAGAAGATTGTCCAAACGGAAGCGACTGTTCTATTGTATATTTGATATATATTAGACTTAGTCTTGTACCTTAATTAACCATGTAATCAGGGGCGAAGCTGCTTTGTTCAAGTGCCGTTTTTTTGCAGTGCTATTTTCCACTTTTGAACAACATCATCATTCCTTTATACAACGCTGTGATTTTTTTTTCCCGAACAACCACTTCAAACGACATAGATCCGCCACTGAGTGTAATATTACAATAATTGTATAGTTAGTCTTCAAATAGAATAGAAATTTAGATGTAGAATAGGAAAATCCTTTTCCTATATAACTTGTATATATATATATTTTTCTATCAATAAGAATAATCAATGATTAATTCTTTGAGTGATTAACCTACTTAAGGTTTTTCCAGAAAACCAAATACTTATCAATTAAGAAAGTAGATTCATCTTTTCGAAAATCAAAGTAAAATGTTTTTAGACACCAAAAAAAACCTAACATTTTCAAGAACTTAACTTTTTCAATAATATCTTGTTAAGAACTAGTAATTCTACCGTTAAATTTGGTATCAAATTCAATTTGCCTGCGACTTTGGAGAATGGTGATTTGTGTGGCATAATTCACGTACATTCAGCCTCTAAGTTTATTTAATGAAGTGAGTTCTAGACTCTAATGATGCATTCCAAAATCATCGAATAATATTACTAGTGAGTTGAGCTATCAAAATTTGACTCTTCATCATTTTCTCTTCTTATTAAAAATAAAATTTTATTTTCAAATATCTAAATCGCCAGACCATTGACATATCTATTGAAGAATTAGATTTATCTTCTCTAAAATCAAAGTAAAATGTTTTTTAACACCAAACAATATTGAGCCTAACATTTTTAAAATATTTTCTTAAAAGCCAACTTTTCCCAAAATAGTTTTCACAGACTCAAACAAAACTCAAATTAAATACCACTTCACTCTTCAGAGTTCAGACAAGTCAGTGATCATTTAATAGAGTGGGCAAGAGATCTGGCGATAGAAAAAAAATTGACAGGAGCAAAGCTGGTGAAGAAGCATCCACCTTGATGTATTATTAGTGGTATATATTTATAACATTAAATTAAAGAGAGCAAGCTGTTTTCTGAGTATTTTATTGTGAAACTATAGAGGGCATGTGGATGCATTTCTGTACACATGCTTGGTCTTCCTATATCCTATTTAATTTTCCTCATATATGTGATTCTCATATCTTCTTTGGAATGTTTCTCTTTCAATTCATGCCTATATTGGCTTTTAGGAGTCAACTTGCTAGTGTTATTTCTTTTCAATGGCGGTATTCAGATTTATTTGTTTATATCTCGATTATATTATCAAGTATTTCTATTTATATATATCGGGTAAATCTTTTCCATTATTAACATAGTCAACAACAATATACTCAGTGAAATTTCATAATGTGGGGTCTGAAAAGGGTAGAGTGTACGCAGACCTTACCTCTACCTTGGTAGGTGATCGGTGTATTTTATATACACCTTTTGAGTCAGTCTAGTTAGTCTTTTGTCCCGTTTTGTACATACAAAGTGTCGTATTAGGATAGATTTTCTTTCTTTTGAGTCAAAGTGGCTAAAGTGGCCAAATGGCGGAAAAGGAGGCGAAAAGAGGAAAAAAGAGTACTTAGAGTGAAAGCGGAGAAAGTGGCAAGCGAGGTGAAATCGGACTGCATGGCGGCTCCTGCGATCGAAGCGAGGGCGCGCGCTATTATTGAAGAAGTTCAGAAGATTGTATGGCTCGAACAACGAGATATCGGCGCGGCGCCAAAACACAAGTATTGCAGAACTTTGGCGCCGTGTGCAGCCATGGCCGCGGAAAAATTAGGTCTTTTGCGGATTTTGGGCTGACACTGGAAGGAAAAGAAGGGCGTTTTAAAACTATATAAGGAGAACCTAGCGGTTTTGGGGTTCCCTTTCGCCAAACACAAGGTTTTCTTGCTAGGAGATTGGAGACCTAAACATTAGTAATTTCTTTCCTTTTTCTTTTCTTTAATTCGGTTTTGCATGATGAACTTTGAATTAGTTCTTGTCATATTCATGGCTAGGAACTAATTCTCTTATAAACTTTCTATGTTGAATTCTTGAACCTTATGTTATAAAGTAATGCATGCTTATGGTTATTATTCTTATTGAGAGATCTATCCAATAATTGAGTTGAATTCTTGGTAGCTAATTGACAACTAGTTATCACTATATGATTTCTAATCAGTTACGAAAAGGAGGATTGTGAATATCTTTGTAAGTTGGGTAGACGGTCTTGAATTGGGGATGAAAATACCTCGATTAGATTTGTAAGCGTTGATGAGACTTAACAACCCTAATTTTGCGCATTGTGCGTGGCGATCGACTAGGTTTTGTGCTTAATCCTCTATAGAGTTACCCTTATCGTGAAAGTTAGGTAAGGAACAATCTGGGGTTGAGTGTTTATATAACCTAACGGGAGTATAAAGCGATTTAAGTAAACTGCTTTCTCCAAAAGAAGAACACCATAAGTAATGCATTAACAAGTAACATAAGCGGATAGTAAGGATACATAGAAGCCCTATTCATCACATCCGAATTAAATCTTTATATTTAATTAGCTTTCATAACTCTTAGTTACAAACCAAACAATCAATCATTAATTCACCAAATAGATACTAGAAAATAGATAAGCGGTACTTGAACCTAATCTGAGGGGCGATATTGGTCTTATCTAAGACTATACTACTTGATACGATAACGTGCACTTGCGTTTAAAGTGTGTGCATATTACGCGCATCAAGTTTTTGGCGCCTTGGGGATTAAGCAATAGTTCAATATCAAATTATCTATTTTTAATTTATTTGATTTAATTTTTATTTTTTTATTTTTTTAGTTTCTACGAAAATCGAGTGCCGTGATTCTTTGTTTGTTTTGATCTTTCTCGGGATATCGGTTTATGCGAAGGAGAAGAGGAGTCGACACTCTTGTTCCTTCAATCCGGAAATTGAGAAAGCACGCAAGCGAGCGTAAAGAATCGAATTGCAACGTTGATAGAAATGACGGTGCTCCCAACAATAATGGATGAGAGAAGGGTTAGGTGAAAATCAACTTAACCTGGAGATCCTCGGCAAGCCAATAGATATGGAGGATGAGGTTCGAATCGGCGAAAAGAAGTGCAGGAGATTATGTGCTACCAAGAGTGAATGGAGCACGACTTGCATTAGGCTCACTACACAGAGCCAACAATTTCGAGATAAAACCGATTCGAGCATGGCGTGAAGACACAGCGATTCTGAGGATCGCCATCGGAGGATCACGTATGCACATAGCAAATTTCTTGGAGCTATGTGCCACTTTCGATATAACGGCGCATCGATGATGCCGTCAGTTGAGGCTCTTTCCTTCTCACTCAGGATAGAGCAAAAGTATGGTTGAATTCCTGCCGGTGATTCGATATTTACATGGCACGGTACACGAAATTTCTAGCCAAGTTCTTTCCACCTGTAGCAAAGAAAATTAAGAGGAGTTGAACAACTTCTATCAGTGATGGAAGTCCTTATATGAAGCATGGGAGAGATTCGAGGATCTACAGAGGAAGTGTCCACACCATTGCATTGAGTTGTGGAACTTGGTTCATATTTTCTACAACGGGCTGAGCAGTACAACCAGAACCATCATAGATGCAGCCGCAGGTGGAGCATTCATGAGGAAAACAGCCCACGACGCCCACGAGTTATTAGAAGATATGGCCACTAACAACCATGTCACTGAAGAGAGTGCAACGGTGGGAGAAGAATCGCGGGTCCAAGTAGATGCTATTGTAGCTTTTAACGCACAAGTGGCTATTCTAGCGAAACAATTGCGGCAACATCTCAGATCGGTGAATCTTTGGCAGCTGCTAAAATCGCGTGAGATATGTGGCGGCCCACATACATTTGATAGGTGTCCTTCAGCGGATCCCAACAACATCCCAATGGAGCAGGCAGAGTGTCAGCGAGGTAACTACCAGAGGCAGCGAACAACCCTACTCAAACACTTATAATCCAGGTGGAGGAATCACCCAAACTTCCGTGGAAAGGAGATCGGGGCGGAAAAATCGATGCAAGGCGGCAAAATCGATCAGGGCCAACAGAACCAATATCATGGGCAGCAGACCGGATAGGGGCGATGCGCAGATCAGAATCAACCGCTTCACTCGAAGCCCCCTCAGCATTTCAATGCACCAGTCGCAAGAAAAACCAGATGAGCTTAAAGCAGCCATGACAACACTTGCCAACGCCCAGACGCAGTTTATAACAGAATCTAGATCCTCGTTCAGAAACTTGGAAACACAGGTAGGACAGCTAGCAAAGCAGGCAAACATCAGGCCACAGGGGACATTGCCAAGCAATACTGAGGTAAATCCGAGGGAGCAATGTAAGGCAGTGCAGTTGAGAAGTGGAAAACAATTGGAGCAACAACCGCCTCAGCCAATAGTTGAGAGGGAAGCAGAGTTAGAAAAAGATAAGGTGGCTGAACCTAGCCCAGTGATAGAGAAAATTCCGGAGAAGGAGTATACAGAAAAGATTCATTTCCCCCAGAGATTACAAAGGAAGGCAGTCGATAAAAAATTTTCCAAATTCTTGGAGGTATTCAGGAAGTTGCACATCAACATACCGTTTATAGAGGCTTTGGAGCAGATGCCATCTTATTTCAAGTTCATGAAGGAAATCTTGGGGAAAAAGAGGAAACTGGCCGAATATGAGATAGTAGCACTAACAGAAGAGTGTAGTGCTATCTTACAAAAGAAATTGCCACCAAAGCTAAAGGACACGAAGCTTTACACTACCATGCACAAATGGGCGGTGACTGCACATGAGCCTTGTGTGATTTAGGGGCGAGTATAAATTTGATGCCCTATCGGTTTTCAAAAGATTGAGTTAGGAGAAGCAAACCCACCACTGTGAGTCCGCAACTAGCCGACAGATGCTGGTTCATCCACGAGGAAGATCGAGGATGTGATTGTGGGCGTAGGAAAATTTTTCTTTCTGCAGATTTCCTCATTCCGATATGGAAGAAGATGCAAATCCCGATCATATTGGGAGGCCATTCCTAGCAACTGCAGAGCCTTGATTGACGTTGAAAGAGGAGAGCTAACGCTAAGAGTGGAGAACGAAGAGATGGTGTTTAAAGTCTTTAAACACGTCATTGAGCCAAGAACTGTAAGTGGGTGTTTTGCAATCAACACCACCAAACCCCCCGGCGAGCCATTGCAATGCAACCAAAGAGTGATGAGCCCAAGAAAGCAAGCATGGTTTCTTGAGATGACACTAAATGAGGTAATTGGAACTCCCTACTACCGATAATGCTAAAAGAAAAGGAGAAAAGAAACGCCAAATGTGGCGGATATGGATTGGTGGGGGTCTTAATGCACCCCAGTGCTTGTAAGTCTTAGGTACTTGCGTCCGTCTAACAGACGTTAAAGATTGGCTTTGGGAGGCAACCCAACGCTTTCAATTATGTTATTTTAATTTCTTTAAGTTTATTTTATTTTGTTCGACGATCTCTGAAACGGTCTTGGAGTCTTGTGTTTTGTGATGGGATTGAAATAGGCCGGGGAGGCGACGGCAGCATAAATCCGTGAAAATGTGCCAAGATAGGCGCGCGTACCAGATGGGCCGCGGCGCGCATGAAATCCGATGGAGCGCAGAGTTTGCGCCGCACGCTGTGAGCGGCGCCACAAAGATCTGAAGAGGTGCGAAGTTTAAGCGCCGCGGTGTCGGTGCAGAGAATTCGAAAATACTTTGATCCAAAAGCCCTACCGCCAAATCAAACACCAAGGGCTCTCCTCCTCACGAAATTAAGCACTACCCACCGCCACCATCATGATTTTTAGCCAAAAGCGTAAGTCTTTTTGTCTTTTAGTTTTCCTTTGAGTCTACACATTGGGACAATGTGTAATTTAAGTTGAGGTGTGTTTGTGTTTTAGTTTTATTTGTGTGTCATGTTATGTTTTATTTAAGTCTTTTTATTTGTTTCATGTTTATTTTGAGTCACCAAAATTTTTCTTTTTAGTCATAATTGCTCACAAAGATCATGTATCTTTGTAGTTGCTAGAAACACCTAGTGAAGTAAGGTGGAATAATGTAAAGGAATGGAAGCAACTATCTAAACACTTAGGTTAGAGATGCCAAAAACTCACAGAACTGTCTATTTGGAGTCTCGCTTGAGTTATGTATGCTAAATGATAAATGCTTATGTGTTATGCTTGCTATTTGAGGCTAAATAGTTAGGATATGCATGTTAGGAGATGACTCTGCATTTCTTTGATAGCCAATTCTTACCATTCTTTTCTATCCCGTACTTTAAAAATATCACTAGTTAGCCCCATTGAGCCAAAAATTTGAAACTTCTTCTTTGACACCCTATATTCCCACAAAGTGTACCATAAGTGAAATTATGAAACAGTAGGAGTACATTGTGTTAAAAAGAAAACAAAAGAATGAATAAAGTCACAGACCCCAATACAAAAGTAATAAGAAATAGGCAAAAGCCTAAGTTTGGGGCCATTATTATTATATACTTTATTCTCCCAAAACAAAAGAGGGGAAGGATAGAATTGAAGTGAAGTAAAGAATCAAAAGAAAAAGGGAAAAATTGAAAAGCCAAAGAGCTTATGGTACAGAAAAATGAGCCTAAATGCCTATCTTTACCAACCCCTACCTAAGCCTACATTACAACCCCAAAGTCCTCAAGATCTCTTTTATGTATATCCGAATTAGTGGAGAATAGCAAGTAAGCATGCCATAGGAATTTTGAATTTATATGCATACTTGAGTACACTGACTTCCATTTAAGCATGATAAGTATGAGTTTGCGAAATATCTAGCTCAATGTGTTGAAATTCCATGCTATATGTTACTGCATATTATTCTGCTAACCTTCATGTTTTTCTAGTTAACATTCACGCAGAAAAGTGATCAATGGCGGAGTGCATTTATTTTCTTTGTTGATTTTCTTATTTATTGAGTCTCATTTTATTTCTTTCTTTTATCTTTGCTCGAGGCGAGCAAAGGTTAAGTTTGGGGTATTTGATCGGTGTATTTTATATACACCTTTGAGTCGATCTAGTTAGTCTTTTGTCCGTTTTGTACATACAAAGTGTCGTATTAGGATAGATTTTCTTTCTTTTGAGTCAAAGTGGCTAAAGTGGCCAAATGGCGGAAAAGGAGCGAAAAGAGGGAAAAAGAGAGTACTAGAGTCAAAACGGAGAAAGTGGCAAACGAGGTGAAATCAGACTGCCGCCAGCCCCTGCAGATCGAAGTTAGGCGCGGCGCTATTATTCAGAGAAGCTGCAGAAGATTCAGTGGCCTTGCGCCTCAGAGACCAGAACGCGGCGCTAAACATCAGAAGCCACAGAGTTGCAGTGGCCATGGCCTCGCCAGCAGATATCAGGGCCGCGGCTCCAAAACACCCGAAGTATTGCAGAACTTTAGGCGCTGGCGCCGATGGCAGCGGCGCCGACGCGGAAAATTAGGTCTTGACGGATTTTTGGGCCAGCGAAGGAAAAGAAGGAGGCGTTTTAAAACTATATAAGGAGAACCCTAGGCAGTTTTTGGGGGTTCCCCTTTCTTGCACAACTCAATATTCTTGACTTGGAGTTTGGATACCATTAGCTTAGTAATTTCTTTTTCCTTTCCTTTATTTATTTCAGTTTTTGCATGATGAACTTTGAATTAGTTCTTGTCATATTCATGGCTAGGAACTAATTCTCTTATAGGGCTTTCTATGTTGAATTCTTGAACCTTATGTTATAAAGTAATGCATTATTATTGTTATTATTCTTAATTAGATATCTATCCAATAATTGATTAGAATTCTTGGTAGCTAATAGACAACTATTTATCACTATATGATTTCTAATGAGTTTCTGAAAAGGAGGGATTGTGAATATGCTGTAAGTTGGGTAGACGGTCTTGAATTGGGGATGAAAATACCTCAATTAGATTTGTAGCGTTGATGAGAGGCTTAACAACCCTAATTTTGCGCATTGTGCGTGACGGTCAACTAGGTTTTTGTGCTTAATCCTCCTATAGAGTTACCCTTATCAGCGAAAGTTAGGTCAGGAACAATACTGGGGTGGAGTGTTTATATAACCCTTACGGGAGTATAAAACGATTTAAGTAAACTGCTTTCTCCAAAAGAAGAACACCATAAGTAATGCATTAACAAGTAACATAAGCGGATAGTAAGGATACATAGAAGCCCTATTCTCATCACATCTGAATTAAATCTTTATATTTAATTAGCTTTCATAACTCTTAGTTACAAACCAAACAATCAATCATTAATTCACCAAATAGATACTAGAAAATAGATAACTGATACTTGGACCTAATCACAGAGGCGATATTCGGTCTTATCTAAGACTATACTACTTGATACGATAACGCGCTTTGCGTTTAAAGTGTGCATATTTCGCGCATCAAGTTTTTGGCGCCGTTGCCGGGGATTAGGCATAGTTCAATATCAAATTTATCTATTTTTGATTTCTAATTTGGTTTTATGTATATATATTTTTTTTTTTAATTTTGTTTATTTTATGTATTTATTGTGTGAAAACAAGGGTGCCGTGATTCTTTGTTGGTTTTGATGCATCTCGGGATCACGAAGATATGGATTACATCACAATATGATCGAGTTCCAACCATGTATAAGAGAGGAGGAATTACGAGAAACTCTACTCAGTCTCACGAGGTCCCAAGCTCGGTTCATGGACGAAATGAGGTTGGGTATAAAGAGGTTGGAAACGCAAATAGCAGAACTCGCGATCATATTCAACAGCGAACAGCAAGTTGAGGAGCACGAATCACACCCAACTATTGAGGAATTTGGTGAGATACCGTGTAGAGAAGGAAAAGATTGCGAAACCCAATTATTCACCTTCGATTACGTGGAAATTCTTTTCATGCACCTATCACGGAAGAAACACCACTAGCTATCACGAATGACTCCCAATTAGGAATTGCATACCATCAAGGGCAACCCCGAGTCAAGAGATGTAGAGAATTTCACGGTTCCTACAAAATAAGAAGCCTAAAAGACAAACTCATCTTGTGTGCTTGGGGATACTTGTATGTTTAAGGCCCTGTTTGAACAAATAGTTATAGGAAATTGAGACCTATAGCAATAAATGCGGATTGCAATCAGTTCGTGAAGTATCCATGGGCACTCGAGAAAGGTTAATTGCGTCCCGGCTAAAAGACGTAAAGAAAACGCTTGTTGAGGCAACCCAACGTTTTCAAATTATGTCATTTTAATTTCTCTTTTTAGTTTATTTTATTTTGTCTAGAACAATCTCACGGTCTTGGGTTCTTGTGTTTGTCTTTGTGAGTGATAGGTGCAGGGAATGAATCAAGGCGAAATCAACGAAAAGTCGATTTCTGCAAAAGCGAGTAAGCGTCGCGCCAAAATATCTGAAGAGGTGCTGAAGTTTAGCGCGCACCTTTGAGCAGGCCGCGGAATAATTCGAAAAGTTCAGAATTTAGCCGCGGCGTAGGTAGCCGCCGCGCAGAAGTCCCGGGCGAGCGCAGATGTTTAGCGCCGCATGGCCGCTAGGGCGCACACAAGCGAACCTAAATTTAAAACGCCCAAAAATCAGATTTTCCCCAATTCCAACTTCCAAAACCTAACCTTCCCTCTCCAAAAACCCACGAAATTCCAGAAATTTGCCCACAAAACCTCCACAAATCCAACCCAACCACAACCTAAACTCTTAAATTCCCAAAAACCCTCAACTATCTCAAACAACAAAGCTCCATTCCATAGCCTCAACCCACCAATCAAACAAGAACAAGCTTGAGTCTTCTCATCAAAAGGTAATCCCTATCTTTTTCTTGAATCCTTTCACTGAAGTCATAGGAGGTAGTAGTGGGGAAGAGTATTGTAGTTGGAGTAGTTTGGGTACTGAAAAGTTGGTTGTGAAGTTGAGAAAAGAGTAAAAGAGGTTGTGGGCATTGTTGAAGTTCAGGGGTGTTGTCGCTAGTTGTTGAGTGTATAGAGACATTGTGCCACAAAAATTAGAAGCTGCAGATTTTGTTTATAAATGGCCACCAGAAAGAGAAGAGGATCCACATCCACCCCAACCCCACAATACGATGAAAATAGATTTGTGAGTTACCAGGCCTTCCAAAGATACAAAAGGCTTGATACCAGGCCCGTAATTCCAGAAAGGGGAATGGATTACCAAAGGGGATCATATGGGGAGGAAGACATTTATGAGCCCATCCGGGCTATGATAGAGCTAAGGGGGTGGAAGAGATTTGTCAATCCGGAGAAGATAAAACCCGTGAATACAACAATGATGCGGGAATTTTATGCAAACTTTCCGGAGAGGCGAAAGGGTGCTTTGTAAGGGGAAATTATATGCCTGTGACGGCGGAAGCAATAAATACGACTCTAAAAACAGTTGATGTTGAAGAAAGTAGTGATTGGAACCATTTTAGAACATGGGCTAGGAGTACCAACAACATCAACTGGAATGCCGTCGCAGACACAGTAAGCTACCCTGGAGCTGCTTTTGAGATTGGAAGAAATGGATCTAGAGCACTGAGCAGGTGCCAATTCAACAAGGCAGCCAAGGCTTGGCTATACTTTCGATGCTCGCGTGATTCCATCCACGCACTTCACCAGAGTGCCAGAGGATAGGATTAAGTTGATTTATGGAATTATGAGGGGGCTGACGATTGATGTGGGGAAAGAGATAGTGCAGAGCATGGAAGAAATCAGCAGGTTGGTAACGACAGGTGGATTGGGACATGGTTCACTTATTACCAGTCTAGGCCACATGAGTGCGGTCCCACAACTACCCACGGATACTCATGAAAGAAACCAACTGCCAGTGTCCTATGGGATAGTGCACTCTTTCCTGCACCCACTTCAAAGACGGACGGAGCACCACCACTGCAGCCAGCAAAGCAGAGGCCGCCATGGATGAAGATGAGCACGAAATAGGGGCTCACATGAGGCAGACCCACCACCGCCAACCACAAGAGCAGAACCTTCAGAGCCCACAATAGGGCAATTGTACCAACACCGGAAGGAGATGACGCAGACGCAAAAAAAGAGTACAAGGATGGCAAGAAACAAGGCAACAAATCGACGAAATGAGTGCCTTGTTCAACCAACGGTCGATGATTATCCACCGCCACCACCACCATTTTAGCCAAAGTTTGTAAGTGTCGCTTTCATCGTCTTTGAGTCTACACACATTGGGGACAATGTGTGATTTAAGTTTGGGGTGTGTTTTTGTGTTTTAGTTTTTATTTGTGTGTCATGTTATGTTTTATTTAAATTTTTCTATTTGTTTTATGTTTATTTTGAATCACCAAAATTTTTCTTTCGAGTCATAATTGTCACAAAGATCATGTATCAGTAGTTGCTAGAAACACCTAATGAAGTAAGGTGGAATAATGTAAAGGAATTGAAGCAACTATCTAAACACTTAGGTTAGATATGCCAAAAGCTCACATAATCTGTCTATTTGGAGTTTCTTGCTTAAGTTATGCATGCTAAATGATAAATGCTTATGTGTTATGAGTGCTTGCTATTTGAGGCGAAATAGTTAGGATATGCATGTTAGGAGATGACTCAGCATTTCTTTGATAGCCAATTCTTACCATTCTTTCTATCCGCACTTTAAAAATATATCCCTAGTCACCCGTTGAGCCAAAAATTAAAACTTTTTCTTTGACACCCTATATTCCACAAATTGTGCCATAAGTAAAAAGTTTCAAAGTGGAGTACATTGTGTTAAAAAGAAGAAACAAAAAGAGTGAACAAGTTTGATGCACCCTAATGGAAAAGTAATAAGAAAGAGGCAAAAGCCTAAGTTTGGGGGTGCCTATTTGTATAATACACTTCACTCTCCCAAAACAAAAGAGGGGAATGATAGAATTGAAGTGAAGGAAAGAATCAAAAGAAAAAGGAAAAATTGAAAAGCCAAAGAGCTTATGGTACGTAAAAATGAGTCTAAATGCATATCTTTACCAACTCCTACCTAAGCCTACATTACAACCTCAAAGTCACGAAGATCTCTTCTATGCATAGCCAGAATTAGTGGAGAATAGCAAGTAAGCATGCCATAGGAATTCTTGAATTTATATGCATGATTTAGTATATTGACTTCCATTAAGCATGATGAATATGAGTTTGCGAAATATTTAGCTTCATGTGTTTAGTGTCAAAAATTTCATGCTATATGTTCCTCGATATTATTCTCGCTTAACCTTCATGTTTTTTCTAGTTAACATTTATGCAAAGAAAAGTGATTAATGACAGTGAGTCTTTTATTTTTCATTCTTTGAGTCTTTTATTTTATTTCTTTCAATCTTTGCTCGAGGCGAGCAAAGGTTAAGTTTGGGTATTTGATCTGTATTTTATATACACCTTTGAGTCGATCTAGTTAGTCTTTTGTCCCGCTTTGTACATACAAAGTGTCGTATTAGGATAGATTTTCTTTCTTTTGAGTCAAAGTGGCTAAAGTGGCCAAATGGCGGAAAAGCGAAAGAGGAAAAAGAGAAAAGTACTGCAGAAAGCGGAGAAAGTGGCAAACGAGGTGAAATCGGACTGCGGCCTCCCCTCGATCGAAGTAGGGGGCGCGCCTATTATTGAAGTGCAGAAGATTCAGGTATGCGCCTCGAACAGAGATATCGGGCGCGCGCCAAAACACCCGAGTATTGCAGAACTTTAGGCGCATGGCCGACAAAGGCCATGGGCGCCGACGCGAAAATTAGGTCTTTGACGGATTTTTGGGCCAACTCGGAAGGAAAAGAAGGAGGCGTTTTAAAACTATATAAGGAGAACCCTAGGCGGTTTGGGGTTCCTTTCGCTAAACACAAGGTTTTCTTGCCAGGAGATTGGAGACCTAAACATTAGTAATTTCTTTCCTTTTTCTTTTCTTTAATTCGGTTTTGCATGATGAACTTTGAATTAGTTCTTGTCATATTCATGGCTAGGAACTAATTCTCTTATAGGCTTTCATGTTGAATTCTTGAACCTTATGTTATAAAGTAATGCACGCTTATGGTTATTATTCTTATTGAGAGATCTATCCAATAATTGAGTTGAATTCTTGGTAGCTAATTGACAACTAGTTATCACTATATGATTTCTAATCAGTTACGAAAAGGAGGATTGTGAATATCTTTGTAAGTTGGGTGACGGTCTTGAATTGGGGATGAAAATACCTCAATTAGATTTGTAAGCGTTGATGAGAGGCTTAACAACCCTAATTTTGCGCATTGTGCGTGACGGCCAACTAGGTTTTGTGCTTAATCCTCATATAGTTACCACTTATCGTGAAAGTTAGGTAAGGAACAATCTGGGGTTGAGTGTTTATATAACCTAACGGAGTATAAAACGATTTAGTAAAACTCGCTTTCTCCAAAGAAAGAACACCATAAGTAATGCATTAACAAGTAACATAAGCGGATAGTAAGGATACATAGAAGCCCTATTCTCATCACATCTGAATTAAATCTTTATATTTAATTAGCTTTCATAACTCTTAGTTACAAACCAAACAATCAATCATTAATTCACCAAATAGATACTAGAAAATAGATAACTGGTACTTGAACCCTAATCCTAGAGGACGATATTCGGTCTTATCTAAGACTATACTACTTGATACGATAACGTGCACTTGCGTTTAAAGTGTGTGCATATTACGCGCATCAGTAGGTAGAGCGGCTGTTTCCGGAAGACTCTTGGCTCAAGACAAAGCATAATCACAAGCAAAGCAAGAGAAACGGTCAGATTCATACAAGAAATTAAAGCAGTATGAACATGATAACAAAATCGAATACGCCATGGTAGCGCATTATTAACATAGACAAATATAAAAAAATTATCTATTATATTTTGTATTTATTGAAATTTAAACATCATTTTCATGATAAGTGTTATTCTTGTTTTAAGGATCAATTTAGATTGTATATGGTAAAATCCGACATGACAGTTGGCAAGATTGGAATAAGAGTTCGAGGTAGATAGATAGACTTGGTACCGGATACGAGTCATGACCGGGACAAAGTAGCAGTCGAAGAAAGCCCAGATCTGATGCAGTAGGCGATTGACACAGTGAAGTTAGGAAATACTCGACGTGTATCCGATCTGAATATGATGCCAACCATTACTCTTTAATCATTCAGAGGTAATTATCAACATTAATGACATTTCATTTGAGAGGGATTATCAGGTATCAATGCCCTGAATTCATAGCTATAAAAGAAGCACAACATTCATGTTGGAAGGGCATTCAATTCTCGAAATCTGTACTTTACACTCATAATTTCATAAGCTCTATACATTGTTCTTATTTCTTGTTTATAACCGAAGTTATATTATTGAAGATCACTATCAGCTCAGATCTATCTTATTTAGGAAACTTATACGGGTTCAAGACAGTCCAAGCTATTCCTATTGCTTATCATTTTCATTATTTTACTTATTGTTAACTGTTCATTATCTTCTATAGAAAATCAGTCCACATACCCTTAAAATTACCAATAAATTCAAATGTATTTTTTTTGGGTAAATAGTTTGACGCCCACCGTGTGGCTAAGGATAATTCTGGTGATTTGTTCAACTTTCACTTGTTTCTTTTGAGACTTTGTCAATAGGTTAATACTAAATGTTAGCAAGATGGCTAGAAGTGGAAGTCAAGTTAATGCTAATAACAATAACAATAACAACAGTAATGCTCCAATCATCGATCCAGTAACTGGAGAACCTTAGAATGAACAAATTGTTTCACCCTGAGGATCTAGGAGAATAGAAGATGAGCGAACACCAAACGATGATGAAGAAGCAGATGATGGAGTATGGGTAGCTGGAACAGATTTGGCTCGAATCTTTAACATGCTAGAGAAATAGAATGAGGCGATTACTCGGTTGTAGAAATAGATCAGTGGAGAAAGTGCAGCGGATGAAATTAACGCAACCCGCACTAAGGATCGAGTCGAAGAGAATGACAATAGTTCAGGGGCGAATGAGTTTTTGAAAGTATTGAAATTGCTATAGACTCTTGACTAATCGTATGGATAGTAATGAGAAGGTTGAAACCTTGATCCCGGGAGCACCTCCGATCATGAAAAGACCGGATTTGAAGAGATACATCCAGTTGCCATTTCCACTAAGTGCGACCCGAAACTGATACCAAAAAGGTTCAAAATGTTGGATCTCCCGAAGTACGATGGAACCACAGATCCACATGAGTATGTAACATCATACACTTGTGCGGAGAAAGGCAACGATATGTAGTCAGATGGGATAGAATCAATTTTGTTGAAGTAATTCGGTGAAACATTATCCAAAGGGGTAATGACTTGGTATTCTTTATTACCCGAACACTCCATTAATGCATTTGAAATATTTGCTGATGCGTTTATAAAGAAATATACCGGAGCGAGGAAGTTCCAAGCTAGAAAAACAGATACATGTAAAATCGTTCAGAAAGATACAGAGCTATTGCGAGAGTTTGTGATAAGATTTCAAAAAGAACGGATTCATTAAACTGTTTTATACCTTCCAAGCCATTATCAAAGCTTAACCAACTCATGATAACCCACCATCACATTAGGCAACACACACATGGCCCTAATAAATATGTTCATATAGATGTACATCATTATCACACCAACTATACAACAATCTTTTTATCAACCTGAATACAAAGTCCATATATTTCCCTTCTGGGCCGCTGTCGCTTTCTCATAGCTACAACCACAATAATACGTTAGGGAGAGACTACACTAAAAACATGGCTCTATCACACGATCTTAGAGTAAGAAGAATAGAAACCAATCTTAAATGTATTGTAGTCTCCTGTTTATGGGTGTGGTGCACAACACACAGATAATCAAGACTCTACTGCACACGGTCTGTAGACATTCCGAGGACTAACTGCTCTGATACCACTTTTGTCACGACCCGAACCCCGAGCCCGCGACTGGTGCCCTACATGGGTACCCCCTCTTATACCTTCGCATCCCATACAAGACATAAGCCAAATAATAAATGAAAAACTGTATATGTAGCAACAAGGCAAGCCGATGAGACTGCCGCTATATATAAAGGGAAATATCCCGACAATACAGTAGTACAAATGGCTAACCGTATATACAACTCCCGTAAATCCAACCCACATATGAATACAACTCTAAGAGTTTGGACAATAAACTATGACGGGACAGGGCCCCGCCGTACCCCTGAATGTACATAAGCCTACAATAGCAGGGATCCGTACCAAAAAGACAAGCCTCCGAAATAACGGGAGCGAGGATCAACAAATTGTGTACCTGATCGGTGTATTTTATATACACCTTTTGAGTAATTTTTAGTTAGTCTTTTGCCCATTTTTGTACAAATATGTGTCGTGTTAGGATAGATTGTCTTTCTTTTGAGTCACAGTGGTTTAAAGTGGCACATTGGTGAGAAGGAGCGAAAAGAGGGCAGAAACAGAGGTTCCAGAGCTCAAAAAGCTGAAAAGTTGGCAACCCGGGCGTAATTCAGGGCGGCGCCGTGGCGCCAACCAACCAGCAGCAGCAGAGCCACGGCGCCCAAGAAGCAGACCAGCCGCAGAAGTTTCGGCGCCGCGGCGCCGGTTGCAGGGCCGTGGCGCCGACGCGGGAAATTTGACAAATCCGAATAGGACTGGGCCAAGACCAAAGAGGAAAAGGTTTTACACGTTTTTGGGGATATAAATAGGGCCTTTTAGGTCAGTTTTGAGAGTTCCACACCTTACCATTCATCACAACATTAGATCAAGATTGGAGACTTATTTTTGAGTAATTTCTTATTCTTTACTCTATTTCTTTCTAGTATATGTTGGATACTATTTTAGTTCTTGGCATGTCTATGACTAGGAACTAACTTAATTTAGGTCTTTTTATGTCGAATCGCTTGAACCTCGTTTTATGAACTAATGCAAGATCTTGGTTTCTTCTTATTATTGGTGAGATTTATTCAATAATTGTTTTGATTGCTTGGTAATTAATTGATCACTAATTATCATTACTTATATGATTTCTAATCGAAATCCAAAAGGGGAGATTGTGAATATGCTATAGTTGAATAAACATAGGTTTAAATCGTGGACGAAAGTACCCCGATACTTGTGTAGCTTAATAGGTTATTGCTTTTAATCCTCCTTTGTAGTCAATCTTGTCATCGAAAGATAGAAGGGTTCTACAATGGGGTTGAGTGTTTATATTACCTTAACAGGAGTATAAAACAGCTTAGTTAACCTGATATCTCAACATAGAAGAAGAACCTTAATTATTTGCATTAACGAGTAAAGCGAACGGATAGTCGAGGAGATTTGGAAGCCCTATTTCCACCATATCTGAAGTAAAGTAAAGTAATTTAGTTAGCGTCTATAATCATAGCTATAAACAAACCATCAAATTATCGGTCACCAAATAGATACTACAGAATAGAGGTTGATAATTCGACACTAATCTCTGAGGACGATAACTCGGTCTTCTAGACTATATTACTTGTCACGATATGTGCACTTGCGTTTAGCGTGTGTATAAATCACGCATCAAGTTTTTGGCGCCGTTGCCGGGGATTGGCGTAGTTCGATATCATTCTATCTATTCTTAATTTCTAATTTGGTTTTTATTTTTCTTTTTATTATTTTTTGTATTGGTGAAGCAAATGCTGTAGTGATCCGTTTGTTGATTTTGATCTGTTGCAGGCATCTAGTTTATGCGAAGGAGAAGAGGAGCAGATACACTTGTTCCCTTCAACCCGAAGATTGAAAAGACTTGCAAGAAGAACCGGAGAAACAAATGAATCTTGGCCTTAATAGCAATGAGAGGCTTGCAGAATAACAATGAGATGAACGAAGGGTTAGGTGATCATCAACCTAACCAGAGGATGCCCCAGAGGTTACCAATGGATGTGGAAGAAAGGGTCAGTCAGTGAGAGAAGCTTGGGAGATTATGTCCGCCAAGGGTGAATGGAGCACGACTTGCATCGAGCTCCGATAGGAGCAAATAATTTCGAAATCAAGCATGCGATCCTTAGTATGGTACAGAATACAGTTCAATTTGGAGGGTTGCCATCTGAAGACCCTCATATGCACATAGCAAATTTCTTGGAGCTGTGTGCAACTTTCAAGTATAATGGCGTTACTGACGACGTCATCCAATTGAGGCTCTTTCCCTTCTCACTCAGGGAAAGAGAAAAGGTTTGGTTGAATTCCCTGCCTACATATTCTATATTCACATGGCAGGAGTTGGCACAGAAGTTCTTGGCAAAGTTCTTTCCACCGTCCAAGCAGCTAAGTGAGAGGAGTGAACAATTTTTACGGTGATGGAGAGTCACTCTATGAGGCTTGGGAGAGATTTAAAGATCTGCAGAGAAAGTGTCCACGTCATAGCGTTGGTGTGGAATTTGGTCCATATTTTCTACAATGGGCTAAGTGGGACCACAAGAACCATCATTGACGCAGCTGCAGGTGGAACCTTCATGAAGAAGACAGCACATGAGGCCCATGATTTGCTAGAAGACATGGACACTAATAACCATGTGACATATGATATAGGGGTAAGTGGAAGGAGAGCGATAGGAGTTCATGAGATCGATGTCATCACAACGTTAAATGCACAGATTGCTCTCTTGACCAAGCAACTGCAGCAGAACACAGTGTCAGTGAATGCAGTTCAGATGCCAATGAATTGTGAGATGTGTGGGGGTCCTCATACTTTTGATAGGTGCCCATCATCAGACCCCAACAACATCCTTATTGAGCAAGCAGAATTCGAGCGGTGGGAATTACGAGCCGAATAACCCCTATTCAAATACTTACAATCGGGTGGAGAAATCACCTAACTTTTCATGGAGGGTGATCAAGGGCGTGAGAACTAGTTTCGAGGCCAATACGTAATCAAGAACCATTTAACCAAGCCTCATCCTCCCAGCGATTCGAAGACATCATTCGCGAAAGCGGGCAATCATGCGGCGACTTGTTGACACTTACGAATTCACAAACCCAGTTCATGACAGAGACAAGGTCCTCTATCAGGAACTTGGAGACGCAGGTGGGACAACTAGCAAAAATGGCAAATAACAGGCCACAAGGCACTCTTCCTAGTAATACAGAGATGAATCCCAGAGAGCAGTGTCAGGCGGTGCAGCTGCGAAGTGGGAAGCAACTAGAACATCCTACACCTCAGTATGTGGTAGAACAGAGAATTGAGCATAGAGTAGAGGCAGAGAAGGAGGTGGTTACTGAGGACCGCCCTATTTTAGAGAAGGCTCCAACAGTTCCAGTGAGGGAATACACAGAGAAGATTTCTTACCCTCAGAGGTTGCAAAGGAAAGCAGTTGATAAGCAATTCTCCAAGTTCTTGGAGGTATTTAGAAAGCTGCACATTAACATCCCTTTCATTGAGGCGTTGGAGCAAATGTCTACTTATTTCAAATTTATGAAGGAAATTCTTGGGAAGAAGAGGAAACTAGCTGAGTATGAGACAGTGACATTGACAGAGGAATGCAGTGCCATCTTGCAGAAGAAACTGCCCTCCAAGCTTAAGGATCCAGGGAGCTTCACATTGCCTTGCACAATTGGTAGGGTGACATGTAACAGGGCCCTGTGTGATTTGGGGCCAAGATAAATCTCATGCGCCTTGTCCGCTTTCAAGAGGTTGGGTTTGGGAGAAGCCAAACCAACCACGATGAACTCGGTTGCGGATGGGACAGATGGTGCATCCTGTGGGAATAATTGAAGACGTATTGGTTAAGGTAGGAAAATTCTTCTTTCCTGCAGACTTCCTCATCCTTGATATGGAGGAAGATGATGAAATTCCTATCATCTTGGGAAGACCATTCTTGGAAACTGGGAGAGCCTTGATTGATGTGGAAAAGGGCGAGCTGAAACTCAGAGTTGAGGAAGAAGAGATGGTGTTCAAGGTGTTTAAACACACCGTTGAACCCCCAGTCATAAGCAAATGTTTTGCAGTCAGCATTGTTAGCGCATTAGTTGAGCCATCACAGGCCAAAGCAAGAGAAATAAGTCCTCCAGTACAGGTGAGCAACGCTAAACCTTCTATTGAGAAAAAAGAGAAAAAGAAAAACAGAAGGCGAAAGAGAAAAATGATTATGAAATGGGTAGGTTGTTGGGTTAAGTTACCCCATGCCTCTTGATAAGGAACCTGCGTCCGGCTGAAAGACGTTAAAGACGCTACTTGGGAGGAAATCCAAGGTTTTTAAATTTATGCAATTTAGTTTTAATTAGAACAGTCTCACGGAAGGTATTGTTTACATGTTGTGATGACAGTCTGCAGGCTAAAAGTGGAGGACGAAAAACATGAGAAGAAGGAAATCGGCTCGCCATGGCGCCACAGAGCCATGGCGTAGAAAGACTGAAGGTCTCTGAAGTTTGGGCGCCACGGCGCCAAATCAGAGCGCCATGTCGCCAGAAATTTAGCGGGTCGCAGATGTTTGGGCGCCACGGCGCCGATCTCAGGGTCGTGGCGCCACGGCGGAAAAACTAAAATTAAAAGAGCCCTAATTCGATTTCCCCTCTCCAAATTAAAAACCCAAAACCATTCCTCTCCAAAACCCACGAAATCAGCCTCAATTACTCAAAATCTTCCACAAACTAAACTCAATCACAACCAAAGTACTTCAATTCCTTGCACCCTTAACCATTTCAAACAACAACCCTCATTCAATTGCCTCAATCCATCACTAGGAACAAGAAAATTTTGAAGAACACCTTCCAAGGTAACTTTAATCATTTTTCTTGAAATTTTCAAAGCAATTAGGGGAGGTAATTCATAAGTTTGGGGATGTGCTTTATGGATGGATATTGTGGGGTGTGTTGAAGTTTGGTGTTGGAAATTTCGCGGTAAGATTGTACGTAGTGATGTGGGGTTTGTACCTGTGATTTGAGTGAAGTGTGGGGGTTGAATGGTGTTGTATTCTGCTGATTACGATGTGTGTTGATTGGTGTGATTGAAAGTTGCTGGGTAATCTCACTGAAACAGAGGAAACGCTGCTGAAAATTTTCCAAAATGTCTGCCAGAAAAAGGAGAGCTTCCACATCCGCCTCCGTTCCACAATATGACACTACTAGGTTTGTTAGTCAAAAAGCAGAAGACAGATATTACAAACTTAGTACTAGACCCTTAATACCTGAGCGAGGAATTGAGTACCAAATGGAGTCATTTGAGTATGGCGATGTCTATGAGCCTATTCGGGCAATGATAGAGGCCATTGGGTGGAAGAGATTTGTTAATCCGGAGAGAATAGTACCACAGAACACTGTAATGGTAAAAGAATTCTATGCTAACTTTCCGGAACGGGTAAATGGTAGATGTTTTGTGAGAGGACAGTATGTGCCTGTGACGGCTGAGGTGGTGAATGAGCTATTAAGAACATCTGATGTTGAAGAAAGAGGCGATGATCGAAGCTATTTCAGAACTTGGTCTAGAGATGCCAACAACATCGATTGGGATATCGTCGCAAGCACATTATGCTACCCTAGGGCTGAGTATGATATTGCACGAAATGGATCAAGAGGACTGAGCAGATGCCAGTTCAACAAAACAGCCAAGGGTTGGTTATATTTCGTCAGTGCCCGCCTGATTTCATCGACGCACTTCACCAGAGTGCCAGCGGATAGAATAAAGATGGTATATGGAATTATGGAAGGGAAGGCGATTAATGTTGGGAAAGAGATATTGTAGAACATTAGAGAAACCAGTAGGTTGGTCACTACAGGTGGGTTGGGACACGAATCACTTATTTGCAGTTTATGTTCTAGACATGGAGTCCCAACCCTAGCTACTAATACATATGAGAAGGACCAACCTCCTGTGACATATGGGATAGTGCATGTCTTCCCAGAACCAGTCCCTCCAGCAGCAGCAAGAAGGAGACCACCACCACCAGCAGCAGAGGCTGCCATGGATGAGGATGAGCCTGAGATAAAGGCTCAGCATGAGGCAGGTAGCAGCCGCCAGCAGCCCCTGGAATTGGAACCTCTGGTGCCTATGATGGAGCAGTTGCTCATGAACCAGCGGAGGATGATGTAGAGTTTTGACACAATGATACAAGGTCAACAGGACCTGAGGCAAGGACAACAAGAAATAAGACAGGAGCAACAACAGTTGAACCAGAGATTTGATGAGATGAGTTCCCTGTTCAACCAGTGGTCCATGCATTATCCGCCGTCACCGCCACCATTTTAAACCAAGTTTGTAAGTTGTCCCATTTTTCTTTTATTTTTGAGTCTTGCACACATTAGGGACAATGTGTGATTTACGTTTGGGGGAAGTTCTTAGTTATTTTTGATGTGTTTTTGAGTCTTTTTGTGTTATTTTCTATGTTTATTTGAGTCTAATTTTTTTTATGATCATGCATGTTGTAGTTACTTGAAACGCCTAGTGAAGTAAAGTTGAATAATGTAATGGAATTAGAAGCAACCATCTGAACACTTAGGTTAGATATGCCAAAAATTCATGAAGTCAAATTATTTGGGGTATCTTGCTTAATTTATGCACTGTTAGTTATTAAACCTATGTGTCTGCTTGCTTGCTATTTGAGGCGAAATAGTTAGGATATGCATGTTAGGGAGATGACTCAGGAATTTTTTTGTTAGCCCTTTCTAACCATTTTTTTTACCTATCCCTGACATTAAAATTGTATCCCTAGTCAGCCCCTTTGAGCCTAAAAATAAGATCTTTCTTTGACACCTTATACTTCCATACTTGTGTCATAAGTGAAGAAATTGATGTGTTTGGAATATAAAGTGTTGAAAAGAAACAAAAAGAGAGTGAACAATTTTGATGCACCCCAATGAAAAGTAATCATAAATAGGCAAAAGCCTAAGTTTGGGGGTGTCTACTATTCATCAGACACCTTATTCTTTCAAAACAAAAGAGAGGAAAGATAGGTATGAGGTTAAAAAGAAAATCAAAAGAAAAGGGAAGAATCGAAAGCAAAAGAGCTTATGGTACGTAAGATTGAGCCTAAAAGCCTATTTTTACCTACGTCTGCCTAAGCCTACATTACAACCCTGAAAAGCCCTGAAGATCTCTAATGTGTGTATCCATGATTAGTGGAGAATAGCAAGTAAACAGGCCATAGGATTTGGAAATTAACATGCATAGTTAGGTATTCTTACTTCCATTGAGCATGATTAAATTGAATTTGCGAAATATCTGACTTGATGTGTTTAGAATGCTAAAAATCCATGCTATATGTTCCTGCATATTATTCTACTAACCTTCATGCTTTTCTAAGTAACAATGATGCATCAAATTGATCAATTTCTTTGAGTCATTTTATTTTCTTTTCTTTCGTGTCTTTGTTTCTATTTTTGATCTTTACTCGAAGGCGAGGAAAGGTTAAGTTTGGGGGTGTTTGATCAGTGTATTTTATATACACATTTTGAGTCATTTTTAGTTAGTATTTTGCCCATTTTTGTACAAATATGTGTCGTGTTAGGATAGATTGTCTTCCTTTTGAGTCACAGTGGCACATTGGTGAGAATGAGCGAAAAGACGGCAGAAACAGAGGTTCCAGAGCTCAAAAAGCTGAAAAGTTGGCAACCAGTATGCGGGGCGGTGGCGCTAACCAACCAAAGAATGAGAGCTAGCTCCCAAGCAGCCATCGCGAAGTTTTGCGCCACGCGATTACAGGCTGGCGCCGACGCGGGAAATTTGACAAATCCGAATAGGACTGGGCCAAGACCAAAGAGGAAATGGTTTTACACATTTTTGGGGATATAAATAGGGCATTTTAGGTCAGTTTTGAGAGTTCCACACCTTACCATTCATCACAACATTAGATCAAGATTGGAGACTTATTTTTGAGTAATTTATTGTTCTTTACTCTATTTCTTTCTACTATATGTTGGATACTATTTTAGTTCTTGGTATATCTATGGCTAGGAACTAACTTAATTTAGGGTTTTTCATGTCGAATCGCTTGTACCTCGTTTTATGAATTAATGCAAGATTTTGGTTTCTTCTTATTATTGGTGAGATTTATTCAATATTTGTTTTGATTTCTTGGTAATTAATTGATCACTAATTATCATCACTTATATGATTTCTAATCGAAATCCGAAAGGGGAGATTGTGAATGTGCTATAGTTGAATAAACATAGGTTTAAATCATGGACGAAAGTACCCCGATACTTGTGTAGCTTAATAGGTTATTGCTCTTATTCCTCCTTTGTAGTCAATCTTGTCATCGAAAGATAGAAGGGTTCTACAATGGGGTTGAGTGTTTATATTACCTTAACAGGAGTATAAAACAGCTTAGTTAACCTGATATCTCAACATAGAAGAAAAACCTTAATTATTTGCATTAACGAGTAAAGCGAACGGATAGTCGAGTAGATTTGGAAGCCCTATTTCCACCATATCTGAAGTAAAGTAAAGTAATTTAGTTAGCGTCTATAATCATATCTATAAACAAACCATCAAATTATCGGTCACCAAATAGATACTACAGAATAGAGGTTGGTAATTCGACACTAATCCCTGAGGACGATAACTCGGTCTTCTAGACTATATTACTTGTCACGATACGTGCACTTGCGTTTAGCGTGTGTATAAATCGCGCATCTGTACCTACACCTGCGGCATGAAATGCAGCCCCCCCGAGGAAAGGGGGTCAGTACGAAAGATGTACCAAGTATGTGAAACAATAAGTACTGTAAATGAGATCATAACAGTCCAAAAGATAACAGGAGCCAAGTATGATAATCAAACTACCAGTACAACTGTGCCTTATGAAAAATGAGAGTCAACTGTATCTTTTCAAAATATCATTTCAAAATATGAAATCAAGTGTACCATTTCAACATATGAAATCAATCGTACCATTTCAAAATATGAAAGTCATGTCAAAGTCAGGGACGCCTGCCCTCAGGATCATTATGCATATCCTATTCATGGGACTATTTTACCCGCATGGGACTCGAACCCGCATGGATCTTGTAGACCCGCAATGAGTATATATACCCGCATTATGGAGAGCTAGTCCATGGAATATTCATGAAACTGTTTCACCCGCATGGGACTCGAACCCGCATGGATCTTGTAGACCCGCAATGAGCATCTATACGTGATACCTGCATCATGGAGAGCTAGTCAACGGAATAATATCATGGGAGTTGAACCCGTATGAGCCCTCACTACTACATTTATGGCCTAATGCGATACCTCAAAATCGTCGCAATAGGGCCTCCTTGCCGTCACATTAGGTCTAATGCAACGACAAGGAGCCGTCGCATCAGGAGGCGTTGCATTAGACCTAATGCGACGACAACAGAGATCTATTGCAACGACCTGTTATAGGCGTTGCATTAGATATATATCTAATGCGACGGCAAGGTACATCCGTCGCATTAGCCTCAAATCTAATGCAACGGCTACTAGGCCTAATGCGACGGCTGGGTACTACCGTCGCATAAGATATGCGAATTGATGAGAGGAGTTTCCAACCACCTAATGCAACGGCTATGTTGGCTAATAACGCGGCACGTACATTGTCGATTAGATGTGCACCTGATTGCATCATTATTCACAAATTACAAAATGTACAATATTAATCACAAAAGGATTAGCTCACAATATTACAAAATGACAAAATAAATAATAAAAAGAGAAAGATAATAATAAAAAAGATTGTCTTACTAATTATTCACAAATGTACAATATTACAATATTAGACCCCATAGGACATATATATTACAAGCAGTTCTCAACCTTCTGAGTGCCCTAGGATTACCGCTGATATCCTTCTTGTTCTTCCTCTTGAATTCTTGAACAAAATGGTTGATCATCCTGTTGTCAAAGTCCTCACCTCCAAGATGAGTGTCTCCAGCAGTAGCCTTCACCTCAAAGATACCTTCCTCGATGGTGAGGAGAGAATCATATCTGACTTCTATTGTAGAGATTGGCCTAATTGAGATAATGTGTGTTATCATGGAGACTGTTTCCCTGGATAAGCCAACTCCTCTATGTGCCAGCTTTCATGGGGAGCAACATGGTCATGTGAAGGAGTATATTGCTGAAAATTGACAAACAAGATAAGACTCATCAGAAAACACGTAAATAACAATAATTTGACAACAAAACTCATATAAATGGAAAATAGACAATTAGTAATCAATAATTTCCAAAAGGATCAACATTTCACATTTTAGAACCAGTGGCCACAAAAGAAATGAACAGAAACTAACAGTAAGAATATTTTGAATCTTCATAAAACATGTGAACCAGTGCACAATTTACATTCCTAGCTACAAAAGTTATCATTCCCATAACTCCTAATGTCACTCTTAATGAGATAGAAGTCTTAATCGATCCATATATTATGTAGTTATGGGCTATCCACAGTCCACACAACCCGGTTAATAAGGGCTTATTTCCTATTATTTAACTAATTTATACGGCAAAACTAGGGCTTATTCCATCACCCAGAATAATACGGCAAAACTACTCTAGATCCTCTCTAAATACGTCTCCTTAACAACTTCCCACTATAACAAACATAAAGATCTAGGGGAAAAATTAAACTAGCAAATCTACAAGAACAATGTTTGAACTTTAGAGAGAATCTAGATGCAACCACAAATTAAGAAGACTATCAATCCTAGCAACCTTTACCATTCTTCAAATGTAGATATCAAAATCAAGACAGGTTACAACAAAAGTGTCAGTATTTGAATGTACTGCCAAATACAAGCCGGCTATAAAAATAGTACCAATATATTCAAATGTACATGTCAAACACAAAACAGGCTACAAAAATAGATGTACACACAATATGTACCGATAATATTATAAAGCTTATTTTTATGGAGCTTCCTATAAAACTGACTATAAATAAGCTAAAAATATCAAACAAACTGAAATAACCATGGCATTATATAAAACAAAGATATATAAAGCATCTTATAAGTTTACTTTAGCCTCTGAATATGTAAATTTATTTTTTTACAGTAAATCTAGTTTGATTTAGCACATAAAGTAACAAGATTGATAATAAGTACGCAAAACGTCAAACAAATTGAAATACCCGCAGCAGTATAAATTTACAGTATATCTACATGATTTATATCCAAAAATCTAACCTTGGAGAAGACGATGAAGTGGATGCGACGACGAGTGGAAAAGGGCGACGACGAGTGGAAAAGGGTGACGACGAGTAGTGGGGGAATGGGATGATGACGACGATGAGCAGTGGGGGAAGGGAGTGCGACGACGATAGTGGGGGAATGAGATGGCGAAGACGATAGTGGGGGAAAGGGATGGCTATGGCGGCGACAATGGGGAAGGGATGGCGACGGCGGTGGGAAGGGGATGGCGGCGCAAAATGGGAAAGGGACGACGGCGACGGTGGGGAAGGGGATGGCGACGCGAGTGGGGAAGGCAAAAATGCGGAGGTTTAGAAGTGGAGGGTACTGGAGCGAGGCAAAATGAAAATATAAAACAAGGATTTAAAATTTTAAATCGTTGCTCGTCGCATTAGCCTCTTAGGGCTGTTGTATTAGCCTTCTATGAGTCGTCGCATTAGCCTCTTAAGGCCGTTGCATTAGCCTTCTATGAGCCGTTGCATTAGCCTTAGACAAATAAGCCGTCACATTAGCCTCTTAGGGCCGTTGCATTAGCCTCCTATGAGTTGTTGCATTAGCCTTGGACAAATGAGTCGTCGCATTAGCCTTGGAGTGCCGTCACATTAGATAGGCTAATGCGACGACGATGTTGGGACGTTGAATTAGATCATATGAGCTGTTGCATTAGCCTATCTAATGCAACAGCCACGAATTATAACGTGTACCCGTCGCATTAGCCATAGGCACTACAATGGACGTCACATTAGACCTACCTGGGGCGTCGCATTAGGTCAAAAATGTAGTAGTGCATTTAGACCCGCAATGAGTATACCTACTCACGTCATGAGAGCTAATCCATAATATATATATATATATAATGTTGTCGGCCCTCTAGTGAGGGACGCGGTGATGTGAAAATATAACACTTGCACGAATATCTATCATGAGCAACCATATGCAAGTTAAATCATTTTTGACTCTCATTAGAACAAATAGAATGAACTATCATTTTAGAAAAACCAAGACACTATCACATCTTTCATTTTAGGAAACACCAAGACAATATCATGCCTTCCTTTTTAGAACAACCAAGGCAATACCATGTCTTCCTTTTTAGAAAAACCAAGGCAATACCATGCCTTCCTTTTTAGAATAACCAAGACAATACCATGCATTTCTTTTTAGAAAAACCAAGGCAATACCATGTCTTCCTTTTTAAAAAAATCAAGGCAATATCATGCCTTCCTTTTTAGAATAACCAAGACAATACTATGCCTTCCTTTTTAGAATAACTAAGACAATACCATGTCTTCCTTTTTAGAAAAACCAAGGCAATACCATGCCTTCATTTTTAGAAAAACCAAGGCAATACCATGTCTTCCTTTTTAGAAAAACCAAGACAATACCATGCCTTCCTTTTTAGAAAAAAACCAAGGCAATACCATGTCTTCCTTTTTAGAATAACCAAGACAATACCATGCCTTCCTTTTTAGAAAAACCAAGGCAATACCATGTCTTCCTTTTTAGAATAACCAAGGAAATATCATGCCTTCCTTTTTAGAAAAACCAAGGCAATACCATGCCTTCCTTTTTAGAAAAATCAAGACACTAACACTTGTAGCATCAAGACACTTTCACTTTTAAATCAAGTAACTTGCACTTTTAAAATCAAGTCAAGTATATTTTTTAAAATCAAGTCACTACCACCTTATGTACCACATGAAATCTAGATTCATTTAAAACACGTACGTCCACCGTACACTCATTTTATAAAGTTCATGTTCAAGGAAGAAAGGAAGAGTTCCACATACCTTATAGGCTCTACCAACTTCACAACTAGAATGCGTCTCAAGTAGTACTTCAACCTATAATGACAATAACACGTCTATTAGCTTCATGCTTTCTAGTGTAGGTTAATACCAAGTACTGATTCTCTTTTCCTACAAAAATTTTGGCAGCACTTCCCCTGTTTATACGTACTTTTCCACCTTTCAAGAAGACCAATTTCAACAATAACCAAGACACCAATTAAGGGCACAACAAAACAGAAACCAAGGTGATTCACACACCTATTTCTCACGCCAAAACAACCTCTTAATCACATAAAATAGTCCACAATCCAACAACAACAAGGGTAAAATGTGAGGTCTTTCAACACTTTTCCACACCCGTATTCCCTTAGGACTTTCATTAGCAATTACTACATTTAAACATGCATATTGGTGGCTGAATTTCCAGCATATACCCGCCACAAAACAGTCCCTAAAACGGCATCACAATATCCCACAGTTTCGGCCAACATCAAGACTCCAAACCAAAGTCTTTTTTCATAACTCTTTATAATCCAATTTAAGTTCAACACTTTAATATGAACCATAACAACTTTCAATATTAAAATTCCATTCAATAATCATGCAAGTAGTGACGTTAATAACAACAATAACCAACGAAATCCAAGATACTAAAAACTGCCTAGATTTCGGCCAACATGCTAAACAACCTCATGCATTTCTTATTCTCCATTTCTCTTAATACATTGTCGCGCCCGTTTTGACCTCGGGGTCGGAACGGTATCCGCAACGTTGTTCTTTGGCGCGGTTCCCTGGATTGAGCAAAATGCAGTATTTGAGGAGTCACCACCTAATTAGTTAAGTGAATTAGGACACTTGATTTATTGCAAAAAAAAACTGCAATTAATCTCCATTTAATGGACTGCGAATTTAATGAGATTCTGGATCAGAGTTCTTTATTATTCTAAAGGGAAGGGGTTAGGCATCCTTTAAGATCCGCTAACTTGCGGTTATCCGATCAAACCAAGGTTAATTATATATTGGTTTTTTAATCTACCCATTCTAAGCATTTTTTTTTATAATTTACAATTAAAATAAAATGCAATCCAGAATAATAAAACTAAAATTAAATGCAACAACATAAAATAAGACTCCGGGACATCTTTTTTAAGCATTCTACATAAGATGCATCTCTGAATACCTGTATAAACACTTAGAAAAAGTGTTAGTAATAAAATGAATAATTCTAAAGCAATGACAAGAATTAATAAGTAAAACAAATAATAAACCCGTCTTTTTTACAGGGGAGGCCTTGGAAATCAGACGGAGATTCCTTTATCGACCATCAAGTGCAATATCTTGTTCAAAATCAGTTTAATAAAATTAACAAAAGGACAAAATCGTTAAGGATCAGCCCAAACACAACAGAACATCAGCGGCAAACTAGTGAACAAAATAGTCTGCGGGATAGTGGAAACAACAACAACATAACAACAAAAATGGTCCAAAATCAATTCGAAAATTGACAAAACAGTAGAAGCAATTACCAACATAGTTCCCGTAAAATGTTTCCACCGAACAACTCAAAACGTCACCGGAGTAATCCCCGAATAGTGCAAAATCAATGATCGAGATAGTAGAAGCAATAAAAACAACATAACAAATATAAGTGAATCTGCAAAACAGTTGGAACAAACACAACATAGTTCGCCGAAATTTTTAGAACATCGCCGGAGTTTTTTTAGAACTCTGATCAGTCACCTAAAAGTCAGAAAATCAGTCTATTAACCGCAACAGACCACAAATACCGAAAAATAAATTCAAGAACAAACCATATAAAACAAATCAAAAAATCAGCGCAAAAGAGAGAAAAACAAATATAGCAAACATAATAGCAACAAAGCTGGAGAACAAATGTAGTATCGTCGGAGATTAAACTCCGGCCAGTTTCAAATAACAAAAAATAGAAAAGGGCGGCGACGTTGGTTATTAATGGGGTTCGGGGTAATGGGGTTGTTGGCGACGTGTTCACTAGGGATAGTGGTGACTGGACAAGGGGGTTCGATGGGAAGAGGCGAGACTGGTTCGCCGGACTCGGAGCTCCGGCGAACACAGTGGGGGTTCGACGGAGTGGGGTGTAGTGGGTTTGACGGTGGCGGAACGGGGGGAGGCAGTGGTGTTTGGGGTGTGTGTGTAAATGGTGAGGTTTGACGGGCGTTGGTGGCTGAAGATTTGTTGATGGATTCAATGGAGAAGATGAGGGAAATGGTATTGAAGTGCTCCTCTCTTCTTTGTTGAAGAAGATGAGAAAAATATAAAAGGGGGGGAGTTGTTATGTTGAAGCTGCGGCTGCGTCCGGTTCCCCTTAGAAATGAGGGGAAGAGTTTTATATATAGGGGTGATATTAGGGTTAAGTTTTGGGGGGAAAGTAAAAGTGGGGTATTGTTTTGGGGGGAAATGAAAAGGTGTATGATTAGGATAAAATAAAAAGAGTGTTGGGATGAAATAAAAAAAAGAAGTTGGATTGGACTGATCCGGATTGTGCTTCGGACTGGACTGATTTGACAAAAATGCAAAACGGGTAAATTATTTTAAAGAAAAATTATTTAAAAAGATACAAAATTATCAAAATGAAAATGCAGATGCAATAATAATAAAATACAATATTTAAGAAATGTTTAATGCCTAATTAAAAGTAAAAACGGGATGACAATTAATTATTAAAAGAGATGCAAACATTATTAAAATAAAACGACGGTGTAATAATAATAGAAACATAATATTAACAAAGACATAATGCTTAATTTAAAATAAAAAGATGCAATCGTCATTTTGTGAAAAAATAAACATAGAATATTATGTAAAAAATACAAAAAATGATAATTAAAATATGGTGTCCTAAAATGCTTAAAATTACAAGAAATGACTAAAAGATTGGTCAAAATTGGGTGTCAACAGTTTGTCCCTCTTTGACCGAAGACGATGAAAGAGTTTTCGGACAAACACGTTGACTTAGCCAATTTTGTCCTCATCGTCAGAATTAAAACAAAGATCAAGAAAATGAATAGGCAAAAAGCTGATGTAAATTCAAATTTTTTGTCTCAGTGTCGAATTATGATAACACTGGATCGTTGTGATGCCAAAATAAAAAGCAAAGCGGACGCAAATTTAAAATTCATCCCAGTGTCGAATTATGAGGACACTAGGTTGCTGCGATACTAAAAAATTAAGGACGGACGGATGTCTATTTAAAATTTTGTCCCAGTGTCGAATCTTGATGATACTGGGTTACAGTTGTGATGGGATGCTAGAAGAGATAGGGTGTTTTGTTCCCTGAAGTGTCTCTAGGGTGTTTGTTCCCGAGGTAAAAAATGCAAAAGGTGTTTATTCCTCGTGCTGACAAAAGATAGGGTGTCTGTTCCCTGAAATGCCTCTAAGATATTTGTTTCCGAGGTCCAAATGCAAAAGGTGTTTGTAGATACTGAAGGCATCATTGCATGGACGCGATGCAGATGCTCGTCGTTGCATAAACGAAACATAGATGAAGTTGTTGCATAGGCTCAAATGAAATGACGTAGTTGCATAGACGCGATGCAGATGTTCGTCATTGCATAGACGAAACATAGATGAAGTCGTTGCATAGACTTACATAAAATAACGTCGTTGCATAGACGCGATGCAGATGTTCGTCGTTGCATAGACGAAACATAGATAAAGTTGTTGCATAGGCTTAAAATGAAATGACATCATTGCATAGACGCGATGCAGATGCTCGTCGTTGCATAGACGAAACATAGGTGAATCTGTTGCATAGGCTTATATGAAATGACGTCATTACATAGACGCGATACAGATGTTCGTCGTTGCATAGACGAAACATAGATGAAGTCGTTGCATAGGCTTACATGAAATGACGTTGTTGCATAGACACAATGCAGATGCTCGTCGTTGCATAAATGAAATATATATGAAGCCGTTGCATATGCTAAAATGAAATGTCGTCGTTGCACAGACGCGATGCAGATATTCGTCGTTATATAGACGAAACATATATGAAGCCGTTGCATAGGCTAAAATGAAAAGGCGTCGTTGCATAGACGCAATACAGATGCTCGTCGTTGCATAGAAGAAACCGTTGCATAGGCTTACATGAAATGACGTCGTTGCATAGACGCGATGCAGATGATCGTTGTTGCATAGACGAAACATAGATGAAGTCGTTGCATAGACTTAAAATGAAATGATGTCGTTGCATAGACGCGATGCAGATGCTCGTCGTTGCATAGACGAAACATAGGTTAATCTGTTTCATAGGATTAGATGAAAAAGCGTTGTTGCATAGACGCGATGCATATATTTGTCGTTGCATAGACAAAATATAGATGAAGCCGTTGCATTGACTTAAATGAAAAGACGTCGTTGCATAGACGTGATGCAGATGTTCGTCGTTGCATAGACGAAACATTGATGAAGTCGTTGCATAAGCTTAAATGAAAAGGTGTCGTTGCATAGACGCGATGCAGATATTCGTCGCTGCATAGACGAAACATAGATGAAGTCGTTGCATAGGCTAAAATGAAATGACGTCGTTGCATAGATGCGATGCAGATGTTCGTCGTTGCATATACGAAATATATATGAAGCCGTTGCATATGTTAAAATAAAATACCGTCATTGCATAGATGCAATGCAGATGCTCGTCATTGCATAGACGAAACATAGACAAAGCCGTTGCATAGACTTACATGAAATGACGTCATTGCATAGACGCGATGCAGATGCTCGTCGTTGCATAGATGAAACATAGATGAAGCTGTTGCATAGACTTACATGAAATGACGTCGTTGCATAGACGCGATGCATATGTTCGTCGTTGCATAGATAAAATATAGATGAAGTCGTTGCATAGGCTAAAATGAAATGACGTCGTTGCATAGACGCAATGCAGATGCTCATCATTGCATAGACAAAATATAGACGAAGTCGTTGCATAGGCTTACATGAAATGACATTGTTGCATAGACACGATACAGATGTTTGTCGTTGCATAGACGAAACATAGATGAATCCGTTGCATAGACTTACATGAAATGACGTCGTTGCATAGACGCGATGACGATGTTCATCATTGCATAGACGAAATATGATGAAGCCGTTGCATAGGCTTAGATGAAAAGGCGTCGTTGCATAGACGAAACATAGATGAAGCCGTTGTATAGACTTAAATGAAAAAATATCGTTGCATAGACGTGATGCAGATGTTCGTTGTTGCATAGATGAAACATTGATGAAGCCGTTGTATAGGCTTAAATGAAAAGGCGTCGTTGCATAGACGCGATGCAAATGTTCGTCGTTGCATAGACAAAACATAGATGAAGCTGTTGCATAGACTTAAATGAAAAAGCATCGTTGCATAGACGCGATGCAGATGTTCGTTGTTGCATTTACGAAACATAGATAAAACCGTTGCATAGGCTTAAAGGAAAATGTGTCGTTGCATAAACACAATGCAGATGTTCGTCGTTGCGTAGACGAAACATTGATGAAGCCGTTGCATAGGCTTAAATGAAAAAACATCATTTTATGGACGTACCTGTTTTGTGACCCGCCTGGGTTGAGATAACGTCATTGCATAGATATTGTGCATTTGTGACCCGCAAGAGTTTGCTGCGTCCACTCGGGTTTTGCTGACAAAAATATCCTGCACTCAAAGAAAACTTATAATTTTTAAGGAAGGGGCGGTTGATTCACGTCGACTTTGTAGCTTTGGCTTTTGTCGTTTGCAAGTTCAGACTGGAGGCTCAATTGACCTGTTCTTTTCCTTGTCTATTGTGGTCTTCTTACAGTGAATCTTTAAAATGCCCCAGTTTCAGGTGGATGAAGATGTTGAGCTTTCAACTAGGCAAAGCCGAGTCTTGATGCTATCAAGGCGATCTGGTGACACATTTTTTATTTTTTTTATTTTATCAAACATGGATGCAAAGCTAATATGGAGACATGGGTTATGTACAATGAGTAGATGAGAATGCAACCCTCAAAATATGCCTCAGTCATGTGTAGGTAGTCATGAATGCAAAACATACGAGGATGCTAGACTCTCCAATGGACAAAATCGAGTCCCCTGCAAAATAATGGAGAAATATTTCTAATGGTGTGACCGAAGCCGATGTGGTTGCCTACGTATCCCGCCTAGGGAATCAGGCCAGAGTGTAATTCGTGATGCAAAAAATAAGGATTTTTATGATTTTCAAAAGTTGGACCGAAGCCGATGTGGCCGCCTACGTATCCCGTCGAGGGGATCAGGTCAAGACGTAGTTCGTGATGCAAAAATAAGGATTTTTATATATCTTTTGTTGTTTTTCTGGAAAGAAGAAATGCCAAGATAAAATCACGTTCTGATTTTAGTTGATACCAACAATTAGTATTGTGCATAAGGATTTTTGTTTATTGCTTTCAGTATAACCGAGACTGACTCCAGGGTAATTCATACAACTTCAGATGGTATCTCAGACATACCTGAGTGTCGACACACTTGCTTGCATCCAAGGTTTCGAACTACACGTATCCTCATGTTTCAAATGCCCTCACTGAAAGAAAGTCTCATCTTCACATATATTCCAGTATTTTGAATTTCGAGACATTTAGAGAAACACACTCACACTCAGAAAAATGTTCAATGCATGCAATTGTGATACCATAGGCTTGACGGTCATGTAAGTATCCACTAATGTGAGAACCCTCAGTATAAGATCATGTAGGGCTTGTCATGGACTTGTAATGTAGGTTTTGGGGGAAGTGATGAATATTATTTGGGTAAAAAGTGACTAATCCTTCCTCGAGCGTTGGACTACGTCAGTGTTTGATATTTGTGCACTTTAATGCTGACCTACTTCTTTTTTGTCCTAGTTCTTTTGTACTGACTTCTTTTTGAATATTTCGTTTGGAGCCCCCTTTTCCAGAGTTATTCTCTCATTTCATTCATCATTTTTTTATAATGTCGGGGCTTTTGATTTATTTTTTTGTGAAGTCGTCCTTTGTTTTTTTTCTTTTTCTTTTCCGTTTTGAGACTTTAACACTTTTATCTTTGGAAATTTCAACTAGAATTTTTTGTTAGCCACTTGCACATTTGTAAAAGGGTTCAAGGAGGTCGGGCCAAGAGAGGGATAATGCGTATGCACTCAGAAAAAGGGTATAGGTGTAATGCTATTTGGTAGGCTGAAAAAGATCAAACGGGTCAAATAAAGCCTACGATCATTTCCCATACCGAGTGTTACTCAGGATTTCACCTCAACAAATATTCCGGTCAAGTTCTAGATCATAATGCAATGCAATTGAACTTATTCTAAAACTCACTACACAATGCATATGAAACGATGAGGTTGATTTCGTTCTTATCTTGAAAGCATGCAAGACAATGTCATTACAAGTGTGAATAAGAGGTACCAAAAGAATCTACGGTTTACCACGAATTCAGCCCATACTGATTATTACTCCTTTCTTATGCGCACCCCTAACTGTGTTGGTATCAACCAAGTCAAACAATGATACTTAAAAAAATATTTTTTTGTATTTTTGAATAACATTTTTTTTTGTATTTTCCTGAATAAAGGGTACCGAACCCGAATAGGATTGCCTACGTATCCCGCCGAGAGAATCAGGTGTGCGTAGTTCATTCAAATATGTTATAAAACGTATGCTTGAAAAAGAATTCAACTATGATAGGATATCAGTAGTAAAAGTTGTGCAAAACAAATGATTTTCTACTAAAAAATGAATGCAAGTAAGATGATTGTCCATGATATGATGAATGTAACGAAAAAATGAATGCATGTGATAGAATGAATGTAATAAAAAAATGAATGTATGTGATAGGATAAATGAAATGCATGGGTGAACCAAATATGTCATTCCTTTTATTAATTATTTTTTTATGTGGTGTCGAACCCTAGATGGGTTGCCTACGTATCACACCGTATGATGAGAATAAGACACGCGTAGTTCGGAATGATATGTTATCCAATGTATGATATGAAAATATTATGTAATTAAAGCTAATCATATCAATTGAATTTGCAAATATGTATAAAAATACAAAGGTATAGAAAAACTTCAAAGTGCTGGCTCATTGAATCTGGTATTGGCTGACTTCTTTCAGTCAACATAACTCCCGGTCATTCTGTGTTTTGATTTATTTATTTTACAACCGCCCTCAACTGTTTGCGAGGACGGTCTTCCTGTAAAAACATGACAAGTGGGTGAGAGTAGGAAAGTCACCAAAATAATACATTGTAAGGTGTGACAATATAGTCAGAGACTCCCCTGATTGATTCGACCGGACTGGAGGTTAACTCTTCATAAGGTCCAAGTCGCGATGTTCAAGAGCGATTTACGCAGTAAAAGTCCTGATTGCAATGTGACAGCAAAAGTGCAAAGTGCAAATGCTCGTATCCGGAGTTGCAAGAATATGACAGGATATGTACATAATTGAAAAGGGGTAATTATTACTTTAAGTAATATGTACAGAGTTGCTAGCGACAAACAATAGTAAACAAAAAGCATGCAAATCAAACACGCGCCCTAATATGCTTGGGACCTCTCTTATGCCAGAGGTGGGCCTAAACGCCAAATATGTGAGATTGTGATAGATTAATCCAAGCTGCTAAACATTAATGCTTTTGTCGAAAATGATGAATGTACACTTTCCAATTTTTTCATGTCCTGATTAGGCTTGAATTCGTCTATTATTATCACGCTACACATATATGATGATTGGTCGTTGGGTTGTGAGACCCGTCGATAATTTGGTGGATTTTCTAATTGTGGATACGATACCAAGGTTCGACTCACCTAAGGTGTATGCGTGCATGACTTAAAATAAAGAGGACGGTATAGCTCTATCATAAATTTTCTATGATTGGGCTTACTAGACACAAGGTTCCCGAGCGGACTACTCGAGTGAGAAGGCTACGCGGCCGACCAGACGAACCGATCTAAATCCGTGCATGCGCCGACTCCCCTAAAATTTGGGTATTTCAAAGAAATTTGCGGGTGTGCGAAGCACACCATCGCGTGTAGTGTGTGATAGTGTGAATTTCCGTAAGGAAAGAAATATGAGCGGAATGTCAATTTAAGAAAAGCAGTAAAGAAAAGTAGCAATTAAAGCAGTTAATTACAAAATTAAAAGAAAACAATTTAAACATTTACAAAAAATAAAATCAAAATAAAGCGCAATATTTAATTAACCTAGATTTGTTATGGTCAGTGGAGTCGCCATGCTGTCGCGCCCGTTTTGACCTCGGGGTCGGAACGGTATCCGCAACGTTGTTCTTTGGCGCAGTTACCTGGATTGAGCAAAATGTTGTATTTGAGGAGTCGCCACCTAATTAGTTAAGTGAATTAGGACACTTGATTTATTACAAAAAATACTGCAACTAATCTCCATTTAATGGTCTGCGAATTTAATGAGATTCTGAATCAGGGTTCTTTATTATCCTAAAGGGAAGGGGTTAGACATCCTTTAAGATCCGCTAACTTGCGGCTATCCGATCAAACCAAGGTTAATTATATATTGGGGTTTTAATCTACCTATTCTAAGCATTTTTTTATAATTTACAATTAAAATAAAATGCAATACAGAATAATAAAACTAAAATCAAATGCAACGACATAAAATAAAACTCTGTGACATCTTTTTTAGCCCTTTTTTAAGCATTCTTCACAAGATGCATCTCTAAATACCTGTATAAACACTTAGTAAACGTGTTAGTAATAGAATGATTAATTCTAAAGCAATGACAAGAATTCATAAGTAAAATAAAAAATAACCCCGTCTTTTTTACAGGGGAGACCTTGAAAATCAGACGGAGATTCCTTCATAGGCCATCAAGTGCAATATCTTGTTCAAAATCAGTTTAATAAAATTAACAAAAGGGCAAAATCGTCAAGGATCAGCCCAAACACAACAGAACATCAGCGGCAAACCAGTGAACAAAATGATCCGCGAGACAGTGGAAACAACAACAACATAGCAACAAAAATGGTCCAAAATTAGTCCGAAAATTGACAAAACAGTAGAAGCAATTACCAACATAGTTCCCGTAAAATATTTCCACCGGACAACTCAAAACGTCGTCGGAGCGATCCCCGAATAGTGCAAAATCAGCCCAACAATGACCGAGACAGTAGAAGCAGTAACAACAACATAACAAATATAAGTGAATCTACAAAACAGTTGGAACAAACGCAACATAGTTCGCCGGAAATTTTGGAACATCGCCGGAGTTTTTTTAGAACTCTGATCAGTCACCTAAAAGTAGGGGTGCACAAAAGGTTAAAACCGGACCAAAGACCGAGAATCTAAATTACTTGGATCGAAGATCGGACCGAATTTTTCGGTCCAGTCCGGTCCGGGTCATTTTCGGTCCGGTCCGGTCTGGGTCATTTTCGGTCCGGTCCGGTCTACTGGACCGAATGGACCGAATTCCCCCGCCCCCAAGCCCCCCCGGGCAGTCCCCCCAGCCAGCCCGGACGTATTGACATATCAAATATAAGTTGTAAATTAGTGAAATTTTAAATGGTCATAACTTTGCGCTCGGACGTTCGTTTGATCTAATTATTTTTTTGATTTCGCGTATTTTTTCGAGACGAATAATCCCAAACCGACTAAAGTCTGTTTGCTTCAGCCGATTTCTCCAAAAACGTCCATGTTGCCCTAGATTTTAACGTAAAATTTTTATGGTAATGTGTCCGAGAATGTCAATTTCAGTATTGAAAATTCAATTTAAAAAAAACGGGCCGAACAGGCAATTTAATTATATATATATTATACATTAGGAATTTAAAAAATTAGGAATTATATAATTCAATATATATTAGAAATTATATATATTATATATATTAGGAATTATATAAATTATATATATTATTAAAAAAAAAATTAAAATTTCGGTCCGGACCGGACCGAACCTGGACCGGACCGAAAACCGAAACTTATATTTCAAAGGACCGAAGACCGGACCGAAAAATTCGGTCCGGTCCAAACAGGTCCGGTCCGGTCCATTTTTTCGGTCCGGACCGATTTTTGTGCACCCCTACCTAAAAGTCAGAAAATCAGTCTATTAACCGCAACAGACCACAAATACCAAAAAATAAATCATAAAATCAGTGCAGAAGAGAGAAAAACAAATATAACAAACATAATAACAACAAAGCTGGAGAACAAATGTAGTATCGCCGGAGCTTAAACTCCGGCCAGTTTCAAATAGGGCGATGGCCGACCGACTTCCGTCGGCAGGCCCCGACCAAACCACGACTTCGTTATAAAACGGATCGGGGCTCGAAGCGGGGCGAGTATGGTCCCGCTCGACCCACGCCATGCCCCGATCCCGCCCCTTGATCGCTTGATTCGACCACTGCGAGAAAATAGCGTTGTCCAACGGCCATTTTATTTTGGCGTTGGACAACGGCCATTTTAGGCCTCCCTCCCCAACCCCTAGCCGCTTTATATTTATTTTTAACCCCTATAAATACCTCATTCCTCTTCTTATTATTTTCACAAATCTTTCTACTCTAATCTCTCAATCAATCTCTAATTCTCTATACAACATTGTCTACATATTCAATATATTTATTAATTTGAGAATTGGGAGTGAAGTTGGCAACTAGCTTGAGGATTATCTATCGAGCAAAGTTTCAATTTTCAACCTCTCGATTACGTCGACTTACGTCGCGTTTGGTACATTCGTTCTCTCATTAAATTATTATTTTGTCTTTATTTCATTTAGCACATTTAATTTCATTATCTTTAACTATTTATTAGCATAAATAAAATGAAAGGACTAAGAGGCATGTTGGGTAAGGGTAAAGTCGCTTCTTCAGTAGGGGTGGTAACAAGGGCAAGTACTTCACAGTATTCTGTTCCATTATTCCTAGACAAGATGATTTTATAGATCTGAAATGTTTCTGAAATACCATATGATCTTGACACAAATGATTATCCCGAAATTGAAGAAGATTTTAATTTAGATGACACTCTAGTTGATGATACACCTACTAATGAAGATGATGATACACCACTAGTGAAATGCCTCTTATCTCCCTACTATGAGGCAGTCCCAAAGCGACCATTAAAATCAGTTGTATGGAAATATTTTGACAGGGACGTAGCTAATCAAGTAGATGTATGTAAAACTTGTAAAAATGTTTATTCTTTTAAAACTGGACAAGGTCATGGTGGGACGGGGGATTTAGGAAGACACCTATTGCAAAAACACAAATCCTTGCATGCTCAATACATGATTGAAAAAGAAGGTGAGAAGTAGTACTCTCAATCGGGACAATGTTCACATACTCTCGTCTGGAGAAAGTCTGGTCAAATTAACCCTATGACGGGGAGTTGTAGGCCTAAATCGATAAACATAAAGATAGGAAGCCTAGCAAAATTAGTTCTTTGTGGAGGGTTTGCCTTTTTCATTTCTGAATCTCTGGTTTTATTCATTATATTAGAGATATGTATAATCCGCTTATAAAGGTTTTCCTAGATCAATTGTTAAAAGAGATGTATTTAAATTTGCACATGAATATCAACGATATTCGTTATGCATTATATCATTTAAATTGCAAAGTCGCTTTAACCGATATAGGTCGTAGTACTAATACCATGATTATTTAACGGTAACTTTGTCATTGGATAGATTATAAATGGTCTATGCAAAAACGTATTTTAACATATAGATATATAGATAGTAGGCACCTTTGGTGAGTTTATTTCGAAAATATTTATTCGATGCGTGATTATTACGGAATAACCGATAAAGTTATGAGTATTACATTAGATAATGCATCTTCTAACAATTCTGCTATTAGTATTTTAAGAGATGTTTTAACTCCGTCTTTTCCAAAATATTTTCATATCAAATGCGTGCCATATTTATAACTTAGTTGTAAAGGATGGTCTTTCACTTTTTCAAGATATTCTTGAAAAATACAATTTGTTATACACTTTATTTTTAAAAATAATAGAATTCAACAGAGAAAAGAATATAAAAACTTGCCACGATTGTGGACTATCTTACGAAAAATTCAGAAGAAGTACCAACTAGGTGAAATTCTTTATATGACCAACTAGTTGTTGCTTATGACTATAGAAAACCTATTACTTTATTTTTAACGCCCATAATCAAAATCCAAATGATATGATTGTGGATCGATTGGGAGAAAATTAGAGAACTTATTGTATTTTTAGAAAATTTTCAACGAGCAACAAAAGAATTTTCTACTTTATATTATCCTACTATTTCAACTATGTTGTTTTATATAGCTATAATATTTTTACTTCTTAAAGAATATATGGAAAAACACCTTATCTGCGGCTATTAAAAAAATGTTTATGAAATTAAAGAAATATTTTATTCTTATTCCCTATTTATATTATTGGTCTGTATTAAACCCGACTATTAAAGTAGACGGTTGTAAAAGTCTTATTCAAAATATTTATACCTGTATGGACGTACCACCTCCAACTCCCAAAAATTTAAATGTTGAGCCACCTATTGAACTAACGCTAGAAGAAGTGTTGAATAGCGTAGAAGATGAATGCAAAAAAGTATATCGGCATTACCAAAGAAGAAAGTGCTAGTAACCAACCGACTTTTGTACCATCTTCTTCTTCAACAACCTAAAAAAAGACAAGCGGTTTACGTGGCTAGGCCTAGTATTAATTCTATTGAAAGCCTCGAGAAATAGAATGTGCGGTGGTAGCGATGCTAACCAAATTAGTGAGTTCGATATTTTTGTTTTGCAGTAATTTACCTTACCAAGCGCTTATCAATGAAGAAGGAAAGGAAGACTTGTGAAATATTGGAGCGAATGAGAAGACATTTCCGACACTTTCAATGATGGCGAGATATTTTGAACATTCGCGCCATCAATCGCCAAAGCGCTTTTCTGTGCAGATTTCAAATAGGAAGCACAGGACACTCATTAGCGGAGGCGGCTTGGAGATGGTGGTACTATTCAGAGATTGGATACGAGCGGAGCGAGAGATTAACGAAGAAGATGACGACAACTACAACGACATTTTATCTGAAGGCATGAGTAGCGACGTGGAACAATTTGATCAAGATATACCAATTCCAACCGAAGAACCACAAGAAATTATAAAGAAATTAGAAAAAATATTTTCAAATTGGTAATTTATTTCATTGCAATTTTTAAATTTTTCTATGTCTTTCACTCTTTTGCAATTTTTTTCAACAACAGTACACTACAATGTAATTTTGAATCTTGTATATTTGATATTTCAATGAAATTAATAATATAAGAGGCACAAAAACAGCCTTGGGATGTTTTTTTTACACTATTCTTGTCTTTGTTTAATTATTTAGTTTATAACTTTATACTTTATACTTTATACTTTATAAATATATTATATATATGAGTATAATACTATAATTATAAATTATAATACTATAAGTCTATAATATTATAGTATATGTATATGACATTATGACTATATGACAAGTATATGTTAATGTTACTTTGTTAGTACTTAGTAATTTAGTATTTTTAATTTAGTGAAAAAATTAAAAAAAAAAAAAACCCGCCAACCCGTCCGTCAGGCCCCGTCCCGACCCATACCCAGCGGGGCGGGGCGGGCGACACGGATATGGTCCCGCCGACCGACTTCTCCAGTGCCTTGGCTTTCGCCCATTTTCCCCGTCCCGCTCCCGCCAAACCCGACCCCGGTGGGCCCGACCTAGCCCTAGTTTCAAACAACAAAAAATAGAAAAGGGCGTCGACGTTGGTTATTAATGGGGTTCAGGGTAATGGGGTTGTTGACGACGGGTTCACTAGGGATAGTAGTGACGGGAAAAAGGGGTTCGATGGGCAGAGGCGAGGGTGGTTCGCCGGACTCGGAGCTCTGGCGAACACAGTGGGGGATTGACGGAGTGGGGTGCAGTGGGGTTGACGGTGGCAGAACAGGGGGGAGTGGTGTTTGGGGTGTGTGTAAATGGTGAGGTTTGACGGGCGTTAGTGGCTGAAGATTTGTTGATGGATTCAATGGAGAAGATGAGGGAAATGGTATTGAAGTGCTCCTCTCTTCTTTGTTGAAGAAAATGAGAAAAATATAAAAGGGGGAGCTGTTATGCTGAAGCTGCGGATGCGTCCGGTTCCCCTTAGAAATGAGGGGAAGAGTTTTATATATACGGGGTGATATTAGGGTTAGATTTTGGGGGGAAAGTAAAAGTGGGGTATTGTTTTGGGGGGAAATGAAAAGGTATATGATTAGGATAAAATAAAAAGAGTGTTGGGATGAAATAAAAAAATATGTTGGATTGGACTGATCCGAATTGTGCTTCGGACTGGACTGGTTTGACAAAAATGCAAAACGGGTAAATTATTTTATAGAAAAATTATTTAAAAAGATACAAAATTATCAAAATGAAAATGCCGATGCAATAATAATAAAATACAATATTTAAGAAATGTTTAATGCCTAATTAAAAGTAAAAACGGGATGTCAATTAATTATTTAAAGAGATGCAAACATTATTAAAATAAAATGACGGTGTAATAATAATAGAAACATAATATTAACAAAGGCATAATGCTTAATTTAAAATAAAAAGATGCAATGCCATTTTGTGAAAAAATAAACATAGAATATTATGTAAAAAATGCAAAAAATGATAATTAAAATGCGGTGTCCTAAAATTGCAATAAATGACTAAAAGATGGGTCAAAATTGGGTGTCAACATACATGTTCATCCCTTAACTATAACATCATGTAATATCCAAATACTTCAAGAGGAGGAGAAATCTTTACCTTAAATATCTCCAAAACAATCCACATAGTCACGACTCCATCCTTCACTTCCACACCATTTCTTCAAGTTCCAACAACACCCATGTATCCTCTACAAGCTTGTAACCATCTTGCTTTCTTGTTTTACTTCCAAAAAGTTCATCAACAAGCTTAGGTTTTCAAGATCAAGTTTCGACCAACCCATGGCTTAGGGTTCTTGGAGAGTTAACTTGACTTAGAACTTGATTAGGGTGCTTAATTTTGGATAATAACTTAGTCTTGTTCTTCACCTTTTCTATGGAAATTTCGAGACTTCAAGGAGAGAAGGAGATATGAGTGTTGAAGATGAAGATATTTTTGTGAGCCTAAGTCTTCTAGACGTTGTATTATAACATGTGCACAAGCCAAGTGGATGGGGACCCTCTTGTCCACTTGTCTTTATGAAAATATCTTCCACACTAATCCCTTCACAAAATATTAATCCAAGATTTAGTAATACAATCCAAAGTCCATAACTCCTTTTGGAAAGAATTCAACCACTGATATTAATTCTCGTCGTCACATTTTTTTTATCCAAATTTTTTCCATATCCGAAAATGTAAATATATTTTCCTTCCAACCTTCACATCTTATTTCCTTACTTACGTTCTCACTTATATGCTCTGGAACTATGGAGTGTAACATTTCTATTGTTCATTTTAAAATTAAGCAGATTTTAATTTATCAGGTAGCTCGGACAACATCATCTGGTGGAAAGTGATAGAGCAAATGGAGATGCTAGATAAAATTGTTCCGACTGTTTGAGTCCTTAACGAGTTCAACATGGCTAGTGAAACAATGAAAAGAGAAATTACTCTTCTAATAAATGCAGCTGGAATGATCAGACAAATGAAAGTTTACGTTATTAAGGGAGAAATGAGGTGCAACACATTATTCGGCAGGACCAAAATACATAATATAAGAGTTGTACCGTCAACATTACATATAATCTTTAAACTGAAAAGAAAAATAATGAGGCTATCACGATCAAGCTCGACTTAATATAAGAACACCAGGAGTTATCATTACTATGACTAGTTGTTAAGAAGCAAAGGATAGAAAAATATTACAACCAGCGGACGAATCTTAGACACTTTTAAATAGGGACTTGATTCTATGAAAAGTAACTGCTAATACTAAAAACTCCAATGAAGGGAAGTTAGGTCCGAATTTGGAGGGATCCTATAAAGTATCAAGAATAACCGGTAAAGGTTCGTATCAATTGAAAGTAAAAGATGGACAAAGTTACCAGACAATTGAAACATCAGCCATTTGAAGCGCTATTATTGCTAAGGTATGTATTCGTGAATTGGTTCGGTTACATGTATTTTGAGGTTACTAACTTTTGCAAGAAGGAAATCGGACTTACAAGATAATATTTAGAGGATTAGAACTAGGACTGAAAATACGAGTTGCACTCTTTTTTCCTTAGCCCGATTTTTATCCCGAAAAAGGATTTTTCCGGCGTGGTTTTTAATGAGGCAACAATGTAAAGCGTGTTGCTAAAAAAGGTATGAATTAGCATCGGATTTGAGACTTCCCGATAGTTGGAGATTAAAATAGTATTTGAGTTTTCATACTTCAAACACAAACACTAGGGGAATACTCTCGGATGAGAGTCGAAGGCAAAGTTTGCAGTTACTTCGAAGATGTGTTAATGTTCAAACTTTTGAAACTTTTTCTTAGATAAAATTTTGTAAGGGTAAAAGATCGAATGAATCTTGTGCAAGTGTTAGTATTTATATTGTAGAAGAAGAGTTATGTAAAGGCAAAGAGTTATGTAAGTTCAGAATGAGTCTTACTCATTTGTTGTTCCGAGCAAAGGCATAAATGAAAGGTTTCTTGTATACTTCATCTAAAATTTACTCCAAAAGATTATATTCATGTTTTCTTTACATATATTTCTTCAGGTTAAATCGTTCAGCCTTCGAGCTGAAATTGTTAAGTCTTTAATTGGGGACTATCGTTGATAAAAGAAGTCAGAACAAAAATGAATAATGTTCTAAGACATGTTTCAAAGGCAAACGATTGGATGAATCTAGCTTATTATAAGACGTTGAATCGTCTAAAATTTGAGAATGAATAAAGTTCTAACAAGTATGCCGAAATGAATAAAAGACGTCTTATTCATAAGCATAACAATAAAGCCCTTATATTTAGTCATCAAATGACCTGGAACCAGAAGAACTTTACCTAGTTTAAAGCAAACCAAATTAATGTTTGTTAAAAATTATCTAAAGTCAAAACGGAAGAATTTGCCCAGTTTATATCAAGTTTGTTTCGTTAAGTTATCTAAGGCAAGAAAGTGAAGCGGATAAAAAGATAATGAAATATTGCACAAATTGAGTAGAAAAGTTGAAATACTTCATTCATAAGTAAGTCCGAAAGTGGATCAAAAAGAAAATACAAAAAACAAAGGCTTGAAAGCGTGCAAATCAGTCAGACTCAGGGTAGGAATCTTTGAGGTCTTCCTCCGAGCTCTTGGCATTCCTCTGGTGAAAGGCTTTGAGTTCGAGAACTTTGGCCTCGGTAATTTTCTCATCTACGTTCGTAATCCCATCTCAAACTTGCTCCAAACTGAACATACGAAAGTTCCAGGTTGTGTGCTCGGACTTCAAGACTAACCAGGCTTTTTCAACCTCTGGATTGGTATGAGCTTGATCCCGTTCAGCCAAAGTTTGATCTCATTGAGTATAAATCTCAACATTCCTCCGAGTAGAAGCCTCGAGTTCAGCGCTCAAATGTTCGCTCGTTTAGGCTTGCTGACGGACTTGGTCTTGAGATATTTCTAAGTCTCGTTCAAAATTCTGATTCAAAGCAGCCTGTTCAGCAGTACACTCCGCATCAATGTCATGATTTCATAGTTATAAAAGGAGTCCAACCTTCATGTTTCAAGGGCATCCAATTCTAAAAATTTGTACTTTACTTTCATAAGCTTTATACATTGTTCTTATTTCTTGTTTATAACGAAGTTATTCTATTAGAGATGACTATCAGCTCGGACCTATCTTGCTAAGAAAAGTCATTCGGGTTCAAGACAGTCCATGCTATTTCTATTGCTTATCATTTTTATTATTTTACTTATTGTTAATTGTTCATTGTTGACACCCAATTTTGACCCTCCCGTCCAGCCATTAACTATAAAATTACTCTAATTTTGTAATATAATTTTTTTAGGATTTTTATAATAAAATACAACAATAAAACATTAAATACAGGCATAAATAAATAATTTAATAATGGCATCGCGTCTTACGTAGAGTTTTAAACACTTAGAGTCCCGCGCCCGCATTAACTAACTTTAAGCTTTGTCGTAATTCTTAAATAATTAATAAATGCATAAAATAAATAATTTAGCGATAACGTCGTGTCAGGTAGCATAGCCACATTTATTAGTAATCATTTGTAATCAATTTTAATCTAATACATGCATTTAATAGCGTCGCATTTAAAAAGCTTTAAACAATTCTTAAATATCATACTTGCATTTAGCATTTAAATAATTTAATCTAAACTCAATTCAATTTTAATTTAACTTCGCAATAATGCACAATAATAAGATTCTAAATAATAGCGCCGCATTCTAGAGCATTAAGCATTAATTAAATAGCACGCCCGCATTTATAAACAATTGGATTAATAAAGCGCCTAAATAATCTAAGCACAATTATTGTTTTAATTTACCACTAATTAACTAATTAATTAAAAGCCTAAAACTAATTAATAACTAATACCCTTTTTTAAATAATTTACCCCTAAGTTAATACCTAATCAACTTAATATTCTACCCAGCCCAATACCCGATTCGCCTACGCGTTTTTTTATCGAAGCCCAAAGACGTCGGCTTTGTTTTCAAAGCCTTAAGGCATTTTAGCCTAGTGGCATTTCCTCACTCGACTCATCGTCGCCGCAGAAACCAAAGAACCCAAAATGTCAATCGCCAATACCCTAAAACCTCTGCTTTCGTCGCCCGGATTTCTCGCAGGAGAATCCGGGCCTTCCTTACCCATGCAAGCGCAGTCGACGTGTTCTTACCATAACCAAAACCAAACTTTCCTTTCCTTTCTCCAACGAATCAAATCGATAACTTACCATAGCAAGAACGATTTCGCACCAAGAATCCGACAGAATCAAGCACAAAAATCAGCCTTTATTACTTACCAAACTTAGACCCAAATCGTAGCTATAAATACAGAACCACTATGCATGCAATAGGCATCGCTGAGGAGACTCAGAAATCAGGAGGCACCCAAAACCAATAGGCATCGATTTACGTCCTCTAGCAGTAGTCATCGATGCAGAGCTGAGACGGGAGAAGACACAACATCGATCGAGACTCGTGATGGGCAACAACACGCATGAAGAGTGGAGCAGGTCGAGTCAGAATCATTTTCTCTAGCAGCAGTCGACAACTCAAGAGAATAGGTAGTTCGAATACCCCTTTTCTTTTAATTCCAGTTAAAAATCAGCGAGCAAACCTTGTCCCTTTCATTCGCATCGCAAACCCAAAACCCGTCGATTGGACCGACGACTTGATACGCTGCCCCGGGTCGCTGTCCGGAGAAGGTAAAATCAACTCTCTCTCGATTTCGGTTCATTTCTGCATTTCTGTGTGAAGTCTGTATTTAAATAATGTGTTAGATAGTTGAAGATAATGTTGGGAGACTGCGAGGTAGATAATTATCTGTTTGTGTGGTTGCTATGGTGTCGAGGGATGAGAAAATTCTGAAATGAGTTTGAATCATGGGTATGTTGCATTTGTTTGTTTACATTATAATGGCGACTGTCGGGTAATAACCAGGAATGAGATCAGCCCTGTTGAAATTCTGGCTTAGATGGTCTTGCATATCTAAGTTAATCCTTATATGATTATATATATTGTGGTATATGGATCTCCCCTTTATAGTTGAGAATCTGAAATACTACCAGCCTTCCCACCAATGCACTAACAGTCCAATTTACATCATAGATCTTACATATAATCTGTATTGGTTACATACATGTGAATGCTAGCATGTCTAAGTTAACCATAAAGCGTACATGTGCTCCTTATGTTGTTTCAGGAACCCGTTAATTGGGCATATTGACATCTATTAGAAACTGAAAGTAGTTAATCTGATTGTTTAGTTGTCTGCTTGCTATTAGTCTTAACAAGAACTGAGCTTAACTGAATTATAAAAATCAAGTAGTAGTATTAACTGATTGTGATTATTAGATTAAGTGACAACTTATCTGATTTTCGATTATAACTAATAAGCTTATTCGGCTACTGTTTGCCTAATGTTTATCAACCTGCTTAGCTAGATTGAGTATTCATTATGTTAGTCTAAGATAGTATAAATATACGAAGCTCCTTAAGATTGCATAATCTGTGTCTGAGTAATGTCTTCTAAACATGATTGATGTCTTCTCTTAGCCTTGAAGTATTATTCTCATGCTTGCTGTTTGAATTTGTTTTCCTGCCTAACTGCCTTTCTTGTGATCTGATGAGAAATCCTTTTTGCTCCTTGAATCGGTTATGACATGTTAGTTTAGCGTCGTACCTGTTTACATTCTGTCTGCAAGTTCAAAACATCTGTAAGTGGAAGTAGGCATAGATATAGTGAGAATGATAGCGGCTAAATGAGTATGTGTTTATCTGCCTCAGTTCATGCTTAGCTTATCTTGATTACACAGTGCCTACTAAGATGTATATGTTTGTCTTATTTAGATTTCTAAATTAGTACATCTAGAAAGCCTCCTAAGCAATAGAAATAACTGGTTGCTATCGGTTCTGCTGCTACTGTTTTGTCGGTACTATTGTTTTGGTGTTTAGCTGCTGCTGTTTCGGCATTGCTGTTGCTGCCAGTAGTATTTTGCCACTGTAAATGTAAATCTAATGACGTTATTTTGCTGCTATTGCTTTGGTGTTGCTGCCGTGATTTGTTGCCTTAAAGAAGACCCGTAAACTTAAAAATTATTGGTCCTGCCAGTTATTATTTTCCGGCTAATTACCAACCTGACCTATTTCTTGCATTTCGGGTCTGCTTATTATTAAGATGAAGTGATTCATATGTGTTTAGATATTGTGTCAATGATTGCTTGATAAAGATATAAAACATATACTAATCCTTTTCTTTCTTATTTTTTTTACATGGCATGCATCGGGAGAATAATTAAGAGTCTCGGTACGAGACTCGCAATGGTCCCCATATCACCAACCGCATTTCCGCCGCAGGGCTTCCAAACAACTACAAAAATAGATGTTGTCGCCATCCGCCCTAGACGCTACAACTACTCCAGTCTCATTCCTCTCTTTGTTTATTTACGCATTCATTTATTTGTTCATTTATTATTGTCATATTCATTAACCTTGTAACTAATAGGATAATTAACTCTAAATACATTGAAAGGGTAGTGTTAAAAGAAAATTCATCCCTTATTTATCCTAGGTTCGTCATATATCTAAATCCAAATGATTCAATCAATCTTAGCTATGCTTTAGTTAATATACTCCTTCCTATCTGCTCTCAAGAAAAATAAAAAAAAAAGGATTTTTTTTCATAAACTTTCCATAAGCATCATAGGAGTAATTTACTAATTTACCACGTTTCTTAGTATCTCTAAACGTTTTGCATACACGAGTAAAAGTTATTTCATAATTAAACTTTATATATAATAGTCTTAACCTTGCATATATTTATAGGAGTAATTTATCATTTTGCTTTTTTTCAAATAAAATAAATTCATGTCTTATAAATGTATAATTAGCTTTACATATTTTTGGTGAAGTATTAGAAAAACCCTTTTTATTCATCAAAAAAAAATATTTTTTAGATACCTGCCACATCCTTTACTTAAATAATATTTTGCTAAAACATACATTCTTAGCATAAATAATTAACCCTAGGTTTGAACGGATAACACAAAGTTAGCGGATACTTTAGGGTGCCTAACCCTTCCCTTTAGGATAATAAAGAACTCTTGCCTAATCTCACTAAGTTTAGCGGACCATTAAAATGGAGTTAATGTTTTACTTTAAACTAGTTAAACATTTAGGTGTCCTAATTCACCCAAATTAATTAGGTGGCGACTCATGAACCCTTAGCATTCTAGCATCTTTAGCATTTTAGCACCTTTTTGCAATTTTAGCATTCTTTTAGCATTTTTAAAACCTCTAAGCATTATTGAACATTATTAGCATTTTATTATTTATTTTTCTAACATTTGCATTTTTGAGCAGGGGCTCATTATTTTAGAAAATGCCGCGAAAATGGGCGGCATGAAATGGCGATCTTTACTCTTCTAATAGATGTCAATATGCCCAATTAACGGGTTCCTGAAACAACATAAGGAGCACATGTACGCTTTATGGTTAACTTAGACATGCTAGCATTCACATAGACAGAACCAATACAGATTATATGTAAGATCTATGATGTAAATTGGACTGTTAGTGCATTGATACCAAGGTTCTTTATTAATCTAGAGGGAAGGGGTTAGGCACCCTCTAAGATCCGCTAACTTGCGGTTGTCCTGCCAAACCTAGGGTAATTATTATATTTTAAAAAATGCAAAATAAAGCTCTTCTTGCTTAATAAAATGTTGGGAAATGCTAAAAGTTTAAAGGTGCTTAAGTCTAAAAAGGGCAAAAGGTGCTATATGTGAAAGAATGCTAAGAGGTGCTAAAATATTAAGGGTTAAAGACGCTTAACAAAAGTGCTAGCAATTTGAAAGTGCTGAGTGTAAACAAAGTAGTGCTAGGGTGCTTAAACATTAAAGGTGCTTAAGAGTGCTAAAAGTGCAAAGAGGTACTAGAAATTGCTAAGGTGTTAAAAGTGCAAAAAATGCTAAGAGAGGTGCTAAAAATACAACCCTGCTTGAATAAAAATGTTTTGTCGGTACTATTATTTTCCGGCTAATTACCAACCTGACCTATTTCTTGCATTTCGGGTCTGCTTAGCATGCATCGGGAGAATAATTAAGAGTCTCAGACGAGACTTCATGTCCCCATATCACCAATCCGCATTTCCGCAGGCTTCCAAACAACTACAAAAATAGATGTTGTCGCCATCCGCCCTAGACGCTACAACTACTCCAGTCTCATTCCTCTCTTTGTTTATTTACGCATTCATTTATTTGTTCATTTATTATTGTCATATTCATTAACCTTGTAACTAATAGGATAATTAACTCTAAATACATTGAAAGGGTAGTGTTAAAAGAAAATTCATCCCTTATTTATCCTAGGTTCGTCATATATCTAAATCCAAATGATTCAATCAATCTTAGCTATGCTTTAGTTAATATACTCCTTCCTATCTGCTCTCAAGAAAAATAAAAAAAAAAGGATTTTTTTTCATAAACTTTCCATAAGCATCATAGGAGTAATTTACTAATTTACCACGTTTCTTAGTATCTCTAAACGTTTTGCATACACGAGTAAAAGTTATTTCATAATTAAACTTTATATATAATAGTCTTAACCTTGCATATATTTATAGGAGTAATTTATCATTTTGCTTTTTTTCAAATAAAATAAATTCATGTCTTATAAATGTATAATTAGCTTTACATATTTTTGGTGAAGTATTAGAAAAACCCTTTTTATTCATCAAAAATATATATTTTTTAGATACCTGCCACATCCTTTACTTAAATAATCTTTTGCTAAAACATACATTCTTAGCATAAATAATTAACCCTAGGTTTGAACGGATAACCGCAAGTTAGCGGATCCTTTAGGGTGCCTAACCCCTTCCCTTTAGGATAATAAAGAACTCTTGCCCAGAATCTCACTAAGTTTAGCAGACCATTAAAATGGAGTTAATGTTTTACTTTAAACTAGTTAAACATTTAGGTGTCCTAATTCACCCAAATTAATTAGGTGGCGACTCCGCGAACCCTTAGCATTCTAGCATCTTTAGCATTTTAGCACCTTTTTGCAATTTTAGCATTCTTTTAGCATTTTTAAAACCTCTAAGCATTATTGAACATTATTAGCATTTTATTATTTATTTTTCTAACATTTGCATTTTTGAGCAGGGCTCGCTATTTTAGAAAATGCCGCGGCCGAAAATGGGCGCGACAGAAATGGCGATCTTTACTCTTCTAATAGATGTCAATATGCCCAATTAACGGGTTCCTGAAACAACATAAGGAGCACATGTACGCTTTATGGTTAACTTAGACATGCTAGCATTCACATAGACAGAACCAATACAGATTATATGTAAGATCTATGATGTAAATTGGACTGTTAGTGCATTGATACCAAGGTTCTTTATTAATCTAGAGGGAAGGGGTTAGGCACCCTCTAAGATCCGCTAACTTGCGGTTGTCCTGCCAAACCTAGGGTAATTATTATATTTTAAAAAATGCAAAATAAAGCTCTTCTTGCTTAATAAAATGTTGGGAAATGCTAAAAGTTTAAAGGTGCTTAAGTCTAAAAAGGGCAAAAGGTGCTATATGTGAAAGAATGCTAAGAGGTGCTAAAATATTAAGGGTTAAAGACGCTTAACAAAAGTGCTAGCAATTTGAAAGTGCTGAGTGTAAACAAAGTAGTGCTAGGGTGCTTAAACATTAAAGGTGCTTAAGAGTGCTAAAAGTGCAAAGAGGTACTAGAAATTGCTAAGGTGTTAAAAGTGCAAAAAATGCTAAGAGAGGTGCTAAAAATACAACCCTGCTTGAATAAAAATGTTTTGTCGATACTATTATTTTCCGGCTAATTACCAACCTGACCTATTTCTTGCATTTCGGGTCTGCTTAGCATGCATCGGGAGAATAATTAAGAGTCTCGGTACGAGACTCGCAATGGTCCCCATATCACCAACCGCATTTCCGCCGCAGGGCTTCCAAACAACTACAAAAATAGATGTTGTCGCCATCCGCCCTAGACGCTACAACTACTCCAGTCTCATTCCTCTCTTTGTTTATTTACGCATTCATTTATTTGTTCATTTATTATTGTCATATTCATTAACCTTGTAACTAATAGGATAATTAACTCTAAATACATTGAAAGGGTAGTGTTAAAAGAAAATTCATCCCTTATTTATCCTAGGTTCGTCATATATCTAAATCCAAATGATTCAATCAATCTTAGCTATGCTTTAGTTAATATACTCCTTCCTATCGTTTTTCCTATCCAGGCTCTAGGCGGACCAAGACAAGGGTGCGAATCCAACCAATACGCCTTCTTGCTCTGCATTATGGCCGGGTCTTCGTGCTCGCCGTGATCTCCTTCTTTTGGCTTCGCGTGCCCGCTGATAAATAATCGATTCAGCGGAGCGGGTTCGCGGAACACCTCTCTTCCTTTGGGGTTCATTGTACTCATTGGGGTAAGCCTCCTCCACCTGAATGACTCCCTCCTTGATCAGCTCCCTTACTTTGTCTCTGAGTGTATAACACCTTCCCATGTCGTGTCCGATGGCTCCGGAATGGTATGCACAGCTTTTGTTCCCATCATGAGCTTTGGACTTGGGATTGGGCACATTCCTTGGGATTGGCTGGAGTATCCCTGCAAACCTCAACCTCTCGTGATACCGCGACAAAGGCTCGGCTAAATGGGTGTATATTTTGGCCGGCCTTTCGTGGTATTTAGGCGGGGTGTGAAGATATTTGGTGGGCGGGCGTGGCGTATACACATACGGGTATCGCAGCGGTTGCCATATGCATTGCGAGAATGGGTTTGTGTTGGCCTTTGGTTTGTGTTTAGCTGGAGTACGTTAGGCATTCGGTTTTGTGTGGAGTATATGGGTGCATTGTATATTGGCTGAATGGGATATGTAGCAAACGGGTACTGGTAATAATTTGGAGGTTTTTGACTGTTTTGTTTATTTGCAGCGACGAGTGCTCGTGAGGTTCTTGAGCCTTTGATTTCGGCTGCAGGGTTGCCATTTGTCGTGGTAATTGTAGCCGCCGACCGGATCTATGTCGCCTTTCTCTTCGAGACCTCTGCTTTATAGGAACCAAGACAGGTTCCGACTCGTTCCGCTCAGATGCCCGTGCCTTTGATCTTGTGAAGTATTGATGCTCTGCCATTGCTAAGTCAAATACAAATCGACCTTTGGGGGAAGATGCTAAATCTTTCTGGAAAATGCAACAAACGGTGTTAGCATAAAGCACATAATTTGCAGGTATGTAGCAGATATATCGCACATAGCACATTCAAACGTTTCCTAACATGCAGGGGGGACCTCTCTACCCATAAAATTGCACTCCTCATATGTATTTATCATTTTGTTTAAACAGGTATACACTAACGTCTTTTCTCAAGCTTAGCTTGCAGGAGCATTCATTCTAAGGCGAGCAAGAACACGCCCGTGCAACGACGGCGTTATCGCGACAAAGAAGTCCACGCAACGACGCCAGCAACAACACGTCCAGACAACGACGTTATCAGCAAGTCCACGCAATGACGCCAAAGAAGAATACGCCCGCATAACGACGTTATCAAGACAAGTCACGCAACGACGCCAAGAAGAACACGCCCAGTAACGACGTTATCGACAAAGAAGTCTACGCAACGACGCCAAAGAAGAACACGCCCGCATAACGACGAATCAATAAGTCCATGCAACGACGCCAAGAAGAATACGCCCGTGCAATGACGCGTTATCAAGACAACAAGTCCACGCAACGACGCCAGCAGCAACACGTCCAGACAACGACGTGATCAGCAAGTCCACGCAACGACGCCAAGAAGAATATCGCCCAGTAACGACGTTATCAAGACAAATGAGTCCACGCAACGACGCCAAAGAACATCGCCCAGTAACGACGCGTTATCGACAAAGAAGTCCAAAACGACGCCAAAGATCAAGATATTACATCTACACAAGGAAGATTTTCTGTTCTCAAAATTGCATTTTTATCATTCATGCTTTATTATTCTGTCTTAGCAGTTATGCACTAACTCTTCCTTGAGCTTTAGTCTACAGGAGCAGCAGCAACAAGTCCAAAAACGACGCCAAGTCTGAAAACGACGCCAAGTCCAAAAACGACGCCAAGTCCGAAAACGACGCCAAGTCCGAAAACGACGCCAAGTCCGAAAACGACGCCAAGTCCGAAAACGACGCCAAGTCCGAAAACGACGCCAAGTCCGAAAACGACGACAAGTCCGAAAACGACGCCAAGTCCGAAAACGACGCCAAGTCCGAAAACGACGCCAAGTCCGAAAACGACGCCAGGTCCGAAAACGACGCCAAGTCCGAAAACGACGCCAAGTCCGAAAACGACGACAAGTCCGAAAACGACGACGAGTCCGAAAACGACGACAAGTCCGAAAACGACGACAAGTCAGCATATCACATCTACGCAGGGACGATTTCTCTGTTCTCAAAATTGCATTTTTTTTTCTCATATATTATTCTGTCTTAGCAGTTATGCACTAACTCTTTCTTGAGCTTTAGTCTACAGGGACAATTGCAGCGACAACGATCCGCATTCACAATCGCAACACGCCCGCAGGGCGAAATCACAAAGATTTGCAGCATCGCATCAACACAGCAGGCATCACATTTGCAGGATAACCTTTTCTACTCACAGTTGCATTACTTTAAAATTATGCATCATTATTTTGCCTTAACAGTTATGCACTAACCGTTTGCTCAAGTCTTAGCATGCGCAGGAGCAGAGCACAACGTGGATTTTCTCTTCAACCGGCAATCTGGGGCCAACCTTCCCAACGATCGCGTAGCGCCTCAGCGTCGGTCCACTCGCCCACATCACCGTAGAACCCAAAGACCACAAGCCATAGCGACACCCTGTGTTCAAGCCGCTTATATTCTTTTACTTTTGCACCATAGCCCAAAGGTCATCATAACTCGACATCGACATCTTTAAGCCCGCATTAGCCCGCTCGGGTGTTTTGACCATGGTAGCCCAGTGTCGTCATAACTCGACACTGGGACATCTTTGAGTCCGCGTTAGCCCGCCGTGTTGTTTAGACCATGGTAACCCAGTGTCGTCATAACTCGACACTGGGACAGTTTTTTGATTTTTTTGCGTACACTTTATCTACCGCCAAAGATTTTGCAACTCGAAGATCGAGACAAAATTGGCATGAGTCAACGTCTTTGTCCGAAGATTCTTCCATCATCTCCATACAAAGAGGGACATCTGTTGACACCCAATTTTGACCCTCCCGTCCAGCCATTAACTATAAAATTACTCTAATTTTGTAATATAATTTTTTTAGGATTTTTATAATAAAATACAACAATAAAACATTAAATACAGGCATAAATAAATAATTTAATAATGGCATCGCGTCTTACGTAGAGTTTTAAACACTTAGAGTCCCGCGCCCGCATTAACTAACTTTAAGCTTTGTCGTAATTCTTAAATAATTAATAAATGCATAAAATAAATAATTTAGCGATAACGTCGTGTCAGGTAGCATAGCCGCATTTATTAGTAATCATTTGTAATCAATTTTAATCTAATACATGCATTTAATAGCGTCGCATTTAAAAAGCTTTAAACAATTCTTAAATATCATACTTGCATTTAGCATTTAAATAATTTAATCTAAACTCAATTCAATTTTAATTTAACTTCGCAATAATGCACAATAATAAGATTCTAAATAATAGCGCCGCATTCTAGAGCATTAAGCATTAATTAAATAGCACGCCCGCATTTATAAACAATTGGATTAATAAAGCGCCTAAATAATCTAAGCACAATTATTGTTTTAATTTACCACTAATTAACTAATTAATTAAAAGCCTAAAACTAATTAATAACTAATACCCTTTTTTAAATAATTTACCCCTAAGTTAATACCTAATCAACTTAATATTCTACCCAATACCGATTCGACCTACGCACGTTTTTTTATCGAAGCCCAAGACTCAGCTTTGTTTTCAAAGCCTTAAGGCATTTTAGCCTAGGGCATTTCCCCTTTACCCTGACTCATCGTCGCCCCCAGAGAAACCAGCAACCCTAAAATGTCAATCGCCGCCAATACCCTAAAACCTCTGCTTTCGTCGCCCGGATTTCTCGCAGGAGAATCCGGGCCTTCCTTACCCATGCAAGCGCAGTCGACGTGTTCTTACCATAACCAAAACCAAACTTTCCTTTCCTTTCTCCAACGAATCAAATCGATAACTTACCATAGCAAGAACGATTTCGCACCAAGAATCCGACAGAATCAAGCACAAAAATCAGCCTTTATTACTTACCAAACTTAGACCCAAATCGTAGCTATAAATACAGAACCACTATGCATTTATAGGCATCTGAGAGACTCGTAAATCGTGAGGCACCCAAAACCAATAGGCATCGACACGCCCTCTAGCAGAGTCATCGATGCGCAGTGAGACGGAGAAGACACAACATCGATCGAGACTCCAAAGCAGAGGCAACAACACGCATAAGAAGAGTGGAGCAGAGGTCGAGTCGTGGGAATCATTTTCTAGCAAGAATGACAACTCAGGAGAATAGGTAGTTCGAATACCCATTTTCTTTTAATTCCAGCCAAAAATCAGTGAGCAAACCTTGTCCCTTTCATTCGCATCGCAAACCCAAAACCCGTCGATTGGACCGACGACTTGATACGCTGCCCCGGGTCGCTGTCCGGAGAAGGTAAAATCAACTCTCTCTCGATTTCGGTTCATTTCGTGATTGTGAAGTCTGTATTTAAATAATGTGTTAGATAGTTGAAGATAATGTTGGGAGACTGCGAGGTAGATAATTATCTGTTTGTGTGGTTGCTATGGTGTCGAGGGATGAGAAAATTCTGAAATGAGTTTGAATCATGGGTATGTTGCATTTGTTTGTTTACATTATAATGGCGACTGTCGGGTAATAACCAGGAATGAGATCAGCCCTGTTGAAATTCTGGCTTAGATGGTCTTGCATATCTAAGTTAATCCTTATATGATTAGATATATTGTGGTATATGGATCTCCCCTTTATAGTTGAGAATCTGAAATACTACCAGCCTTCCCACCAATGCACTAACAGTCCAATTTACATCATAGATCTTACATATAATCTGTATTGGTTCTGTCTATGTGAATGCTAGCATGTCTAAGTTAACCATAAAGCGTACATGTGCTCCTTATGTTGTTTCAGGAACCCGTTAATTGGGCATATTGACATCTATTAGAAACTGAAAGTAGTTAATCTGATTGTTTAGTTGCCTGCTTGCTATTAGTCTTAACAAGAACTGAGCTTAACTGAATTATAAAAATCAAGTAGTAGTATTAACTGATTGTGATTATTAGATTAAGTGACAACTTATCTGATTTTCGATTATAACTAATAAGCTTATTCGGCTACTGTTTGCCTAATGTTTATCAACCTGCTTAGCTAGATTGAGTATTCATTATGTTAGTCTAAGATAGTATAAATATACGAAGCTCCTTAAGATTGCATAATCTGTGTCTGAGTAATGTCTTCTAAACATGATTGATGTCTTCTCTTAGCCTTGAAGTATTATTCTCATGCTTGCTGTTTGAATTTGTTTTCCTGCCTAACTGCCTTTCTTGTGATCTGATGAGAAATCCTTTTTGCTCCTTGAATCGGTTATGACATGTTAGTTTAGCGTCGTACCTGTTTACATTCTGTCTGCAAGTTCAAAACATCTGTAAGTGGAAGTAGGCATAGATATAGTGAGAATGATAGCGGCTAAATGAGTATGTGTTTATCTGCCTCTACCATGCTTAGCTTATCTTGATTACACCGAATGCCTACTAAGATGTATATGTTTGTCTTATTTAGATTTCTAAATTAGTACATCTAGAAAGCCTCCTAAGCAATAGAAATAACTGGTTGCTATCGGTTCTGCTGCTACTGTTTTGTCGGTACTATTGTTTTGGTGTTTAGTCATTGTTTGGCATTCTTTGTCGCCAGAGTATTTTGCCACCAGAAATGTAAATCTAATGACGTTATTTTGCTGCTATTGCTTTGGTGTTGCTGCCGTGATTTGTTGCCTTAAAGAAGACCCGTAAACTTAAAAATTATTGGTCCTGCCAGTTATTATTTTCCGGCTAATTACCAACCTGACCTATTTCTTGCATTTCGGGTCTGCTTATTATTAAGATGAAGTGATTCATATGTGTTTAGATATTGTGTCAATGATTGCTTGATAAAGATATAAAACATATACTAATCCTTTTCTTTCTTATTTTTTTTATGTGGCATGCATCGGGAGAATAATTAAGAGTCTCGGTACGAGACTCGCAATGGTCCCCATATCACCAACCGCATTTCCGCCGCAGGGCTTCCAAACAACTACAAAAATAGATGTTGTCGCCATCCGCCCTAGACGCTGCAACTACTCCAGTCTCATTCCTCTCTTTGTTTATTTACGCATTCATTTATTTGTTCATTTATTATTGTCATATTCATTAACCTTGTAACTGATAGGATAATTAACTCTAAATACATTGAAAGGGTAGTGTTAAAAGAAAATTCATCCCTTATTTATCCTAGGTTCGTCATATATCTAAATCCAAATGATTCAATCAATCTTAGCTATGCTTTAGTTAATATACTCCTTCCTATCTGCTCTCAAGAAAAATAAAAAAAGGATTTTTTTCATAAACTTTCCATAAGCATCATAGGAGTAATTTACTAATTTACCACGTTTCTTAGTATCTCTAAACGTTTTGCATACACGAGTAAAAGTTATTTCATAATTAAACTTTATATATAATAGTCTTAACCTTGCATATATTTATAGGAGTAATTTATCATTTTGCTTTTTTTCAAATAAAATAAATTCATGTCTTATAAATGTATAATTAGCTTTACATATTTTTGGTGAAGTATTAGAAAAACCCTTTTTATTCATCAAAAAAAAATATTTTTTAGATACCTGCCACATCCTTTACTTAAATAATATTTTGCTAAAACATACATTCTTAGCATAAATAATTAACCCTAGGTTTGAACGGATAACCGCAAGTTAGCGGATCCTTTAGGGTGCCTAACCCCTTCCCTTTAGGATAATAAAGAACTCTTGCCCAGAATCTCACTAAGTTTAGCAGACCATTAAAATGGAGTTAATGTTTTACTTTAAACTAGTTAAACATTTAGGTGTCATAATTCACCCAAATTAATTAGGTGGCGACTCCGCGAACCCTTAGCATTCTAGCATCTTTAGCATTTTAGCACCTTTTTGCAATTTTAGCATTCTTTTAGCATTTTTAAAACCTCTAAGCATTATTGAACATTATTAGCATTTTATTATTTATTTTTCTAACATTTGCATTTTTGAGCAGGGCTCGCTATTTTAGAAAATGCCGCGGCCGAAAATGGGCGCGACATTCATTATCTTCTATAGCAAATCAAGCCATGTATCCTTACAATCACTAACAAATTCATCTATATCCTTTTTGGGGTAAACACATATTTTTCTAAGAATCAAAAGTTAGGTTATTTTTAGATCTAGATCCTCAAAATAGCTTCGGAGTAAGTTTTAACCCATTTTAAATAAATAATACAAAAATAGCTCCCGTGTTAGAACTTGTCTGTAAAATCCAGAAAAATTGTCAGAAGTTCGGATGGACGACGAATTTTCAATTTTCTATGATATATAAGAAGGAGAAGAAAAAAAAGAAACTTCGGACAAATTCTAGTCTTATATTTATATTGGCTAAACGAATTTAGTTGGACCACTTGAGTTGAATGTCTTTCGAAAATAACATCTTTATCTCCATTAGATAAGGTAAGGTATGCGTGCACTCTATCCTTCTCGAACTTCATATATAAGATTACACTGAATATGTTATTGTTGTTGTAAAGGTTAAATATCAATTCTTAAAATTTAAGGATGATTGGTGAATTTGTTTTGAAGAAAAACTCTATCCCGAGATAAACCCACACCATGGAGATTTTGTAATTCTTCCATTCTTCCTTCCAAGCCTCTTTTTTAAAATAAAAATTAGAATTTTAATTTTGCTCCTCATAAAATGAATTATTTTCTTGAGTCGATGGTTTATCAGAAATAATCTTTGTACCTCTTAAGGTAGGGATAAGATCTGCGTACACCCTACCCTCCTCAGACCTCATTTATGAGATTACATGTTGTTATTGTATAAAATAAATTATTGCATGATTTGCAAAGAATGAATAGTTATTGTTAAATTGTGAAAAATAAAAAGAGAAAAAAGATCGTGTGCAAAAGAAAAATTGATGTATACATTAAAGGCGTAAAATATTAAATAAATATCTCCCAATATACTAATAATTTGACAATATGACATTTAGTGGGTGAATGAAAGGCAGCGAATTTAATTTTCTGAGCTACTCCATTCGTTACATAATAAATGATGTTTTAGATTTTTTATTTTATTTTAAAATAAGAGATATTTTAGAATTTTAAGAAAAAATTGACCTTAGATTGGAACAAGTGTTTCAATAAATTTGAAATAATATTTTGATAAAATTATATAATTCTTAAAGTAAATGAATATGAAATGAATTTGAAGAAATCATAAGTTTCATCTTCATTTGTTTTATATGTTATAGACTTTTGGTAAATACATCTTGATTTCAAGAATGTGAACTTATTCATTGTCTTCTTTTAATGAAAGAACATACTTTTCAAGAATTATTTGGCCTAAAAAATAGTGCTTATTTTTCTTTGAAAAAGGAAAGCAATCCATAAACACTTTCTCTTGAAAATATTTGAGAGACATTGATCAAAAGGTGAAATCACAGATTCAAGAATAGAAGAGCAACATTTTTGAGTGCTACTTGTTGTGTGGATTAGTTGAATCCCAAAGATAGAGTTGTCATTTATTCTTCCGTTTGCTCGTGGGAGAGACTCCAACTAACTTCAAGAAATGTCTTGACGTGCCTCTAAGACAAGAAAGTCCTATTTTGAGTTTCTAATATTATTATCATTTGTGTTATAACAATTTAATGATAATTCAGTTTGAGCAGTTGAAATATATTATTATCCTTGTTCTAACAATTTGAAGCTAGTTGTCTCTATGAGTTCAACAAATACACACGTCGCGTAGAAAGACAGATAGATTCTGATCCGACCCAACGTCAGAGGGCCTTTGATCAATTAGAGAGGCCGGATCCTCCTTAAACAAATAGTTCTCATGCTGAGGATTCAATTGGTATATTGCATACATTGGCATAAAACTTGTAATGTATCAGGTGACATGCAATGCTTTAAAACTTCAATACGTCATATGAGAGTCCCCATTCATTGAGCACATGATTAAAAGAGTTTTAGGATAAGTACCGCTACAATAAATCGCTTTAAAGAGGGTGAGTGTAATCACCCTCTCTGGGTGGAATATCACCCCTTAGATCAAAGGGGACGATTTTTAGTCGCCCTTCAAGTCGTCGTATTACGTCCGTTGTCTTATATCAAGAAGGGTGATTTTTCACGTCGCCGCCTTTGGTAAGGACCAAATTGGGCGACTACACTCGCCCTTTTTGGGATCGATCAAATAGGGTGACGATACTCACCCTTTTTGATATGGTTCAAAAAAGAGCAAAAATTAAATGCACCATCTAGGATTCGAACCCTGGTCTGAACCGTGACAACGTACTATTCTACCACTAAACCACTAGTTATGCAATATTAATCACTGCAAATACACCCCCAGCCAAGAATCGAACCTGAGCCTTTAAGCACAAGTAATGATTGTTCTTAGAACATGGTTGTGCTTTGAGAACAATAACTTGTTGTTAGGCTAATTGGATACTAGAGTTATGATTACCATTACTTGTCCTAAAACTCTTTTGATCGTGTATCTAATAGATGTGGACTCTAATATGATTAATTAAAGTGTTATTATAATATTTAAATAGTATCAAATCTTTTTATGTACTTCATTTTATTTATTTATGACTTTTTAGACTAATATTGATCTTTTAAGTATTATTACATGTTCTAAAACTCTTTTGATCATGTGTACAATTGATGGGGACTCTCATATGATACATTAAAGTGTTATTATAATATTTAAATAGTATCAAATTTTTATTTTTTATTTTATTTATTTATGGCTTTTTAGACAAATATTGACCATTTAAGTACTATAAAAAATGATACTATTTAAATATTATAATAACACTTTAATGTATCATGAGAGCCCCCATCAATTAAACACATGATCAAAAGAGTTTTAGAACAAGTAATGATACTTAAAAGATCAATATTTATCTAAAAAATCATAAATAAATAAAATGAAGAAAATAAAAAGATTTGATACTATTTAAATATTATAACAACACTTTAATTAATCATATTAGAGTCCACATCTATTAGATACATGATCAAAAGAGTTTTAGGACAAATAATGGTAATCATAACTCTAGTATCCAATTAGTCTAACAACAAGTTATTGTTCTTAAAGCACAACCATGTTCTAAGAACAATCATTACTTGTGCTTAAACTCTTTGGATCATGTGTTCAATTTATGGGAACTCTCATATGATGTATTAAAGTATTATTATAATGGTTAAATAGTATCAAGTCTTTTTATTTATTTTATTTTATTTATTTATGACTTTTAAGATAAATATTGACCTTTTAAGTACCATTATTTTTCCTAAAACTCTTTTGTTCATGTGTTAAATAGAGGAGAACTCTCATACGATGTATTAAAGTGTTGTTATAATGTTTAAATAAGGGTATCTCATTTTTTATTTTATTTCATCTATTTATGTCTTTGTTTAGACAAATATTGTCCTTTTAAGTACCATTACTCCTCTTAAAACTCTTTTGATCACGTGTTCAATGGACGGAGACTCTCATATGATGTACTAAAGTGTTATTATAATGTTTAAATAGTGACATATTCTTTTCTTTTATTTATGTTTGTTTAGACAAATATTGTCCTTGACCTATATCACATGGATAATTATTGACCTGCGTGAAGTCGAACCTAAATGATAAGTGTTAGCTATCGACTACAGTCGGTTTATGGTATTACCTATCCATGGTCCCTTAGATATATACAATTTAGGGTTTGGGGTTTGACGTTTGGATTTTGGATTTGGGGGTTTGAGTTTGAATTTTTTTTTTTTAAATTTTTTTCCCGTTTGACTAGTTCAGATTCAGCATGTTTCCCATTCCAACAATTACCTTTATTTTTCTAATTTATCATCGATCAAAATGGTCTAAACTTGTTCTAAGCATTGAGTTATTATAGAGCAACATGATTTATTTTCGATTTGACTTATAACTGGACCAACACACTTAGCTTTATTTCGATCGATCGGCCGATCATAATTTTTTTTACAACAAGTCTATTAATTGACAATGGTAAATTTGAAGAAACATTAAAACTAATACCGAAACAAGCAAAATAAGTAAAAATAACACTATTTCGACCAACAAAAAAGGCTAAAGTTTCAAGTCTAATAATATACCAAGATGAATTTACAAAACTAAAAACAGAAAAAATACGATCGAACCAAGTAAAATAAGTAAAAATAACACATATTTAAATAAAAAAAAGACTAAAGTTTCAAAAAATTGAAAAAATTGAGATTTTGATAGAAACGAAGAAAGAGAGACTCATTCATACTTTAGGAGAAAAGGAAGTGAACTTTTATATACTTTAATACAAATATAAAAGACTTAAAGGTACAAGTTTAAAACTCTAAATTTTTAAAAATTATAAAGTGACCCCAGATCCATGAAACTCTAATTCATAAAAAAAAAAAATCTGTTAACTAATTTAACTTTGAGGGTGACCTTCTTGCAGAATCTTCTCCAAACACTAACGTAAATCGAGAAGAGTATGTTTTTCTGATTTTTGTTTTACACTTAAAACACAAAAACATGTGAACTATATACCCTTCTCTCTCATTTGACTAAAAAGCCGTTAAAGAACCTTAAAAGTTAAAACAGTAAAAAAAGGTGAGAGACATCACAATCATCTTCCTAATCATTATTACATTTCCTTAAATTTTGCTCACACAAATACTGACAACTAAAAACCTCATTAAGCTAAAAGAAAACTACTTCATTACCAAAATTACAAATACACCCTCCCCATTTGCAAACTTCATCCCTTGTAGGTCCCACGTCACTCCCACCACCAAATGGGCCCCACTTCCCCGAAAAAGTTCAAATATGTCATAAATTATTAGAAGTGGTTCACTTATGTCATTTGTTAATAGTTGACTCATTTATGTCGTTGTCGTTATCAACATGTAGGGCTGTTATCGGTCTGGTCCGGGTATCGACAGATCCGGACCGGACCGATAAGGTATCGATTCCGGACCGATAAGGTTTCGGTCCTGGGATGAGATCCGAGACCGAACCAAAACCTTATCGGTCCGGTTATCGGTCCGGACCGGTAAGATTTTTCCGGGTCGGGTCCAGGGTTCGTTTTTTTTTTTTAAAATTGAATTTTCAATATTGAAATTGACATTCTCGGACACATTACTACGAAATTTGGACGTTGAAATCTATTGTATATCGCGAGATATTTAACTTTGAAAAGGAAAAAAACATAACGATTTGGGGGAAAAGTGAATTTGATTGACAAGACAGACGTTATTTGATAAATCGACTGCTCCAAACTGGCTTATGTCCGGCCCCGTCTCGAATAATTACGCGAAATCAAAAAAATAAAAATTAAGTCAAACGGACATCCGAGCGCAAAGTTATGACCATTTAAAGTTTCACTAATTTACAATTACTTTACTTTCTTCTCTTCCTACCTATATTTTATATGTCAATGCTTCAAATTAAAACATAAAGTCTACATCACATATATTTAAAACATGTAAAATAGTCCAAAATTAGGGAATATTGCAATTAAATATAATTAGGGCTTCATTGGAAATTTGGAGGGGTGATGTTATCGGGTATTTTACCGAGTTAATGGTCCGACTCCTTATCGGTTCGGGTAATTTTTTGATACTCGTATCCGGACCGTTAATTTTTCGGTCCGAGTTTATCGGTCCGGTTCTTGGGTAATTATCGGGAGTATCCGAACCGCTAACAGCCCTACCAACATGACTCATCCATGTTATTTTTTTATTAACACCGATTTTACAATACTCTCATTTTTCATTAACGTCGATTTTACAATATTCCTATTTTTCATTAGCACCGATTTTACAATACTCCAATTTTTCATTAATGTTAATGAAAAATGACATAAATAAACTATTTTGATTACGATAATAATATAAATAAGTCAACTATTAACGAGTGACATAAATGAATGATTTTTAATAATTTCATAACATATTTGAGTTTTTCCCAAAACGACAGCCACACCTCTTGCACATTGCCTTAAGTTTTTGCTTACACATTACTGTCAAGTTGTCAACTAAAACCTCATTAAGCTAAAAGAAAACCACTTCACTGCTAAAATTACAAATACACCCTCTTCCCCCCACCCCTCCTCCCAAGAACCACCGTCACCCTTGTAGGTCCCACTTCATTACCACCACCAAATTGGGCCCCATACACCCCCCACCCCACATCACAGTCCCACAGGCCACACCTCTTGCTCTCTCTACTACTCTGAGATCATCAAAGATCTGTTTTCCTTGTGTATTACGCGTTGAACTTTCAACTTTATTTTTTTCTTTTTTCTTATTCAACTCTATATTCTGAATTGTGATTGATTCTCTGATCTCCCACTTACTTACAGCTCAACATTGAAGAGACATTTCTAGAGAGAGAAAGATAGGAGAGAGAAAGACATTAGTACTATTACTACTATACATTAACTTGGGGTTTCTCTCAAACAAACAAGTAAAGATCAAGAATCTACCTACCCACTACTCCATTTATGAAGATTAAAATTTTCCCACATATTATAATATTCCATACATTTTTATACACACCCAATTCTTTATAGTGTACAATGTGTATGTTTGTACATCATTTTCAATCATTCTTGAATTAAGGGGTTCTTGTTTCTTGTAATGGGTGTTCAATAAACTTCTTTGGTATGTTTTATTGTGTGTTTAGTGAAGTGGGTCTTGATTGTTAGAGGTGTTTGAAGTGTATTTTGTGGAGTTTAATGGATACTAAAGGGAGACTTATTGCTGGTTCACATAATAGAAATGAGTTTGTTCTTATCAATGCTGAAGAAGTTGGTAAAGTAAGTGCTTTAAAAATCCAATCTTTGTTAAATTTTATTCTATTACTATAAGTTTATTTGTAGCTCCATAGTGTGATGTTTGATGAGATTTGAGGATCTAGTGTTGTTTTTGAGATGTACTTTTGTGTCGGTGGTAGTGTTCTTGACTGTGTTTTTTATCCTGATATCTTGCTTTCTTATTATTTCCTTGAATTTATGCATTGACTATGTTTCTTTTGAGTCGAGGGTATATTGGAAACAAACTCTCTACTCCACAAAGGTAGAGGTGCGTATATCCTACTCTCCCCAGACCCACTTGTGGAAATACATTGGGTATGTTGTTGTTGGTAGTGTTCTTGACTGCATTTGTCCTTTTGAGGTTGCATATTTGCTCATTTCCTTATTTTGTGCTAAAAGTTTTAAGCTTTCATAGTACCATGCCATTAACTTGAAGACCAAGTTGGATTTCACTTGTTTTTGTAAATTCCTAGATTTCAATGCTTTATTATGACTGTCCAAAATTGGATCTTTCAGCTCATGTCAATAAGTTACATTAATTTCCAGCTAGCTAAAGCCTTCTTTCTTGCAATTTTTTGGGCAAAGTTTGCTTGTATGTGATAGCAGGGATTTTGTTAGCTAATAGATTATTAATATGTTAAATGTGGATATAGATACAAAGTATGGAACCTCTTGATCTGACTAATTATGATCTCTTTGTGCTGTTGCTTGATTGCAGGTAACTTCTGTAAAAGAATTGAGTGGGCAGATTTGCCATATTTGTGAAGATGAGATCGAAATAACGGTAGATGGGGAGCCATTTGTTGCTTGCAATGAATGTGCATTTCCTGTTTGCAGACCTTGCTATGAGTATGAAAGGAGAGAGGGGAATCAAGCTTGCCCTCAATGCAAAACTAGGTACAAGCGTATAAAAGGAAGTCCCCGAGTTGAAGGGGACGAAGAAGAAGATGAATTTGATGATTTAGACTATGAGTTTGACCCTCATCAAACTGCTGAGGCTGCCCTTTCTGCTCGCCTTAACGTTGGCCGGGGGAATCCTAATGCTTCCGGATATGCTACCCCGTCAGAGATGGATCCTGCTGCTCTTGGCACAGAGATCCCTCTTCTTACTTATGGTCAAGAGGTAATGACTCACGATTTGTTATCTTGGTGTTCATAATTTGCTAGATTTAAACTATGGATAATTACATTTTTGGACCATTCAAAAGAATAATAGCCAGTAAATGTATAGGTTTTGTATATTAAGTATATGTATACATATAATGTACATAAATATACATACAATATAAATAATCAGCGTGTAGATTTGTATATTTGGCTAGAGCCTGTAAATTGTAATTGTAATTGATTTCGGCTGATGGGCCAAAAATGAAAAAAATCCCTTTAAACTAAAGAATTAGTATATTGTTTTGCAGGAGGATGGAATTTCAGCGGACAAACATGCTCTTATAATCCCACCATTTATGAGTCGTGGAAAGAGAGTTCATCCAGTTTCGGATTCTTCCATGTCGTGTAAGTTAATTAGAATTTGTTGTTTTAATTCATTGGCCAATTTGTGAACTATAGAGGTTTAATATGGCTGGTGTTTGCAGTGCCTTCTCGCCCCATGGATCCTAAGAAAGACCTGGCAGTTTATGGGTATGGTAGTGTTGCATGGAAAGAAAGAATGGAGGACTGGAAGAAAAAACAGAACGATAAATTACAAATAGTTAAAGGTGGTAACAATGATGGAGATGAGCTGGATCCTGATTTGCCCAAGTAGGTTCCATTTTCTTTTATTTTCTCAATCTCTTAAGTGAGTATTCATGATGATATGACTTGTTTGTTTTAATCTTGGCAATGGTAATTTGACTTAGCAAGTGCAGACAAATTGTAGCATTCTGAATGATTATGTATTGGTAGTCTAGTATGAGGCCAAAGAGTTGGTCATGTGTTTATCTTTTAGGTCATACTAATGGAGACAACCTGTTTCTTAAGTCATGGAATTTGGGGCCTTTCAACACGGCATCTTAGGCTCTATCCAAGTTTTGCAATCTTCCAAAAATTAGTTAACTATCATTGTGTCACTAAGTACATATATGGAAATATAAGCTGTTCTGAGTGGGGATAAAATTTAAAAACACCTGAGTCCCCTTCATAACTGTTTCTTTCTATTCTGGGTTGGATTGGTTTGACAACTCGTATGTAATTGTTATTCATCAAATCAAATTTCCACACTAATGGGATTTGTTCTGCTCTTCCCCACTCTTGTGGGAGGATCCGGTGATTTTTTTGGACAAAATAAACCTGGCATAGTTAAGTTATTACTTAACGGGCTTTGATCAAAAGCTATAAACCATATGCAAGTCGCACTTATCCAGTAAAAGAAAATGGAAAATTAAGTGGAAGAATGCTGTAGGATTAGTTAGGAACTCAGGTGTGCTTTTGGTGCACAAACCATTTTGGTTCAAGAGTCTTTATTTCAATTTTAATTTTTTGGGTAGATTAATAAGAAAAAAGGCAAAAGAGGACGAAACGGAAAGCATGATATTCAAATACAGATTCCACTACTGGAGTAAATACCTTATTATTTTTCTTTGATTGCCCTTTATGGGCTGCCCACTTGCCCTTGATTGATTGAAACTAATAAGGGAGTTCAAAATTCAACTCATAATTATATATGGTTAGAGATGATGCTCTGAAAAATAGTAAAAGCTGGAAACTAATGTAGTCCACTAAGCACACTTTTGGTTACGAGTATCATGGAAAATAATTCTTGTATAAAAGACTATTGTTTTATACTTTGTTCGGCTACCATTTCAAATTTGGTATTGTTAATACCAGTATTATTTCATACAAGAATCATTGTATATTATTTTATTCGACACTAAGCGTGGGTTAACAATACAATAATTAGCTACACATGGACAAAAATCACTATATTGCCCTTCTTCCGAATCCTTTTCTTTGCACCTTTGGGCATTTCTAAGGTTATAACTGGAAACAAGACTTTATTCTAAATGTTGTTTAGTGCTTTATTTGACTGTTTTTGAAATCCTGAGATTTATCTCTCTTCCTATAACCATTTTGCAGGATGGATGAAGGCAGACAACCACTTTCAAGAAAGATGCCTATTGCGTCTAGCAAGCTAAGCCCATACAGATTAATCATTTTACTTCGACTTGTAATTCTTGGGCTCTTTTTCCACTATAGAATAAGGCATCCTGTCAATGATGCTTATGGATTGTGGCTGACATCTATTATATGTGAAATATGGTTTGCCGTATCCTGGATATTTGATCAGTTTCCAAAATGGGTTCCCATTCAGCGAGAGACATACCTAGATAGGCTATCACTGAGGTATACATTTTTTATTGCATGCAATGTATTATTGACATTTTTACCCCTTTATTGTGTCCTAACCTATACTCTGTTGTATATTTTTCTTAGGTATGAAAAAGAAGGGAAGCCTTCTGACTTAGCCCATATTGACATTTTTGTTAGTACAGTGGATCCATTGAAAGAGCCTCCGCTTATTACTGCAAATACTGTTCTCTCCATTCTTGCTGTGGATTATCCGGTGGACAAGGTTTCATGCTACGTCTCTGACGATGGTGCCGCCATGCTTACTTTTGAGGCACTATCTGAAACATCTGAGTTTGCAAGGAAATGGGTCCCGTTCTGCAAGAAATTCCAAATAGAGCCTCGAGCCCCCGAGTGGTATTTCGCTCAGAAGGTTGATTATTTGAAGAACAAAGTAAATGCATCATTTGTGAGGGAACGCCGTGCCATGAAGGTGCACAATTTATTTGAATTTTCACTCTGCTTCCTCGATTGTTAATAATTATTGGTGAAGACATAAACTAACTTGGTACCATTTTTGGCACAGAGAGACTATGAAGAATTTAAGGTTCGGATAAATGGATTGGTTGCTACTGCACAAAAGGTTCCCGAGGATGGTTGGACCATGCAAGACGGAACTCCCTGGCCGGGAAATAATGTCAGGGATCATCCAGGAATGATTCAGGTTTTGTTTTGCTTCTCTTTCATACTCCAATTTCAAGGGGAAAGTTTAAAATGTTAAAAACTTAAAATTGTGAACTAAACTGTTTCATTTCTTTACGCAGGTCTTTCTGGGTCATGATGGTGTCCGTGATATTGAAGGCAAGGTACTTCCTCGCCTTATTTATGTTTCTCGTGAGAAGAGGCCAGGATTTGATCACCACAAAAAGGCTGGTGCCATGAATGCTTTGGTAAGTCGTCTTCCATCTTCTTTTTTCTTCCTTCTGAAAATATAGCTTTAGATTTACTCCAGTGGCTATCGACAAACTTTAAAATGTGATTGTAGATGCGGGTGTCAGCGGTTATCTCAAATGCTCCTTATTTACTCAACGTGGATTGTGATCACTATATAAATAACAGTAAGGCATTGCGAGAAGCTATGTGCTTTATGATGGACCCCACTTCAGGAAAGAAAATATGCTACGTTCAATTTCCTCAAAGATTTGATGGCATTGATCGACATGATAGATACTCTAACCGCAATGTGGTCTTCTTTGATGTGCGTAACCTACCTTTAGTTATTTTGTTTATGCGATGTTTCACAGATCCATATCTTATTTATCTGTGTTTATGCCTCAGCTACCTTACTGAAGCTGATTTTATGTTTTTGCGAACAGATAAACATGAAAGGACTTGATGGGATCCAGGGTCCAATTTATGTGGGAACTGGATGCGTCTTCAGGAGGCAAGCACTTTATGGATATGATGCTCCCAAGAAGGCAAAACCTCCAGGAAAAACGTGCAATTGTTGGCCGAACTGGTGTTGCTTTTTTTGTAAATCTAGAAAGAAGCATAAGAAGGGGAAAATGAGCAAGGATAAAAAGAAGATAAGAGGCAAGGATGCTTCAACTCAGATTCATGCTCTTGAGAATATTGAGGAAGGAATTGCAGGTAGGAAAAAAAGGAACTTTGAGATGCAACCACTGACTAATTCTAGCCGAAAGTCTTAAATAGATAGATGAATTTGGATTTATTTTCTACTTGCATATTTGTTACTCTCTCCGTCCCAATTTATGTGACACGCTTTCCTTTTTAGTTAGTCCCAAAAAAGAATGACACCTTTCTATATTTAGTAACAATTTAACTTCCCATTTTATCCTTAATGAGATGATTTATAGGCACATAAATATTTATGGTTTATTTTTTACCACAAATTTGAAAAGTTTTTCTTTCATTCTTAAATTCCGTGTTGAGTCAAACACCTTCACATAAATTGGGACAAAGAGTAATTATTATCATTACAAAATAACTTTCTCTTTATTTACTTTTACGACACGTTATTTCCTTGTTCATGCTAGAGCCTTTTTAGATATATGTTTGTGTATCTACTGCTAACAAAGCAATGTGATACAGGAATAGATAGTGAAAAAGCAGTCCTCATGCCTCGAATAAAACTCGAGAAGAAATTTGGACAATCACCAGTATTTGTTGCTTCAACACTTCTAGAAGACGGTGGTGTTCCTCCAGGAGCATCGTCAGCATCTCTCCTGAAAGAAGCCATCCATGTTATTAGTTGTGGTTTCGAAGACAAAACAGAATGGGGTAAAGAGGTAAAAGAATTACTTGATTTCTAACCTTTTTAGATTTGTTCTTAGCTGGAGATGCATTTTGTGTTTGGGCTCACTTTTCATGTTTTACCAGGTAGGATGGATTTATGGATCTGTTACTGAGGATATTTTAACTGGGTTCAAAATGCATTGCCATGGTTGGAGGTCTGTGTACTGCATGCCCAAAAGGCCTGCATTTAAGGGGTCAGCTCCTATAAATCTTTCAGATCGTCTGCATCAGGTTCTGCGGTGGGCCTTGGGATCCGTTGAGATTTTCTTTAGTAAACATTGTCCCATTTGGTATGGATATGGGTGTGGTCTTAAACCATTGGAGCGGTTTTCATACATAAACTCAATTGTCTATCCATTGACTTCCCTCCCTCTGCTTGCATATTGTACATTGCCAGCCATCTGTTTACTTACCGGGAAATTCATTGTTCCAGAGGTACGGCTTCCCCTTCACCGTTTCCTGTTATTAAGTTCTTTGATCTTATTCACTTGGTCATGTTACATGAACAGTGTATCAATGTATATTGAACAATTTTTAGAAAATGACAAAAATGGTCCCTTATGTTTGAGGGTAGGTTCAAAAGTCCTTTGAGTATGCATTGGACAATTTGGTCCTTTAAGTTTGGCAAAAGTTAACACTTTAGAGCCCATACAGAGTCATTCCAATCTCGGACGTCTATGTTTCTTCACCCTGGACTATGATTGTGACCGCCGACTTGAAATTTCACCATCTTCAGTTCCAGTAAAATTTTAATAACATGATACAACAACATACTCAGTGTAATCCCACAAGTGGGGTCTGGTTTAATAACATGATAGAACAAAAATAAAACATCATAAACTTTTCTTCAACTCATCTCATTTTTTTTGCTGACTATTCTTTGGTGTCTGCAGCTTAGCAACTATGCTAGCATTGTGTTCATGGCCCTTTTTATATCAATTGCTGCCACTACTATTCTGGAGATACGATGGGGAGGTGTTGGCATCGATGACATGTGGAGAAATGAGCAATTCTGGGTTATTGGTGGTGTCTCATCCCACTTTTTTGCTCTTCTCCAAGGTCTTCTTAAAGTTTTGGCTGGTGTCAACACAAGCTTCACCGTCACATCAAAAGCAGCAGATGACGGGGAGTTTTCCGAGCTTTACCTCTTCAAGTGGACATCCTTGTTGATCCCTCCAATGACCTTGTTAGTTATGAATATCATAGGAGTTGTAGTTGGAGTTTCAGATGCAATCAACAATGGGTATGATTCGTGGGGTCCTTTATTTGGAAGGCTTTTCTTCGCCTTATGGGTGATTGTTCATTTGTACCCCTTCCTCAAAGGGATGATGGGGAGACAAAGCAACGTTCCCACTATCATTCTAGTGTGGTCTATCCTTCTGGCTTCTATCCTTTCCTTATTGTGGGTCCGAGTCAACCCATTCAGGTCAAAAGGTGGACTCTCATTAGAAGTATGTGGGTTGGACTGCCAGTAAAATAGGAGACGCATAAATGGCTCAAGTGTATATGAGAACGATCGGGGGAGAAGTTTAATCCCCTAACAATGGTGTTCGATCATCAATGAATACGAGGAAGAGCGCTGGTGATTGTGTATAGATTAAGGCAGGTAGCAGACACATTGATATTTGTTTGCATAGTGTTTCTTGATTCTTTTTGATACGTTTTGGGATTTGTGGCTGTCGGGTGGAGTTGCAATATTTGTAATCCCAAAAGAACATAAAATTAGTTGTCATAAGTTATATCCCCTTCTCAATAAGGGATTTCACATGGAAATGTTTTTGGTCATTAGTCGTTAAGGACCCTTGTTCCACGGTTGCCATTTGAAAGGAAGTGTAGTTGGATTCTGGTGTTTTGTTCTATAACTTGTATTTTCATTATCATTCTGGATGCCCAGATTCTTGCACTGTATAATTTTTTTTCTTGCTTCAGCGCTAAACATTGTAGTCGATACTGTGAACTGGCAAAACATTTTGATTGTTGCGTTAAAATCCGTTTGCTAATCACTATGGTTTAATGTGATCTTGGTAGAACCATAGTATTAGTACAGACCTATGCAGTTCAATGTGAAATTTGCAAAGACTCAGTTCTGTAGCTGAATCTCTAAAATATAGCTTCTTGTCAAGACATTCTCTAGCTTTTCTTTTCACAATTTCTGATTTTATCATTTCATTTCCAACTTTGTAGTAGAAAAATCTTTTAAGTAGATCATAGGCCCCCTTCCCATTATGACAATGGTGCAGAATGACTTGCATTAGAACAATAAATGAGTTTGCACCATAAACAATAGCAGAAACAAAAGAAAAGTTGAACAGATGGAAGTATGGATAGCATAAGATGACAAGGAATTGTAAAAGAAAATAGAGTAATACTCCTCCGTTCCCCAATAAGTGATGTTTTAGGTTTTTCATTTTGTGTCAAAATGAGTGATGCTTTAGGATTTTAAGAATAAATTGACTATTTCTGGGAGCGAACTCTGGGTGAATATGAAGCGCATGGATACAAGTTATGCCTTGGAATGAAAGAGAATTCCGAATCCGCTTTGTGTACGAACAAGAAAGCTATAAGTAATGCAACTATGAATCTCATAATTTATAACTAACTCGAATATTTTTTTATTTTTTGACTCAATTTCAGAAAAAATAAAATAATACTTTATTCTTTCAAAATTATCCTGATTTACATAATAAAAAATCATTAAGTAACTTTTCTTTTTTAAGCATTAATTAAGAGTAAATTAGAAAAAACACTCATAATTTTTTAAGAGTGAATAATTTCTTAAGTGATGTGAAGCTAAACGCACAATTATTATGGAACGGAGGGAGTAAATAGAGAGGAAAACAAAGATCATTTGCTATCTCTCCTTTTTAACTACCATAGTAAATAGTAATTATTTCCATTCATTTTAGTTTATACTTTATAGTAATGATGTTTGACTTTGACCAAATTCAAAAAAGTTTTTGCACTATTCATTCGGTTTTTTCCTACTTGAATGCTGCTGTTAAGTTGGAAGGCTAAGGCCTATACCTGTCTAAGGTGTCGGGTTGATCCGAAACCGGATCGATTGAACCGGTACAAAATCCGGTCCGGTTCGGATCGGTAAAGATTACCGGGTTGGAAGTTGGTTTGGCCCCAACCCCAATCCGCACGGGTTACAGAAAAATCTGATAAGGATCCGGACCGGTTGAACCGGTAACGGGAAATCGGTAACCTTATCGGTTAACCGGTCCGGTAAGGAAAAAAATAAAAATTAAAGGGTTGTTGGTGCCCAACGATAACATTACCGTTAGGGCCGGGGGTAGAAGGCCTGGGGGGAGGGGCCAACGGTCAGTGGACCGTTTGACTTTTTTTAATTTTTTTTTTTGTTAATTATATTTTTATCCTTTAAAAAATCTATAAATACTCTACATTTTTCTCATTTTTATCACACAATTATTTCTACAATTCTCTCAATTTTCATACTCTCTTAATTCTCTATATTATCAATTCTCAAGTTATTATTATTATTATTAATTTTCAAAGTAGCAAGACTTCGAGCTTGGGCCTTCGAGTTTCAATTAAATTCTGAATCCCGAAGTTTGGTACACTCGTTTCATTCTCTAATTATTTTATTAAATTATCATATTTATTTGTTGATTATTTAAATATTTTATAATGTCTTTGCTAAAGGAAATTGGGTCGGGACTGCGCCGTAAATCTAGTTCAAGGGATAAAAAATCTATAGATTCTTCATCATCTAATCAAAATATAGACTATGATCAAATGCAAGAAGATTTTGAAATAGAAGATAATGAATATGATAACGTTTAATTAGATAATATTGTTGAACTTGAAGAAACTGAACCTCCTACACCTACTAGTGTTCCTTCTGTCAATGTTGACACTGCTTGTGGTAGTCGTAGACCTCCTTTACCAGAAGTTACAGAACCAGAAGTAAGGAGAAAAATGAGTAAAGTGTGGCTCTTTTATGATAGAGTTGGGGACACTGATAGAGATAGATGTAACATTTGTGGGAAAACTTACAAACATAAGAGAGGGGGTGATGACGGGGGATTGGCACTATAGGTAGTCATTTATTGAAAGATCATCCGCTACAATGGGGTGTTGCCACTGATTTAGAACCCGATCAACAATAACTTAATCCATTAACTGGGTGTGGTGGCTAAGTACGATCCAAAGAAGGATCGCATCGAATTAGCAAAAATGATTGTCGGAGGTTGTTTATCTTTTTTTTTTGCTTCTTCTTCATATTTAATTACATATATTCAAAGAGTATATAATCCTTGTTTTACAGGTGTTCCTCGTAGTACTTGTAGAGCCGATGTTTTTATTATAATGATTATGTTATTTTTTTGCAATATTTGTTCACTAATCTTCCATGCCTAGTTAATTTTACTGCAAACATTGAGCATGCTTTAAACGGTTATGATTATTTAACAATTACTTGTCATTGGATTGATGAAAATTTTAAAATTGAAAAACGTATTATTGTTTTTGCGTATGACGAGAATCAAAGTCATACTGAAAAATATATAAGCGAAACTATTTGTGCTTATGCCAAAAATTATAATCTTTATAAAAAAAATACTTTGTATATCATTCGATAATGCATCTAATAATACTGCTGCTGTAGATCTTTTAAAAGTGGAATTAGAACAGCCACTTCCTGATATATTTCATATTCGTTGTGCTTGTCATATTTATAATTTAATTGTAAAAAGTGATCTTGAAATATTTGCAACTGAAATACAATTTGTCAAAAGAGCTGTTGAAGTTATTCAAGGTAATAATAGAAAAAATAGACTTATAGAATTTAAAGAAAAATGTATACAATTTGATTTGAGACCTAAATTCATGCCACAAGAGATTATTACACGGTGAAATTATACTTATTTATTTTTAAAAGAACATTATAAGTATAAAGACCCCATAACACATGTTTCAAATGCTCATTGTAAGAACGCGATTTATATGTTAACCGACGATGTTTGGAAATCAATTGCTGAACTTTTAAAGTTTTTACGTAAATTTTACACTGCTACTGTTGAATTTTCGGGATCTTATTACCCAACAGTTTGTAATGCTTTAGCTCATATAGTTGAAATTTCATATTTACTTTATGGTTTAAAATCAAATATAAAATATAAAGCTGCAGTTACAGTTATGTTTGAAAAATTTATTTTTTTTCCTATTCCTGATATTTATTGTATTGGTGCAGTTTTAAATCCTTTTGTTAAACAAATAGATTGTCATAATTTAATATTTAGTTTATATACTTATATGAAAGTAGGTGAAACAAAAACTCCATCTTCATTTGATTGCATATGTAAACTTGATACTAATTTAGCTAAATTATATGATTATTATGCTACATTACATGACAACAACAACTCTGCAACTAATATTTCTTTTAGTTATGTTTCTGCTTCCGTGTCTACATCTGCAGGATTCGATGAAAATGAATCTTTATCTATATGGAGCACTTTTGCAACAACACAAGCAAGCACAACTCGAAATTGTGATGAGATGCAGTTTTATTTGCAAAAGCCAACGGAGCTGAAGAAGAACTTTCAACCTTTACAATGGTGACAGGATAACAAAAGATAATTTTCGGTACTAGCAGCTATGGTACGAGATGTTCTTAATGTGCCTATCTCAACAGTGGCTTCTGAAAGTGCATTCAGCCAAACACGAGATCAAATAGGAGACACATGTCACTCATTGGGCGGAAGCACATTAGAAGTGTTAGTATGCTTAAGAGATTTGATCAGATTAGAGAGAAGAAATCAAGGATATGAAGACGTCGACTCTCCGGAAGATGAAGAAATCGACAATATTTTGGAAATCGGGAGCGCAACCGAGACTGAAATTAATACTCCAAATTTAGAGGCTATAGAGCAACCTATAAATTAAGAAGAACTTGCAAGAAGGATGCATAATATGTAAATAACAATTATTATTACTTCATTATGTACTCTTATTAACAATTAACATTATGAATAATGAAAGTTCGAAAGTTTACATCTTATCATTAGTTTTTATTTTATTATCTCTTTAGTTGTTATTTGTTAACTTATCTTATGTCTACTAATTTAATAAATTAATAAATTTTCGGAATAAAAAAAATTTAAAAAATTTAATATAGTTTATATAACTACAATATAACTAGAAAGTATAAAGTTATAAACTATATTATATTATTATATTACATATTTAATTTGAATTTAGTTAGATTTTCGAAATTTATATAAAAAAAAAACCCGGACCGATAGGCCCGGTTCGACCCGGACCCGCACGGGCCGACTGGAAATCCGGTAATGAACCGAATCGGTAGGCCCGGTAAGCCAGTGGACCGGACCACTAATCGGTCCGGAACCGGTTCAACCCGATAACGAGCTACCGATCCGGTTCGGGTCAATCCGTTAGACAGGTATACTAAGGCCTGGTCTCACTCCACTTGGCCAAAACCTTCTTTGGACTTCAATGCCCATCCTACCCTTAGCCTTACACTGACCTACACAAATTTTTTAAGCACATTTTGAAAACTTTTGTTAGCTTTTTAATAGCAGTAGGCGACCCTTTTCTCGTTTAGCTCACAGAAGTTTTTACTCCTTTTTGTTATAGTGTAATAGTAAGTTCTATTACCCACATTAGCTCTTCCTTTGTCTCAAAAGGTGGAATCTCCTACTCCAGGAGTCCCATACTCCGGCCCAATAGAATTTATGGAAAAGTTAAATCACGGTGACTTATTGTACTAGTTACTGCTACAACTAGTGTTATATTAGTACTCCATTCGTTCCAATTTAAGTGTCTTAATTTAACTTGATACGAAGTTTAAGAAATAAAGGGAGACTTTTGAATCTTATGATATTAAATTAAAGATGTGTGAGGTCTTTTAAATCTTGTGGTCTTAAACTTGTCTTAAAATTGAAAAACTTACTAAATATAAAAAGAGACACTCTTTTTAGGACAGACCAAAAAAAAAAATAAGACACTTAATTGGGACGGAAGGAGTATATTGCTAGTGAACTTACAGAGCTAGTTGTAAAGCTAGAAAAAATCAAAATAAGATAATATATAGAACTTAACAAAAGAAATATATATAGAATTAGGGATAATTAAAATTGTCCGCATGCGCAGCTCAACTGGTTATCAAAGGGGATAATTGAAAAAAGGGATAATTAAAATTTAAAAAAAAATTCAAAGAAATATGTTATTTTTTTTCGGAACAAAACAAAAAGGAAAGAGTGACAAAAATAGAAAAAGGGAGTTACCATTTGCAGTAAATAGCTCAAAAAGTTGTAGAATTTTCATCATTCTTTTCAAGGCCAAAATCTAACTTCCTCGTGATGACTTGTGGTTCTGAAGTCTTAGTTATAGCTAAAACTTGTAGCAAAGGTAGTCCTTACTCATGCATCAGAAACTCTTGTTGATCCGCCAGGACAATGTGAACAATTTGTTCCAATGTCACAACACAATTTCTACTAATTTTTTTGTGATTCACCCAGATTTGTGGCAAGACAAGTCTTTGCCTATCTAGCTGAACATCTAACGATCCGTCAGGACTTGCGACCAACTTCTAACCCTCAAGCTACAAAATCTAGTGTGCAATTTATTTTTGGTAATTTTTTTAAACGGAGTAAAAAATTAAATGCTCCATCTATCTCAATTTATAATATGTGATACACTATTTTTTTTAGTCAATTTCAATAAAAATAACCGTTGTCTGTTGGCTAATTCAAGTCGAAACCCTGCTCAAAAAAGTCAGGATTTTTGGGCAGATTTCAGTATTAGATCCATCTCTTTCTACCGATTCTATGGGTTGTCGAAATTTCGGTTCTATTAGGTCCAAGAGTCCCATTCCTTTGTTTATGGAGTGACTCTCTCTGTTCCCATTCTTCACCAGGTCATCAAGCATCCAGAGAAGCCTTTCATTGTTGCAGATCTCTGCCTCTGATATGAACATGCACTGCTACTTCACCTTATCCATTTGAAAGCAACCAGCATGAAATCTTATATTGTTTCTTTCTCTCCATACAGTGGACACCACCGTAGCAAAAACAGCTGATGATGCCACCTCTACCTGTTCTTCTTTTTGTCCAGTTGCTCACCCGTTGCAGTTCTTCAGCCCAACAACCAATAGTTCTATGTATCCCAATTCAAATTTGTAATCTCTCCCATAGCCTGCTTGTGATAGGACAATCAAAGTACAAATGGTCTAAAATTTCTACAGCAGTATCAATGAACACACAATCCATGGAAATATGTATGAAAGAAAATAATTCCTTGATTATTTTTATTAATGAAAAAATATATATACATGATATACAATATCTAATTATGGAAAATAATCTATCTTTTCTAATACAAGTCTAATAATTTTTCCTACTACAAGACTACTACCATAATTATATACGTACAAAAACTCTACTAATTATGAACATATTTACAATATTACCAAAGTGATATACACGGTATCTTGACAGCAATCTCTCCACTGTTGCAAGTCTCCTCCAGACAGCTAATCAAAGAGTAAACTTGTATCTGTTAAATATACATACACGTCCAGCCAATATAGAAGAACAGTCCGTGTATGGTACATTGAAGATTAGAATTTATGGTATATTTTATATATTACACTTCTATATTAGTTAATCTTGTAGTCTTACCATAATTGTATGATTAATCTCCAAATAGAATAGAGATGTAGATGTAGAATAGGAAAAGAATTTTTCTATTGTAACTTGTATATATATGTCTTTCATCAATAAGAATAATCAATGGATTAGTTCTTTCATGATATCAGAAGTCTAGGTATTTTTTTCCTTCATTGCTTCCGCTTCTCTCAAAAATACCTCTCGGTTTTTGTGCCACTTTCTCGGTCAAAAACAGTACATTCCCTTCAAAATTCTTTCTCCCAAATCCCCCAATCACATATTGTTCTATTAATATGTCTACATCAAAGAACATGTTCTATCTTTCCCTTATAGTTTCTAACATCAAGAATCACATCCTCTTGTTCTTGAAATCTCCCTATATGCGACGTGGGCTGAACTGTTCAAGATTCACGCACGCTAGCATCAAATCATACATCACATAATCCCCGCGGATCCTGAGGATACTGAGGTGCCAAGACGCGAGGATGATCCAAAGGTGTGGATTTACTCCACTATCTCTACTGACCTGTTGCAAATGATTATTGAGCCAAACGCTACGGCAAATGCTGCTTGGGATAGACTGCGTGACATATTCCAAGATAATAAGAACTCCAGTCGTTATTCCGAGCGTGAATTTTCCCACGCCAACATGGAAAATTTCCAACGCTTTAACTTCGCAAAGGTTAAAATAATCGGCGACCAACTCCGCAACGTTGTGCACTCCGCAACGATTTATAGTCTCAGATGGTTGTCGGCCTCACTGAGGCGTTGGAACTATTCTCCGTCAGAGTAATCCTCTTCCGGAATTCTATCAAGCCCGCTCAATGCTTATGTTGGAAGAACTCGGTTTGGATAAGAAAAGCTATCGGTACTAGCCCCGTCATTGTGATGAATTCCTTCACAAATTCTCCAAGTTTTGATGATCATTCAAGCCAAAATCGTACCCATGGTGGCGACAAAAATAATCGTAAAAACAAATGGAAAAATCGTGGGGGAAACCGCATGGCGAACGGAATCAGTAAAACAAGAGGCCCCGCCCCACGACAAATGCCCTACCCATCGCCCCAACAACAATAGGCCCTATGGCAGCTGGGCCGAGTAGTGGTCGTGGCCCAAAGAACCCTATTTTTCTCGGATCGGCGGAGGCAGATGGGTGGACCCAGTGTCCTGTGCCCATCAGCGAGCCAAGGGTGGACCGGTAGTGTCTGAGCCCACGCCAAGAGCTCCATCAACAATGAGGCGATGGCCGGACCGGCAAAGGTCCAAGCCTAACCAAGAGTCATCGCCAGATGCAGATAATATCGACCGGCAGCAAGGTGGATTGCTTGGACCCTGACCCACACAAGCATTATCGGCAGTATGACCCACATAAATCGACATTGAAGCTGTGATACACACATTTGGATTAATTCAATCATACCCCAATTGGTATATGGACACCGGTGTCACTACCCACATGACATCCGACCAAGGTACTCTCTCGTCATATTCCAATTTGAGCAGTAATCGTGGTATAATTGTTGGTAATGATAATTCAATTTCAATTCGTGGTTATAGTCATAAAACATTATCTCCCCCATCCATCACTTGTCTTAAAAAATATCTTTTATGCCCCTAAATTGATTAAAAATTTGGTGTTTATCCGTAAATTCACCACTGATAATTTCGTTTCTATTAATTTTGATTTGTTTGAGTTTTCTGTGAAAGATTTCAAAACGAGGATTCCTCTCATGAGGTGTGATAGTACGGAGGATCTTTATCCTATCACACCAAGTTTAGGTCTTTCGAGTCAAGTCTTACCATCTACGTCACGCCTCTTGCTCCTTCCTCGCGTACGGTCGCGGGCGTCATCCGGGGTCGTCTATTTTGTCTGTTTTAGATAAAAATAATCTTATCTCTTGTAAGGGTACGCGTAGTACTCCGAATTGTCAATCTTGTTCTTTAGGGAAAATTGTTAAGTTGTCATTTATGGATTCTACTTCTACTACTTCGATGTCATTTGATATTATTCATAGAGATTTATGGACCTCTCATGTTCTTAGTTCATTGGGTCATCATTATTATTGTCACGCCCTTTTTCGACCGCGACATTATTCTAGCGAACCCTGCTTAAATAAAAATGTTAGAAAATAAAATAAAATACTAAAAGGTTAAAAGGTGTTAAAGGTTAAAGAGGTGCTAAATGCTAAATGAGCTAAAATGCTAAAAGGTGATTCTAGAAAGTAAAAGGTGCTAAAAGGTGATTCTAGAAAGTAAAAGGTGCTAAAAGTGCTAGAATCATGCTAAAGGAATGCTAAAAGTAGCTCTAGGGTTCGTGGAGTCGCCACCTAATTAGTTTGGGTGAATTAGGACACCTAAATGTTAACTAGGTTAAAGTCAACATTAACTCCATTTTAATGGTCTTCTAAACTTAATGAGATTCTGGGTAAGGGTTCTTTATTATCCCAAAGGGAAGGGGTCAGACACCCTAAAGAATCCGTTAACTTACGGTTGTCCAGCCAAACCTAGAGATTAATTATTATATTATAGAAAATGTATGTTTCGGAAAAAAATATTATAAGGGTTTTATTAAAAAGGGATGCATTTCAACAAAAGATTTATAAAAATACATGTAAGCTAATTCTAAATAAAATATGCATTTATTATATGCGAAGGTGATTTGTGCATTTATTTACTGACGAATCTTATTAGTATAGCATAATATGCCAAATGCTTAGGAGGATTTTTAGTAAAAGGAATAAGATTTTTATGTAAATGTTAATGAGAGTTTATAATAAAGTGGGTTAGAAATCTAGTAACAAAATGCTAGCTACATAAACAGTTACGTGAAATAAAAAAAAATTATTAATTAGTTTAGTATAACTTAAGCAATATATGGCGAGTCTAAAGTAATTAACTTTAAAGGGAATTGCTTTCTAATCTAGAGGTTCAAGGTTTAGATATTCTAAGTATTCTACTAATTAAGGTAGCGTTAGAAAAATAATTTACAATATATGAAATGGGACAGGGCCTAATTAATGAGAGTGACTCGAGGAATGTCGGTGTTATTCGCCTGCGACTTGGAATTTCTGATGTGAGGTGGATGCATATAGGCGTAGATCTTCCATTTGAAGTAACTTATGATGAGTCTCGACTTTGAGACTCTTCATTTTTTGCTCCGATGCGTTTCATGTAAAAGAAGAAAGATAAGGATTAGTACACATCCAAATTTTTAAATAACGAATAGGCACTCGACATAAAATGTAACATATAAATCTGCTGATTAACTATAAAGATCAGCCGATAATGATGAGGATTACTTAATGGGATTGGCTCAGATATACATTGATTTGACAACGGAGCAGTGAAAATTGCAGGCCTACGGTATAGGAAATTTAGGCAGAACACTAAGCAAACACAAAAAAAAAAAACATGAGAATATTCCAGATTCTTGTCTAAAAAATGAGATGGGTTCCCCATACAGTCGAACTATTTTTGTACTAACTAGGCCTCCAAGTGTGCTCTGGATAGATGCAAGCCATATATTACATACACGATGATATATCAACATGATGTACAGGTAATCAGTGCCAAATTAATTGAGCACATACACTTTAGAACTGGATCTTAGATAAGATGGTCCAATCTCAAACTTTCGTTTAGACATCCTAAAATGGGGCAGTCATAGTATAATGCAAGGTTCCTAGAGTGGAGGCAAAGGGGTGACTATGCGTAGTGTGAGATTGAATATACAAATATAGTCGAAGAATTTCATGGTCCTGCCTGCTGCTTAAAGACCCCGAGTTGGATAGGTTCGTCATAACTAGTATTTTAAACTCAATATGGGCACCATAAGGTCTAAACTTGGCAACATAATACAAACAAGGCGCATGAAATACATGACACAAAGCAGGAAAAACCTCCAGAGGGTTGAAACCAATTCAGAACAGAGACACAAGTCAATACAACATTTAAGACGATATGTAACTTCATATTAGGCTTAGACTCGAATAACATGTGCATCCCTCTTTTTTTAAAAGAAACAAAATACATATCTAATTAACCCTTCATATGCAACAGGTATCTTGAATTAACATTAGACTCTCGAGCAGTAATGATATATTCGGGCCTAGATGAGTCACTCATCCTCAATAATCATCGATAGACTACTGCTTTATATTACTTAAACCACATGTAAGTTTTAAACGAATCTTAGACATTCTTTAGGCATTAATGCATGTACAACATGCAATTTTAGATTATCTAACCAATTAGCCTTGTGTTATTTGCTTTTAGGGTCGACTTAGCATAGATTTCAATGATATCAGACATATTGCACATAGGTTTATGTTAACTGTCCATAGAAAGCAAAATAAAAAAATAGGTGTTCATATTTATAACTGCATAGATTACTGCTTATATCGTGAATACCAAATAAGCGATTATAACATTGCAAATATCATTCCTGAATCGACCGAACATGCTTCACATCAGTTTCACACACATAGATAACAAACAACATCATACCGACATATTTCTCAAGCAATCATACATCATACATCTCATAAGAATGTAAATCAACAGAAAATTGAGAAAGCGATAAATTTACCTTCTCCGGGCAGCGAACCGAGACAACGTATCAAGTCGTCGATTCACTCGGAGTGTATTGCTATGCGAATGAAAAGGCAGATCTTGTTGTTGATTTCTGGACTGATATTGAAGAAAGGGTTTCAAAATTTATGTTCTTGCTCTTGGACTACCAATTTTCGGATCGTGATTGATGTCTACCGATTGAGATTTTCACTGATGCTCCCAGCCCCCCTCTGCATGTATATGTTGCTCAGTTTATATAGCCCTAATTCGGGTTCCAATGCTGGTAAGTATTTTCGACAGCTTTTAAAGCTAATTTCAGACGATTTTAGAATGGTTACAATTATGGTAACTTAGGATTTTTCTACCGATTTGGTAATGGTTTTGGTACTGATTTGGGTTATAGTTTAGGAGATTCTCGTTCTAATTTGAGCGTATAATTGGAGATGATTATGGTAAGCTACGATTTCAATTTTTGAAGAGATTTGGGCGAGATTTGGTTCGATTTTATGGTAAGCTTTTATGGTCGGTGTTGGGTCTGATTTTGGGAGGTGATTCGCCGGATTCTCCGGCGAGAATCTCGGCTGGGGCATTGGCGGCGACGGGTGAAGGTAAGGGGAGGATTCGTTTAGGTTTAGTTTTTTTTTGTTTTATGTTAAGGGTTTGTTTCTGGAAGGGATGAAAGGTTATTGGGTCTAAAAAGAAAGGGGAACCTACGGGTTTTGGGCTGATGGAGTGGGCCGGAGGAGTTAATTTATCCGGTTGGGCTTTGGGTAGTGTTTTAAGTATTTCATGAATTGGGTGGATTTTAGGACTTGACGTTGTTTTTGGACTTGACGTCGTTTTCGGACTTAGCGTCGTTTTCGGACTTGGCGTCTTTTCGGACTTTGTGTCGTTTGCGGACAAGGTGTCATTTTCGGACACGATGTTGATGAAGACGTCATTGTGTTGATGCTACTATTCCTGTGAATTAATGCTCCTGCATGCTAAAACTTTAGGAAAATGTGCATATCGGTTAAATCAAAATAACGAATATATAAAAAATGATATTTTGTGGGTAGAGATGTCGTCCCTGTATGATGTGTCGGACGATGCGAATGCTGATGTTGTCTCTGCACGGACTTGCGGGATGCTGTGAATGCTTGCTGAATGTTGCTAATGCTGATGTAGTCTCTGCACGAACTTGCTGGATGTTGCGAATGCTTGTTGAATGTCGTGATTGCTGATGTCGTCCATGCCCAGATGTGCTGAAACTGTTCCTGTAAATTAAGGGTCCTGTAGGCTAAAGCTTAAGAAAAAATAGTGCGTAAATTTTAAGATAAAAATGGTAGAGCTTGAGTGTGATTTTGGTAGGTAGGGATGTCATCATATGTAGCGCGATGAAGTTGTGATGCTTCAAATGTTGAGATGTGTTGAATGATGCGAATGTTGAATATGTTGTCTTTGCATAGGCGATTGGTTGGCTTCAATGTGGAGTCGTCATTTCTGTCACACCCTTTTTCGACCGCGACATTTCTGCTTTAACTCCTGCTTAATAAAATGTTAGAAAATAAAGTGCTAAAAGGTGCCAAAGATGATGCTAAAGGGTGCTAAAATGCTAGAGGGGTTAAATAATGCTAAAGTGGTGCTAAAGGATTTGCGGAGTCGCCACCTAATTAGTTTGGGTGAATTAGGACACCTAAATGTCAACTAGGTTAAGGTCAACATTAACTCCATTTTAATGGTCTGCTACACTTAATGAGATTCTGGGCAAGAATTTTTTATTATCCTAAAGGGAAGGAGTTAGACACCCTAAAGGATCTGCTAACTTGCGGTTGTCCGTTCAAACCTAGGGTAATTATTATGCTAAGAAAAATGCATGTTTAAAAGCATTTAAGCAAAAAAGAGATTTGTAAGTATAAGATATATTCTCTAAAATATTTTGCAAGATTTGTGTATAAAAGACAGTCAATTTTGAAAAATATGCAATTAAGGTACCTAAATACTATATTAGATATATGTTGCAAAACCTATTATGACAAAGTATTTACTTATGAGATAAGATGTAAAATGGATATCATGCTAACAAACCCTTGATTTAAATAATTTTTTCTTACGTGAACGCTAATAAGAATTTATAGCAAAACGGGTTTCTCATGTTGAAATAATATATTGGCTATCTAAATAATTATGCAAATGAAAATTATTAAATGGTTCCCTATAACTTAAGAAGGGGTCAGCTACCTTTTAATTTATTGCTTCCATGTTTAAATACTCCAAGTGTCCTACTAGTAGCATAATGTTAGTCAATTATATTACAATAAATAAATGAGGTGGGATAAGAATTAATCAAGATGACTCGAAGGAATAACAGTATCATTCCGCCGATGATTTTAGAATTTCTGAGGCAGAGATGATGATGCACATAGATGCGGGCCTTCATTTGATGATGATCTCGATGAGTCTCGTAACGAGACTCTTCCTTTTTGCTCCGATGCATTTCATGTAAAAAATAAGAAAGATAAGGAATTAGTAAATGTCCAAATCTTATCAAAGGGTAAAACGAACATTGCCTCAAGATTTTAAATATGCTGAAACCACACACAGTAAGTTAATTTCACATAGGAGACAAAATATGCTGACTTCTTTTCTTAAACTAACGTGTAAGGTTAATACAAGAGACATAAAATTAGTACATCTTATGGAAAATAGCCCAAACAACAGATAGAGGCAAAACAAGTAAACCTTCCAAATAAAACAACCATTGAACTTTGGGATTATAATAACTCCTTATGGCATCTACGCATAGAACCTCATCAGTCCACGTTTACGTCAAACAGGAATGCGGCGTCTAATTATCCCAGCAATATGAAAAAAAAACCATACAGAAACTTGCACTAAGGGCTCAACTTTAAACAGGGATGCTGCACGTGAAATACATGAATAATATATAGGCTCAAATCCAAGCACGCACCATATATAGAAACTGATTTCCCACATTCTTAACTCTTAACTTCCTGCTTTTCATGTTTTAAGAACCCAAACTCAAACTAACACACCAAATTTATAAGTAGACAACTGACTATGGTATTTAGTGCAACCAATCGCTCAATACAAAACTTATAGCCAATTTTGTCTCGATCCTCAGAATTAAGAAAAATGTTGGGCAATTAAGGCAGGGCTGACGCAAAATTCAAAATTTGTCCCAGTGTCGAGTTATGACGACACTGGGCTGCCATGGTCAAACACCAAGACGGGCTGACAAGGACTCAAAATTTGTCCCAGTGTCAAGTTATGACGACACTAGGTCGTGATGTAAAAATAAAAAATAAACTGGCTTGAACTAAAGGGTGTACCGGTATCGACTTATGATGATGTTGGTCTTGTTGGTGATATGAATGAGTGGACCGTCGCTCGAGGCCGCTTCAGTCATTCGTTGGGAAGGTTGGTCCCCAACAAATTGTCCCGGTTCGCTGTAAGAGAAAATTCACGTTGTGCTCCTGCTCCTGCATGCTAAGACTTAAATAAATGGTTAGTGTATAACTGTTAAGGCAAAATGGTAGCGCATGAATTTATAATTAATGTACTTCTAAGAATAGAGGTTATTCCGGGTAGCGTGCTGGTGATGCTGTTGACGTTGTCCTTGCGTTAATGCGAATGCGAATATGTTGTCTTTGCATAGGCGTGATGCAACTGCTCCTGTAGGGTAAAACTCAAGCAAAAGCTAGTGCATAACTGCTAATGAATATAAGAAACGCAATCAGGTAGATAGGAATATCATCATGTGTAGCGCGATGACGTTGTGATGTTTCAAATGCTGAGATGTGTTGAATGATGCGAATGTTGATTGTCACGACCCGACCCCGGGACCGCGACTGGTGCCCTATCTGGGCACCCTTACAGGTATACATCAGAGAAAATCAGCGGAACATACATGAAACTTATACAAACAAAAAAAAAACAGAAGTAAACAACAGGTTAGCCGATAGGGCTACCTTCCTGAACATATATAAATACAACCGAAGCAGTTGACTCCTTTCCTTTACAAACTGACCCACAATATGTGACTACAGACCTCTAAGAGTTTTAACATAACAAGCTGTGGCGGACGGGGCCCGCCATACCATGAATATACATGAATCTACTACCTCGTGGAAAACTGCCGTACAAGAGATAAGCCTCGGAGCAAATGGAGCTTTCTCAAAATCAACCGAGATCCTAAGAGCAAGGATCGCCAACACTGGTACCTAAAACTGCGGGCATGAACGCAGCCCCGAAGGGTCGACAACAGTCGAATATGTAACGAAATAACGTCAAGAAATGCGGATCATAAGCGTACAAAAGAATGACAAGGACAAGTATAAAAATACATACGGATCCGCCGTGTCATTACCACTTATGAACTAAATCGCACCTTATCATCTTTTCCATTCTCAATAAAAGTTATAGCCACTTTCTTACGTACATTATTAGAAAAGAATCATTAAGTTCATTACCATATAACTTAACTATCTTTCATAAGGTTGTTCGCCAGAAGGAGGGCACCTATGCTACCCCCAATCTAGACGCGATCAAGATCACATAGTGCGCGTGGGTATCTTTGCCGCGCCCAACTCGGTCGATAACGTCATCTAGTGCGCGTAAAGGTATCTCGCCCGACCATTCTGGGTCGATAATGTCATATAGTGCGCGTAAGGTATCGCCGGCCCATTCACGGTCGATAATGTCATATAGTGCGCGTAAAGGTATCTTGCCCGCCCATTCTCGGTCGATAATGTCATATAGTGCGCGTAAGGTATCTTGCCCGCCCGTTCTCGGTCGATAATGTCATATAGTCCGCGCGTAAGGTATCTTGCCTACCATTCTCGGGTCTATTTCACCGCGTAGATCTGTGGACCCGCAGGTATTCCTCGCATAGGTCGCACTACCGCACGGGACTATTTCACCCGCATAAGCCCATAAGGACTCGCATGAGGTATTCCTCGCATCATGGGTAGCAAATCCACGGAAGGTGGTATAACGTCTTGGGGTTTACCCTCATTTATACTCTTACCACGAAGAAGGTGGTATAACGTCTTGGGGTTTACCTCATTTATACTCTTACCCTAACTCAACCCGCATCATACATAACATAAGCCCCACATACCGCTATCATACATAACTTATCATACATAACATAAGCACCACGCATTACACATACATAACATAAGCAAGTTAAGAAATCCCTAACTTCTTATTAGCTTGTTCATATACATTCTCATTTTTGTTTACTTAAGGCACTAATCATGTCATTATAAAATCCGAATTTAACCCAACGTACACGTGCCTCTAGTCCTTTAAAATGATTCTCTTTAAATAAAACTTCCAAGATACTAATAACCGTAGTATCAAGTCATATCTACTTTTCACGACCGATACAATACTTTTTTAGAAATACAATTACCGCTTCTAAATCAAGTGACTTCTTTCTTTAAAACCTTAAGCAATTGGTACCTTTAAAACAATTGCCCTTCTTTATTTCAAATTATTCTTTGCTTACATTACTGAAGAAAACCATTCTCTTAACCTTCCATAAAGCCGTTATAACCAACTTCCCATAAAGCCGTTATAACCCTTTATGGTTTTATACAAACTCATTCCTTTTATAACCAAGAGACTTCTACTTTTTGAAACCAAGTATTAAATACTTTCAAATCAATTCTCATAATTTTCAAAAATACAATTAGTCTCTTAACCTTTAAAACTCAAGTGACTCATTTTATTATAAAACCTTAGGCAATTGACGCCTTAAAAACAAATTGCCTTTTCAATAAAACAAGTCATTTATCTTTCCATAAAGTAAATATAACCAACTCCCCATAAAGTCGTTATATTCACTTTATACCTTAGCCATAAACAATTTCCTATCCAAGGGACTTATACGTTTAAAACGAACAAGTATCACATACTTTAAAACTCTTCAAGTCCCTTAACTTTAAAATCAACTTAAGACATCCTTACTATTTTCAAAGAAGTGAGTTAATCTTCTAACCCACCCGACTTGGCATTACATAAAACAAGTAAAGAATGTCATAGTCTTGCACGTCTACCGTACTACATACGTGCAACTAGTCATGCTCAAAAGATAGGAAAAGTTCTACATAGAGTAAATCACATAACTACCTCTTAACTTCTAAGAGTAGAAGGAAACATGAAATGATACCACAAGTATAGTCCATACATAGAATCATGCCAAAGGAAGGAAGAGGTTCACATACCTCGCGACGATTATCGACAATTAGCAAACGCTCCAAAGTACTTCAACCTAAAATGGCCACATACGTCCATAGCCTTGAAAATCAATTTTTGGAGGTCAGCGGTGGTCTGTGGCGGCGCAGCACGGCGAGCTCAAGGCGGCATCAATGGCGGATTCCGAAATACTGAGAATTAAGGCTCGGGATTGGTTGCAAAACGTAGCTAAGATCAATACGAACACAATGGTATATGCCTTAGCCTCAATGCTGTAATCGATCGAATCTTCCAACTTCCGATCGAAGAAAATGTTTGGTTGACACGACGATGCAGGTTGAATTGGAGGTCGTGGGTGGTGCCAAAATGTCGGCCTTTCCACCTGAATATTTCTACACTAGCCACGCATCGCCGACTCTACTGTGGTGGCGGAAAATGCTCGTCGGCGACCTGTGGTTTCGACGAAAATCGATCCGTCGACGGCGAGTTTGAGCAAGAATCGAGGGTCCTTGTTTACATGGAAATGACGGCGAGAGATGGTGGTTACGATGGTATACTCCACTCCGTCGATTGCACCTCGATTGGTCGGAAAATCGAAAACCGAGCGGGAAGATGGATGAGCGACCGAAACTTCGATCTGAAGCTGGCGATTCCGGAGAATCGGCGGTGGCGGTTGGTATGGGCGTGGCGGGCTCGACGAGACGAAGCTTTTGGTATATGTCTCGCCGTGATTCTGGTTTGGCGGAAATGGCGTTTTTCGAACACTGTTCATCGAACAACACTGTTCATGGACGGGTTTTCACTGTTCATACTCGTTTTGGTATTTTTTTGTTCTGCGTTTTGCCTTCCCAAACTCCCCAACAAATACAAAATTTCTCGGGTGGTCCCACGTGACCAAATTTCGAAATTAAATTCCAAAATTCCGATAAATTCTAAAAGTCCCAAATACCGAATTTCGAGAATTAAATTCAACTAATAAACCTTTTCCTTTACAAGGTTCGGAGAAATTTTCAGAATCTTTCATTCTTTCCAAAATTCAATTCCCAAATTCTTACGTACGTTCTTATCTCAACTGCCGGAAATACGGGGTGTAACATTGATGTTGTCCATGTCCGAACTTGCTGGATGTTGCGAATGCTGATGTAGTCATTGCGTAGACGTATTGCGAATGTTGATGTCGTCATTGTGTAGACGAAATATTGATGGCGTCGTTGCATAGACGTAATGCTGATGACGTCGTTGCGTGGACGTAATGTTGATGACGTCGTTGCCTGGACGTGTTAATGCTGGCGTCGTTGCGTAGACGTAATATTGATGACATCGTTGCGTGGACGTAATGCTGATGACATCGTTGCGTGGACGTATTATTGATGACGTCGTTGCCTGGACGTCTTGCTGTTGTCGTCGTTGCGTAGACGTAATGCTACTGGCGTCGTTGCATAGACGTAATGCTGTTGGCGTCGTTGCGTAGACGTGATACTGATGGCGTCATTGCAGACATAATCACGACGCCGTCGCGTGGGCGTAATCGCGATGGCGTCGTTCGGGCGTGTTCGCTGGCGTCGTTGCACGGGCGTGTTCTTTGATGGCGTTAGCGAGCGTAATCGCGATGACGTCGTTGCCTGGACATAATGTTGATGATGTCGTTGCCTGGACGTGTTGCTACTGACATCGTTGCGTGGACGTGTTTTTGCTGTTCCTGTGGCATAAATGTTCTTGCAAGCTAAGTTTGAGAAATAATTAGTGCATAACTGTTAAAACGACATGATGAATATATGAAAAGATGTTATTCTGTGAGTAGAGATGTCGTCCCTGTACGATGTGTGGGATGCTGCGAATGCTGAGGTGTTGTCCTTGGGCGGACGTGCTAAATGCTGCAACTGCTGAGATGTTGTTGTAATGCGTTTTGTGGACCGTGCGTTTGTGCACCGCATGGATTGTAATTTGACTCTATGCCCGAGCTGATGCGCTAGACTTTGTTGTGGATTTTGAACTTTCATTGTTGATTGTTGATGTCCCTTTCTACTTCTGCCGCTTCTACTGCGGACTTTGAACTTTGGGTTGTTGCCATATCATCTGCCTCTGCTGAATTCTTTCTGCTTCTGCTAATATGAAGAAACTTTTTGCCATATTTTCTGCTTCTGTTAGTATGAAAAAACCTGCGCTCAAAGAAAATTTGTGAGTTTTGGGGGAGGGTCGGTTCGTATTGACTCTGCGGCCTTGATCCTTTCTGTCCATGCGCCTGATTTGTTTGGACCTGTAACCCCTGTCTGATCTCGTTGAGATGTTTGGTAGCAAAAATTTTGACGTAGCGTCCCAAAAGTATTTTCCAAAACGAAACATTTTCATGAGGTATGCACAAAACATCTTTTAGAAATAAACATTTATATGACATGCGTATAAAGTATAAAAGTCTTGTCGAATTTGCCGAATATGACATGTATTCTGAACAAACGAACATCTTTTGGAGTCCTTATTATGATCTCTTCATGGTGTGTTTCCCAAAATTGTCCCAGTTTCGTTATGCGGGGCGCGTGGGCAAGACTTAATTCTGACGGGAATTGCTCATATCTCTTTTCGGAATAACCAGAAGCATTCTGTTGCACACGAGCCAAAGGGAAGATTTCTAATGGTGTGACCGAAGCCGATTTAGGCCGCCTACGTATCCCCATGAGGGAATCAGGTCATGACGTAGTTCATTACAAGCGAAATTTGGTAAAACTAAAATTTCCAAAGGTGGGACCGAGGCCGATATGGCCGCCTACGTATCCGCCAAGAGAATCAGGTCGAACGTAGTTCCAGTTACAAGTAAAGGGGCTTTCTAATTTGAAGCGTCGAGACCCTATATGGGCTCTATGCATATCCCACCGAGGGAATGCAGCTTTTTTACAATGCAAAGGGAATTACATGGAAAACAAATGCTCCTAAACGTAATATCTCTTTACCGCATCTGCGTTGATAGCTTTAGGCCATACTTCGCCATCCATCTCAGCTAAGATTAAAGCTCCTCCACTTAATACTCGATGAACCATGTAGGGCCCTTGCCAATTAGGTGCGAACTTTCCTTTAGCTTCACTTTGATTCGGAAATATGCGTTTCAAAACCAATTGTCCCGGTTTGAATAACCTTGGCCTTACTCTCTTGTTAAAAGCTCTAGCCATTCTGTTCTGATAAAGCTGCCCATGACAGACTGCATTCAACCTCTTTTCGTCAATCAGCATCAGCTGTTCACAACGATCTTGTATCCATTCGGCTTCGCTCAACTCGGCTTCTTGGATAATTCTCAACGATGGTATTTCCACCTCTGCTGGTAGCACAACTTCTGTTTCAAGACCAAAATATATGGCGTTGCCCCGGTAGAAGTCTGGATTGTGGTGCGATAACCCAAAAGTGCAAAAGGCAAATGCTCATGCCAATGTTTGTAGTTACTGATCATCTTGCGCAATATCCTCTTAATGTTCTTGTTGGCTGCTTCTACTGCTTCATTCATCTGAGGTCGATACGAGTGGAATTACGGTGAGTGATCTTAAAATTCCCACATATCTCACGCATCAAGTTACTGTTGAGATTGGTTCCGTTATCTGTTATAATCGACTCAGGAATTCCAAATCGACAAATGATGTTGTTGCGAACGAAATGGACTACTACTTTCTTCGTCACTGATCTGTATGATGATGCTTTTACCCACTTAGTGAAATAGTCGATTGCTACGAGGATAAATCTGTGCCCATTTGAGGCAGCGGGTTCGATAGGGCTGATGACATACATGCCCCAAGTTGCGAATGGCCAAGGAGAACTTGTCACATTAAGTTTATTCGGAGGTACTCGAATCAAATCCCCATGAATATGGCACTGTCGACATTTCTGCACAAAGCAGATACAATCTGTTTCCATCGTCATCCAAAAATAACCTGCTCGCAAAATCTTTTTCGCCAAAGTGAAGCCATTCATATGAGGTCCACATGTCCCTCCGTGTATCTCTTCTACTAGCTTGCTCGCCTCTTGAGCGTCGACACATCTCAATAAGCCCAGATCCGGAGTCCTTCGGTATACAAGCTCCCCATTAAAAAAGAAATGGTTTGCTAATCTTCGAAGTGTTTTCTTCTGAATGTTGGTTATGCCTTCCGGATACTCTCCTGCTTTGAGGTATCTTTTGATGTCATGGCACCAAGGATTCCCTTCTATTTCTTCATCTATATGAAAGCAATAAGTTGGCTGTTCCAGCACACTCACTGTGATCGGATCGATGTAATTCTTATCCGGATGTTGAATCATGGAGTATAAGGTTGCCAACGCATCAGCGAATTCATTCTGGATCCTTGGGACATGCTTAAATTATGTATTACTGAACTTCTTCTACAATTCCTTCACACAATGCAGGTAGGGGAGTATCTTCATATTTTTGGTTGCCCATTCACCCTGTACTTGATGGACCAGCAAGTCTGAATCACCTATGACCAATAACTCTTGTATATTCATATCTACGGCCATTCTGAGTCCCAATATGCAAGCTTCATATTCTGCCATATTGTTGGTGCATGGAAATCTGAGCTTCGCGGAGATCGGGTAATGCTGACCTGATTCTGAAACCAAAACTGCTCCAATGCCAACTCCCTTGAAGTTTGCCGCTCCATCGAAGAACATCCTCCAACCTGGGTAATCCTCCGAGATATCTTCTCCGACAAACAATACCTCTTCATCAGGGAAATAGGTTCGGAGAGGCTCATATTCCTCATCGATCGGGTTCTCAGCAAGATGGTCAGCTAATGCCTGCCCTTTACTTTACGTGGACGTACACGATATCAAACTCGCTCAACATAATTTGCCATTTTACTAGTTTTCCAGTGGGCATGGGCTTCTGAAGGATATACCTAAGCGGGTCCATCCTCGAAATAAGGTAAGTGGTGTATGCTGATAAATAATGCCTGAATTCAGGCGACCCGTTAATCGCAACAAAGACGTTCGAGAGTGTAACGAGCTTCATACACTGTGAACTTCTTACTTAAATAATATATGGCCTGCTCCTTTCTCCCTGTTTCATCGTGTTTCCCCAACACACATCCAAAAGCATTTTCTAATACGGTCAAATAGAGTAGCAAAAGCCTCCCTGGTTCTGGCGGTACTAAAATCGGCGGATTAGAAAGGTATTCTTTGATTCTATCAAAATCCTGCTGACAATCCATTTTCCATTTGGTAGTTGCATCTTTCTTCAACAATTTGAATATCGACTCACATATCACGGTGGACTGAGCTATGAACCTGCTGATGTAGTTGATACGACCAAGGAAACTCATTACGTCTTTTCTGCTTTTCGGAGGAGGTAACTCTTGGATGGCTTTTATTTTCGAAGGGTCTAGCTCAATCCCTCTTCTACTCACTGTAAAACCCAACAACGTCCCAGCAGGGACGCCAAATGCACACTTCGCAGGATTCAGTTTCAGATTATACTGTCTTAGCCGCTCAAAGAACTTCTTCAAGTTCGCCAAATGGCCTTACGCTTTTCGCGACTTGATGATGACATCATCCACATAGACTTCAATTTCCTTATGGATCATGTCATGAAAGATGGTAGTCATGGCTCTCATGTATGTAGTGCCCGCGTTCTTGAGACCTAACGTCATTACTAGATAATAATATACCCCTCATGGGGTAGTGAATGTTGTCTTTTCTGCGTCCTCCTCTGCCATAAGGATCTGATGATAACCAGCAAAGCAGTGGACGAACGACTGTAGTTCATGCTTCGCACAATTGTCGATGAGTATATGAATGTTTGGAAGAGGAAAGTCATCATTCGGGCTAGCTCTGTTGAGGTCCCTATAATCCACGTAGACTCGGATCCTTCCATTTTTCTTCTTTACCGGCACGATATTTGCTAACCAAGTAGGGTACTTTGCAACTCGAATTACCTTTGCGCCGAACTGCTTAGAAACCTCCTCTTTGACCTTCAAACTCATGTCTGGTCTGATCTTTCTTGGCCTTTGTTTTACGGGAAGATGAGATGGCTCAATAGGCAACCTGTGTGCGACGATATCCATACTCAGACCTGGCATGTCGTCATATGACCAAGCAAACACGTCGGTTTATTGTTTCAGGAGCTCAATCAACTCTTTCTTCTGTGTGAAATTTAGGTGGATGCTGACCCTAGTCTCTTTTACAACTCCCCCATCGCCTAAGTTTATCAACTCAGTTTCTTCTAAATTCGGTTTAGGCCTATTCTCAAAGTTTTCCAACTCTTGGCTGAGCTCTGATTGCAGACATTCTTCCTGTTTCTCGGGGTTATGCTCGCCATTTGAACTTTGTTCTCTGGTTTCATTACATGTCCTATTCGCATTATCGACATGTTTATTAATATGATCGCTGAAAGAAGAATGCGTAAAAAATCAATTTAACACAAGCAAGTTTTAAAGCTGCAAAAAATATCCTGGAATTTATGATGAAAGCAAAATGCGATATTAAAAACATATTAAAGAAACATAAATGCATGTCTATTTTTTCTTTTTATAAAGTCACATCGCTAGAAATATCATAAACTCTATCAAGCTCCTCGGAAGGTCAGGACAGGGGTGCAAGTCCAATTATTCAGGCTGTATCCATGCTCTGCATCCCAAATGGTGGGATCTTCCTTGTGATCCCCTGGGATCATACAACACTCTGCTTCATCTTCACCTACGAACAGATTCTGGAACCCTGCTGCAAGATCCTCCGGGTCATCTTCTTTCAGCGTCTGGATGGTGCAGGCTTTGACGAACGACTGACTCAGGGGCTGAATAGGCATAGGCAAAGGAATGTCTCCCTTTTTCTGGAGGCTCGCAGTCACCAAATCCTTCGAGGTGGGATGGTACCCCAAACCAAAAGTGTCCTTCTTCCCAAACAACTGGATAGGCTCTGTGACTCCCTTCATACCGGATCCAAGACCTCTGCCGGGCTCGAACCCATTTCTTAGCATTTCCTTGGCTACCATTATGATAGAACGTGGCAGCTGCAACGGTCTGACCCTGCTGGCGCTCTTGATCTCATTAACATGAAAGACTGAACCATCCAACTATTTTATGTCCTCTATGACAGGGACTGCATAATCGGTGTTGATGTTTCCCTTTTTATCCCCAAGTACTACTACTTCGCGGTGATTCCATATAAACTTTAGGCACTGATGCAAAGTGGACGGGACTGCACCATATTCATGAATCCACGACCTTCCTATCAACAAATTGTAACATGTAGCAATATCCAATACTTGAAACTCCACAACGAATTCTGCAGGTCCGATCAGCAACGTGAGATCAATTTCGCCTTCGACACCCCTATGGACTCCGTCGAAACCTTTGACCCTGATATGACTTTTACGAATTTTCTTACAGTCTGTCCCCAATTTCAGCAGTGTCGACATAGGACAAATGTTGACGGCCGAGCCTCCGTCAATCAGCACTGTTGAAATAATCTTGTTTGCGAGCTGGATGGTGATATTCAATGCAAGATTGTGTCCGACGCCACCAGCAGGTAATTCATCATCGTGAAAGGCAATTCTGCGGGCCTCTAGCACTTGTCCGACTAAAGCTGTCAAGTTCTCGTCTGTTGTACCCTCTGGAACAAATGCATCTTTCAGTACCTCCAATAACGCAACCCTGTGTGGGGCCGAATGCATTAACAATGAAAATAGAGAGATATGTGCTGATGTTTTCTTCAACTGCTCCACGACAGAATATTCCTTAGTGGGCATCTTCCTTCAAAACTCCTCAACTTCAGCCTCTGTCACGGGTTTCTTTTGTGGTACCTCCCTGGATGCCTCTACAGGTGTGTAATATCTCCCTGACCTGGTTATACCTGCAGCGGTGACTGCTATGGCTTGCTTCCCAATTTCTTTATGATCTACTCTGATTGGCGGCTCCCAGCTGGGCATCTGAGCAACTATGATTGAATCGTTATATTTTGGCGGCGCCCTTTCCAGCTCAAATACTGTTTTCTTTCGAATATTGGCAACAGGGGCGACAAAAGCAGAAGGTTCAGCTTTCCCTTCACTTCGAATTGATCGGATGGTTCCCTCTAAGTTGTATTCCTCATCTAAGGTTACCAAGTGCACATTGGCGTTGTCGTGGTTTGGCAAGGTGTTATCATGCACGTTTGGGGCAGGATCCTTCAGCTGAATTACCTCTTCTTTGATCAATGCTTCGATTTTGTCCCTGAGGGAGTAGCAACTTTCAGTGTCATGTCCAGGGCTAGTGGAGTGATACGCGCAGCGCTTATTCTCATCATACCATCTTGGGATAGGGTTAGGAATCCTTCCTGGAATCGGTTGGATTAAGCATGCAGCTCGCAGCCTTTCGTATACTTGGGGTATGGGTTCAGCCAGTGGGGTGCGAACTTTGGGTGGTCTTCCTTCAAAATTCGTGTTTGAGTGCAGGTGCATCGCGCTATTTTGTTGGCGGGCTTGATGGGCGGGTCGATGCGGGGCAGGATAAATGGGTGCCTGGGAAGCGTTATATATAGGCTGTGTGTGGTAGTTGGGGTGTGGTGCAGGTGTATAGTGAGGTGTGACGTTTTGGTTACTTGTGTGGTAGTATGGGGTTTGATAGGATGGGTTTTGGTATGTTATGAATGCTTCAGGTTTACGTTCTTATATGAACATGGAAGGGGAAACTGTCTCTTTCTTCTTTTGTGAAGTACTCCCGATCGTCCCTGACTGAATTGCCTTATTAGTTGTCTGCAATGCTGCTAAATTCGTAATCCTACCAGTTTTAATACCTTCCTCCACGAAGTCGCCCATTATGACAACTTCCGCAAAATTTTGTCCGATGACGCTTATCATTCGCTCATAGTAGGTTGCGTCCTTCAAAGATTGTACGAATAGAGAGGTCATCTCACTCTCCGCCATGGGTGGTTGTACTTTTGCTGCCTCTGAACGCCATCTCATGGAGTACTCTCTGAACATCTCCGTAGACTTCTTTTCTAACTTCATCAAATAAAACCTGTTTACAACGGTTTCTGTATTGAACCTGAATCGCTCCACAAAGTCTTGGGCCAATGCATTCCAGTTATGCCATTTCCGCGGGTCCTGTCTAGTATACCAATCTAACGTCTCGCCGGTCAAACTTCGAATGAATAACTTCATAACGACTGCTGGGTGTTTTCCTACTCCGATCAGCTTGTCACAATATGACCTCAAGTGTGCACGGGGGTTCCCCTTCCCATCGAATAAATCAAACTTGGGCACCTTGTACCCCACAGGTAGCTCCACATCTGGATGCATGCAAAGATGCTCGTAATCTAATCATTCATGACCCTTATCCGATCACATGCTCTGAACAACTTCTTTTAAGCTATGAATCTCTTTGGCCACGTCCTCGTCCATTTTGGCTCGAGCTTCCCTCTCCATTTCCTCGTAAGGATCTGTTTCCTGGGGGAGCACAGAGATGGTAAAAGGCTGGGTTTCTGCTGTGTATGTTGGTGGTCTGGGTTGTTTGTTGGGGCTGGTAATAGGTATGATGTGTAGGTATTGGGTAGTTTGGAGATTTGGGCTGATTGGGGTGAAGTAACTAGGCGGGGGCTGAGATATATGGGTAGTAAGAGGATCACTTTGAGGGTGGGGTTGAGGATTGGCTGGGCGAGGGATAATTTGACATGAATCGGTAACCGGTAGTCTTTGTGGGGAGTTTTGGGAGATATGTGGTGGCAGAGGTCGATCCGGGATAGTTTGTGAGGTAGTGGCCCTTTTCTATGGTATAGGGGTATTCAAACTAATGGATAAGTTTGTCAGATTCCGTAGTATTTCCATCTCAACCTGCATATCGACAATTTGTTGTAGTAGCTGTGCGATGCATTCTTCTTGACTAGTGACATTTCTCCTTCAAGGCTCTGCTACGACAGGAATAATTCCCAAACCATTTGGCTCAGACGCCCCCGAGCCAGTCATGTCATCATTTCGTGCCTTGGACCTGGTAAAGTGTTGATGCTTTGACATTGTTGAATCAAATACGAACCGGCCCTTTTTTGGGGAAATAATAAATCCTTCTACAATGTAGCAAACAGAGTTAGCATAAAACACATAATTTGCAAACATGTAGCAGATAATTACACATAGCACATTAAAACATTTCCTAATATGCAGGGGGACCTCTCTTATGCCAGAGGTAGGCCGAAACGTCAAATATGAGATAATGATAGATTGGTCCGAGCCATCGGATCGAAATGCTTTTATTGGGAATAAAAACTAAGATTAAATTGCAACAAAGAAATGTCAAAACTTTAGATATAAAGATTATTCCTAATGCTACATTATGCTGACGGAGAATGTGGTGGTGGTGTAATGGTGTTGCTAGGTTCTGCTTCTGTATTTTCCAAATATTGCATGCTATTTTGTAGTTGATACCACATCTCAGGGGAGATGGCGTTGCTCTCTAATATGCAAACTTTCACCCAATTGGTCATGTTGATATCCTCGAAACCCTGCTTGCCTTTGGGACTTGGACTACCACAATCTTCCTTGAACCATGCATAGTATTCAGGTGTACCTCCTGCTTGCTCATATTTGACATCTATTTTCTCAATGTTGTTCCATTCATCAAGGATTTGCTTCTTTCTGGGAAATGTGCAATTTGCCCCAAACACGACCTCTGAATCCTTCATGTCTGCTCGGAGAGGGATTACCTGTTCTTGACCAAACTGGCGGAGTACACGCAGCAGAGCATATGGTTGAAGTCCCCTTATTCCGATGAGCTCGATGTAGTAACGGTCTTTGCTCCTTACATAAGCCTTGTTGATACGGGATAGCAGTGGGTACCTCGATTGTACTTGGTTGCTAGTGCGGGATGCCAGAAATTCATACCAATCCCTAGTACCGACCGGCGACACAAATCGCTTCATCCTGTCGTAAAAACTTACAATCCAATAATCATTGCTAAAACAAATGTATGTCATATTCGATCGCAGATAAAAGTGTTCCATGACCCACATATGTAAGATGAGATTGCATCCCTCGAAGAAATTGGTTTCCCTTCGCTTGCATTTTCCTAGAGCTCGAAATATCTCATCTAGGATCATGGGGACCAAAGTAAGTTGCGTGCCATTAATGCCTTCAAAAACCATTCGGGTCACAGAACATATGCAAGTGCTGATCCGTCCATGCTCGAGTGGAAACACTAGAGTGCCTAACAGAGCAACAGCGAACGCGGTATGTCGTCTAGTTTTCCACTGTCCCAGACTGCAAGAGAACTCTTTTCTAAACGACTGATAGCTATCTTGGCGACCATATCTCTCGTACAGATAGTCTAGGGAAACCCAATTATTTTCAAAACAACGGAGTTCCTTTGTGTTCTTTAGGCCCATGTAATGCAAGAATCTCTTTCCAGATTGACTATAAGGGATGATTTATCCTCTTCCTTGGTAAGCTAAGCTCGTGAAGTAGTTGATTTCTTCCAACGTGGGGGTGAGTTCGAAGTCTTGAAATCTGAATACTGCCCTATTCGGATCCCAGAACAGAATCAAGGCCCTAACTATATGATGATCTGGAGTGATGTCAAACAAAGCCATGAGACAACCTAATTTGCTTCTGATGGTCATTTTGCTGCTGCCGTCGAAATTCTCCCACCAAATCTTTAGCTTTGTCGGAACACCACTCACCATTCTAATTTCAGGGATTGTTGGAATACTGCTCATCCTATACATAAAACAAAAATAAATACAAAATTTCCCAATGCTAGCATGTCACGTTAGGCTCAGATTCGTCCATCAATATCACGTAACATATAATATGTTGTTGGTCGTTGGGTCGTGAAAAACCCTTCGACAATTGGGTAGGTTTCCTAACTATGGAGACGATGCCAAGGATCGACTCACTTAAGGTATATGCATGCATGCCTTAAAATAAAGGGTGGTATAGCTCTATCCTAGGTTTTTAAGATTTGGCTCACTAGACGCAAGGTTCCCGAGCGGACAACTCGAGTGAGAAGGCTACGCGGCCACCGGTTAGACCGGACACTCCACGTATATTACCAACTCTCCTAAATTTGGGTTTTGAAGAAAGAATTTTGCTGATGCACCAAGCGCACCTCGCATGTAGTGTGTGATTGTGTGAATTTTCCAGAGTGGAAGAAATATGAACGGAATGCCAGTTTAAGGAAAGCAGTAAGACAAATAGCAATTAAAACAAATAAAACAAAATACAGTACACAAAATTAAATGCAAACCAAATAATAACCCTAGGTCTGTTATGGTCAAGAACCTCAAATCCCCAGCGGAGTCGCCATTTCTGTTACGCCCTTTTTCGACCGCGACATTATTCTAGCGAACCCTGCTTAAATAAAAATGTTAGAAAATAAAATAAAATGTTAAAAATACTAAAAGGTTAAAAGGTGCTAAAGGTTAAAGAGGTGCTAAATGCTAAAGGAGTTAAAATGCTAAAAGGTGATTCTAGAAAGTAAAAGGTGCTAAAAGTGCTAGAATCATGCTAAAGGGATTCTAAAAGTAGTGCTAGGGTTCGCGGAGTCGCCACCTAATTAGTTTGAGTGAATTTGGACACATAAATGTTAACTAGGTTAAAGTCAACATTAACTCCATTTTAATGGTCTGCTAAACTTAATGAGATTCTGGGTAAGGGTTCTTTATTATCCTAAAGGGAAGGGGTCAGACACCCTAAATGATCCGCTAACTTACGGTTGTCCAGCCAAACCTAGGGATTAATTATTATATTATAGAAAATGTATGTTTCGAAAAAAAATATTATAAGGGTTTTATTAAAAAGGGATGCATTTCAACAAAAGATTTATAAAAATACATGTAAGCTAATTCTAGATAAAATATGCATTTATTATATGCGAAGGTGATTTGTGCATTTATTTACTGACGAATCTTATTAGTATAGCATAATATGCCAAATGCTTAGGAGGATTTTTAGTAAAAGGAATAAGATTTTTATGTAAATGTTAATGAGAGTTTATAATAAAGTGGGTTAGAAATCTAGTAACAAATGCTAGCTACATAAACAGTTACGTGAAATAATAAAAAAATTATTAAATAGTTTAGTATAACTTAAGCAATATATGGCGAGTCTAAAGTAATTAACTTTAAAGGGAATTGCTTTCTAATCTAGAGGTTCAAGGTTTAGATATTCTAAGTATTCTACTAATTAACGTAGCGTTAGACAAATAGTTTACAATAAATGAAATGGGGCAGGGCCTAATTAATGAGAGTGACTCGAGGAATGACGGTGTTATTCTCATGTGACTTGGAATTTCTTATGTGAGGTGGATGCATATAGGCGTAGATCTTCCATTTGAAGTAGCTTATGATGAGTCTCGACTTTGAGACTCTTCCTTTTTTGCTCCGATGCGTTTCATGTAAAAGAAGAAAGATAAGGATTAGTACACATCCAAATTTTTAAATAACGAATAGGCACTCGACATAAAATGTAACATATAAGTCTGCTGATTAACTATAAAGATCAGCCGATAATGATGAGGATTACTTAATGGGATTGGCTCAGATATACATTGATTTGACAACGGAATAGTGAAAATTGCAGGCCTACGGTATAGGAAATTTAGGCAGAACACTAAGCAAACACAAAAAAAACATGAGAATATTCCAGATTCTTGTCTAAAATGAGATGGGTTCCCATACACGAACTATTTTGTACTAACTAGGCCTCCAAGTGTGCTCGATAGACGCGAGCCATATATTACATACACGATGATATATCAACATGATGTACATGTAATCGATGCCAAATTAGTTGAAAGCACATACACTTTAGAATGGATCTTAGATAAGATGCTGGTCCAATCTCAAACTTTCGCTTAGACATCCTAAAATGGGCAATCATAGTATAATGCAAGGTTCCTAGAGTGGAGGCAAAGAGGTGACTATGCCAGTGTGAGATAGAATATACAAATATAGTCGAACAATTTCATGGTCCCGCTCACGCTAAAGACCCGAGTTGGATAGTTCGTCATAACTAGTATTTTAAACTCAATATGGGCACCATAAGGTATAAACTTGGCAACATAATACAAACAAGGCGCATGAAATACATGACACGAAGGGACAACCTCCAGAGGTCAAACCAATTGTAGCAGACACAAGTCAATATAACATTTAAGACGATATGCAACTTCATATTAGGCTTAGACTCGAATAACATGTGCATCCCTCTTTTTTTTTAAAGAAAAAAAATACAGATCTAATTAACCCTTCATATGCAATAGGTATCTTGAACTAACATTAGGCTCTCGAGCAGTAATGATATATTCGGGCCTAGATGAGTCACTCATCCTCAATAATCATCGATAGACTACTGCTTTATATTACTTAAACCACAGGTAAGTTTTAAATGAATCTTAGACATTCTTTAAGCATTAATGCATGTACAACATGTTATTTTAGATTATCTAACCAGTTAGCCTCGTGTTATTTGCTTTTAGGGTCGACTTAGCATAGATTTCAATGATATCAGACATATTGCACATAGGTTTATGTTAACTGTCCATAGAAAGCAAAATAAAAAATAGTGTTCATATTTCTAATCAGATAGATTATCGCTTATATCGTGAATACCAAATAAGCGATTATAACATTGCAAATATCATTCATGAATCGACCGAACATGCTTCACATAAGTTTCACACACATAGATAACAAATAACATCACACCGACATATTTCTCAAGCAATCATACATCATACAACTCGTAAGAATGTAAATCAATAGAAAATTGAGAAAGCGATAAATTTACCTTCTCCGGGCAGCGAACCGAGGCAGCGTATCAAGTCGTCGATTCACTCGGAGTGTATTGCTATGCGAATGAAAAGGCAGATCTTGTTGCTGATTTCTGGACTGATATTGAAGAAAGGGTTTCGAAATTTATGTTTTTGCTCTTGGACTACCAATTTTCGGATTGTGATTGACGCCACCGATCGAGATTTTCATCGATGCTCACTTCTCCGCATGTATATGTTGCTCGCTTATATAGCCCTAATTCGGTTCCAATGTAAGTATTTTCGATGACTTTCAAAGCTAATTTCAGACGATTTTTAGAATGGTTACAGTTATGGTAACTTAGGATTTTTCTACCGATTTGGTAATGGTTTTGGTACTGATTTGGGTTATAGTTTAGGAGATTCTCGTTCTAATTTAAGCGTATAATTGGAGATGATTATGGTAAGCTACGATTTCGATTTTTGGAGAGATTTGGTTCGATTTTATGGTAAGCTTTTATGGTCGGTGTTGGGTCTGATTTTGGGAGGTGATTCGCCGGATTCTCCGGCGAGAATCTCGGCTGGGGCGTTGGCGGCGACGGGTGAAGGTAAGGGGCGGATTCGTTTAGGTTTAGGTTTTTTTGTTTGTTTTATGTTAAGGGTTTGTTTCTGGAAGGGATGAAATGTTATTGGGTCTAAAAAGAAAGGGGAGCCTACGGGTTTTGGGCTGATGGGGTGGGCTGGAGGAATTAATTTATCCGGTTGGGCTTTGGGTAGTGTTTTAAGTATTTCATGAATTGGGTGGATTTTAGGAGTTAGTTTTAGGTGTTAAATTTTGGGTAATTAAATTTAATTAGTGTATTATTTTAATTTTAGTTAGGATGAGTTTAAATTAAATTATTTTAAAGTTGCTTTAAATATTATAAAAAATGATAAGTGTCGGGTTTTATAATTACGGATTGCATAATGTTTCATAAATGCGACGCTATTATTAAAATACATGTGTTAGACTAAGATTAGTGTAATAGGAGTTTAAATTACAAATAATAATTATGAAATTGTCTTGCGTGTTAATAAATGCGAATATGATACTTAAGGAATGTTTGATGCGACGTTATTGCTAGATTATTAATTTTCTTTATTTATTTATTTTTATTTATCATTAAGAATTGTTTGAGTTTTAATTAATGGGAAATAGGGCTTAAATTATGAATAATATTCATGAAATTGCTTGTTATTAAAATAACGAATGCGGACGTGAGATTCAAGAAATACTTAATACTCTACGTAAAAATGCGGTGTCGTTATTAAATCGCTTATTCATGCATGTATTAATGTTTTATTGTTGCATTTTATTATTATAAAATTGTTAAAATTATTTTTAAAAAATTAGTGTAATTTTATAGTTAATGACTGGACGGGAGGATCAAAATTGGGTGTCAACAACTATGTTCTATTTTTAGATGATTATTCTATTATGGACATTTCCAATAGCGAAGAAATCTCAAGTTTTTTCCATCTTCAAAAAATTTAGAGCTTTCATTAGAACTCAATTCGAACGAGAAATAAAGAATATCCAATGTGATAATGACAAAGAATATGACAATGGAGAGTTTCAGGAATTTTGTACTAAAAATGGAATCGATTTTCGTTTTTCTTGTTCTCATACGTCTTCACAAAATGGGAAAGCCGAACGCAAAATTCATACCATTAATAACATTATCCGAACTGTTTTGGTTCATGCTTCCGTGCCCCCATCTTTTTGGCATCATGCTCTACAAATGACTACCAATATTCTTAACATTCTTCCTTCCAAAGGTTTGACATATTCGTCCCCTCTTCATGTTTTATATAATAAGATTCATTCGTATTCACATCTTAGGGTCTTTGGGTGTTTGTGTTATCCATTTTTTCCATCCACCACAATTAACAAACTTCAGGTTCGTTCTACCCCTTGTATATTTTTAGGTTATCCGTCAAATCATCGTGGTTATAAATGTTTTGATTTATCCTCTAATCGAATCATTATTAGTCGTCATGTTGTGTTTGATGAATCTCAATTTCCGTTTGCAAAAGGTAGCACTCTCATGCCTAGTTCGTATAATTTTTTGGATGAGGGTATATCTCCATATATTATTCACCATTTTTCGGACATATCCCGCACCCAAACTTCACCAGCGGGCCCACTGCCCACTGGTCCCACGCCAATGCCATGACCGACCTAGCATACCACTAGCCGCCTTTCTGGTCCAGCTTCACTTAACTCGAATCGGTCCACCACGTGTCCACTATTTCCGATTGGGCCAAAGACGCCCATCGTCGCCCAAATCCACGTCTCCCAAAAATTTCCAAAATTTACCAAATCCAGCCTTGAGTCATGGTCCAGTCACCCAAAGTCAACGAGGTATTTTTAAACCAAAAAGATATTTTAATTTAAATTCAAATGCTCTTAAATCACCACTACCCCATAATTATGTGTCTACTTTAAATGATCCAAATTGGAAAATTGCTATGACTGATGAATATAATGTTCTTATTGATAATAAGACGCAAGAGTTGGTGCCTCGTCCATATGGTATTAATATTATTCGGTCTATGTGAATTTTTGCTCATAAGGACAATTCTGACGGTTCGCAAGGCATAAGGCTCATCTTGTAGGTGATGGTAAGACTCAGCATATTAGTGTTGATTGTGGTGAGACATTTAGCCCGTTGGTCAAGCTGGCTACCATTCACATTGTGCTAAGCTTAACTCTGTCGAAAGCATGACCCATTCATCAGCTAGATGTGAAGAATGCATTCCTACATGGTGATCTCAAGGAGACAGTCTATATGCATCATCTCTTGGGGTTTAGGGATACTAGATATCCTCATCATGTATGTTTGTTGAAGAAGTTCTTGTATGGCTTAAGCAGTCTCTACGAGCTTGGTATAAGAGGTTTGCTGACTATGTTTCGACTATTGGGTTCTCTCAAAACAGGTCTGATAATTCATTATTCATATATCGTTGGGGTCTTCCATGGCTTATATACTATTATATGTGGATGATATTATTTTGACTACCTCTTATGATGCTTTGCGAAAGTCTATCATGACAATGCTCAGTTCTGGTTTTTCCATGAAAGACTTGGAGCCATTGAGTTATTTTTTGGGGATTGATGTCACTCGTCATGCATGTGGCCTATTCTTTCACAGAGGAAGTATGCAGTTGAGATCATTGAGAGGGCTAGGATGTCATCCTGTAAGTCCACTTCCACTCCAATTGATACTAAGCCCAAGTTTGGCACTGCAGCTGGCTCCCCCTATGAGGATCCGACTCGCAATCGTAGTCTTGCAGGAGTCCTTCAGTATCTTACGTTCATGCGACCTGATATTACATATGTCGTGCATCAGGTGTGTTTGTTTATGCATGACCCTAGGATTAAGCACATGAATGCGTTCAAACGCATTCTTAGGTACATCCAGGGGACACTTGATTATGGCTTGCGTTTGTATCCTTCGTCGACGTATACACTTGTCTTATATACAGATGCTGATTGGGGTTGTTGTTCAGATACCAAACGGTCTACGTTTGGCTATTGTATGTTTCTTGATAATAACTTTGTCTCTAATGCGCGATTTATTCATACGCTAAACGCAAGTGCACGTGTCGTGACAAGTAATATAGTCTAGAAGACCGAGTTATCATCCTCATGGATTAGTGTCCAATTATCAACCTCTATTCTATGATATATATTTGATAACCGATAATTTGATGAATTGTTTATAACTATGATTATAAATGCTAACTAAATTACTGTATTTTATTTCAGATATGGTGGAAATAGGGCTTCCAAATCTCCTCAACTATCCGCTCATCTTACTTGTTAATGCAAATAATTATGGTTCTTCTTCTATTTTAAAATAGCAGGTTAACTAAGCCGTTTTATACTCCTGTTAAGGTAATATAAACACTCAACCCCAATATAGAACCCTTCTATCTTTCGATGACAAGATTGACTATAAAGGAGGATTAAGAGGAATAACCTATTAAGCTACACAGGTATCGGGGTACTTTCGTCCACGATTTAACCTATGTTTATTCAACTATAGCATATTCACAATCTCCCCTTTCGGCTTTCGATTAGAAATCATATAAGTTATGATAATTAGTGATCAATTAATTACCAAGCAATCAAAACAACTATTGAATAAATCTCAATAATAATAAGAAGAAACCAAACCATGCATTAATTCATAAGAATGAGTTTCAAGCGATTCGATATGGAACGCCCTAAATTAAGTTAGTTCCTAGCCATAGACATGTCAAGAACTAAACTAATATCCAACATAAACTAAAAAGAAATAAAATAAAGAACAAGAAATTACTTAAAAGAAAGTCTCTAATCTTGATCTCCAAGTTGTGATGAATTCTCCAAAGTGGAATCCTTGAATCTGACCTAAAAAGGTCCTTTTTATAGCCTATAAAACGTCCAACAACTTTTCCTTCTTGGCCTTGGCCCATTTCCATTCGGATTTGGCAGATTTCCCGCCTGCCGCGTCGCGAATCAGCCGCGCGCGAAACTCAGCGACTCTCGGTTCTTTGGGCGCCGTGGCGCTCGATCTCGCTAGTTGGTCTTGTGGCTACGCGCTTTCTCGCCGGGTTGCCAACTTTCTAGCTTTTTGAGCTCTGGAACCTCTGTTTCTGCCCTCTTTTCGCTCATTTTTACCAATGTGCCACTTTAAACCATTATGACTCAAAAGAAAGAAAATATATCCTAAGATGACACATATTTGTACAAAAATGGGCAAATAACTAACTAAAAATGACTCAAAAAGTGTATATAAAATACACCGATCAAATACCCCCAAACTTAACATTTGCTCGCCCTCGAGCAAAGATCAAAAGAAATAAATAAAGACACGAAGGAAAAGAAAATAGAATGACTCAAAGATATTGATCACTTTGCTGCATCATTGTTACTTAGAGAAGCATGAAGGTTAGCAGAATAATATGCAGGAACATATAACATGAATGTTTAGCATTCTAAACACATCAAGTCAGATATTTCGCAAATTCACTTTAATCATGCTCAATGGAAGTAAGAATACCTAACTATGCATGTTAATTTCAAAATCCTCTAGCATGTTTACTTGCTATTCTCCACTAATCATGGATACACATATTAGATATCTTCAGGATTTTTCAGGGTTGTAATGTAGGCTTAGACAGAGGTAGGTAAAAAATAAACATTTAGGCTCAATTTACGTATCATAAGCTCTTTTGCTTCAACTTTTCCCTTTTCTTTTGATTTTATTTTTCACTTCATACCTATCATTCCCCTCTTTTGTTTTGCGAGAATGAGGTGTATTATGAATAGCAGGCACCCCCAAACTTAGGCTTTTGCCTATTTATTATTACTTTTTTCATTGGGGTGCATCAAAATTGTTCAATCTCTTTTTGTCTTTTTTCAACACTTTATATTTCAATCATCTCAATTTTTCACTTATGGCACAAGTATGGAATTATAGAGTGTCAAAGAAAGGTCATATTTTTTTATCAATGGGGCTGACTAGGGATTCAACTGTAATGTCAGGGATAGGCAAAGAATGGTAAGAAAGGGCTAAAAAAGAAATGCCTGAATCATCTCCCTAACATGCATATCCTAACTATTTCGCCTCAAATAGCAAGCAAGCAGACACATAGGTTTAATCACTAATAATGCATAAATCAAGCAAGATACCCCAAATAGTTTGATTTCATGAATTTTTGGCATATCTAACCTAAGTGTTCAGATGGTTGCTTCTTATTCCATTACATTATTCAACTTTTACTTCACTAGGCGTTTTCAGTAACTACAACATGCATGATCTTAACAAAAATTATGACTCATAAAATACTCAAAAATACACAAAATAAATAAAAAAGACTCAAAAATAATAAAACACCCCCCCAAACTTAAATCACACATTGTCCCCAATGTGTGCAAGACTCAAAAAAAAAAAAGGGACAACTTACAAACTTGGTTTAAAGTGGTGGCGGTGGCGGTGGATAATGCATGGCAGATAACGTCAGAAATCCCGTCAGAGTGGAGAGGGAAATCGCTTGTGGCTCTTTTATTTTTGATTTTTCGCCGCGTGCGTGCTATGAGATCGGTGTTGTGGCGCCCAAACATCTGCGGCCCTCTAAACTTCCGGCCATGGCTCGATTTAGCCGCGCCAAACTTCGTGAGACCTTCGACTTTCGCGCCATGCCGCAGAATCGGCGCCGTGGCGCCAACTTACGCGCTTCTACATTCTCGGCGCCACGACCCTCTGCTGGGCGCCGTGACGCCGAGCCGGTTTTTTTTTTATCTTCTCTTCACGCTGCCCTCCAATTTTGGCCTGCTGCCATCACAACATGAAAACAATACCTCCCGTGAGACTGTTCTAACTAAAACTAAATTGCATAAAATAAAATAACCTTGGGTTGCCTCCCAAGTAGCGTTGTCTTTAACGTCTTTTAGCCGGACGCAAGTTTTTTATCAAGAGGCATGGGGTAAATTAACCCCACAACCTATCCATTTCATAATCATTTTTCTCTTCCGCCTTCTGTTTTTCTTTTTCTCTTTTTTCTCAAGAAGGTTTAGCGTTGCTCACTGTCTTGGCGATTTATTTCCCTTGCTTTGGCCTGTGCTGGCGCAACCGATGTGCTGACAGTACTGACTACAAAACACTTGCTTATGACTGGGGGTTCAACGATGTGTTTAAACACCTTGAACACCATCTCTTCATTCTCCACTCTGAGTGTCAGCTCGCCCTTCTCTACATCAATCAGGGCTCTCCAGTTGCCAGAATGGTATTCCCAATATGATAGGGATCTCATCATCTTTCTCCATATCAAGGATGAGGAAGTCCGCAGGAAAGAAGAATTTTCCCACCTTAACTAATACATCTTCAATCATTCCCCTGGGATGCACCACTGTTCTATCCGCCAACTGCAAGCTCACAGTGGTTGGTTTGGCTTCACCCAACCCCAACCTCTTGAAAACGGACAAGGGCATGAGATTTATGCTGGCCCCCAAATCACACAGGTCCCTGTTATATGTCACCCTGCCAATTGTGCAAGACAATGTGAAGCTCCCTGGATCCTTGAGTTTGGGGGGCAATTTCTTATGCAAGATGACACTGCATTCCTCTGTCAATGCCACTGTCTCATACTCATCTAGCTTCTTCTTCTTCCCAAGAATTTTTTTCATGAATTTAAAATAAGTAGGCATTTGCTCCAATGCCTCAATGAACGGAATGTTAATGTGCATCTTTCTGAATACCTCCAAGAACTTAGAGAATTACTTATCAACTGCTTTCCTTTGAAACCTCTGAGGGTAAGGAATCTTCTCTGTGTATTCCCTCACTGGGATTGTTGGAACTTTCTCTAACATAGGGCGGTCTTCGTGAACCCTCCTTCTCTCGCATCTACTGCTCTACCACAGGTGAGGTGTAGCCGTTCTAGCCGCTTCATTTCTCACCGCACCGCTGCACCGTTTCTCTGTGGGTTCATCTCTCAGACATTACTAGGAAGAGTGCCCTGTGCCCTGTTGTTTGCCATCTTTGCTAGTTGTCCCACCTGCGTCTCCAAATTCCTGATAGAGGATCCTGTCTCTGCCAAGAACTGGGTCTGTGAGTTGGTGAGTCTCAACAGGGCTGCTCTCAACTCATCTGGCTTTTCTTGTTAAGCAGGTGCACTGAATTGTTGTGAAGATGAGGCCTGGTTAAATGGTTGCTGATTTTGGTATTGGCCTCGAAAATGGTTCTGCTGCCCTTGATCACCCCTCCATGAAAAGTTAGGGTGATTTCTCCACCCTGGATTGTAGGTATTTGAATAGGGGTTGTTCTGGGGCCTTTGGTAATTCCCCACTGCCTGACATTCCGCTTGCTCAATAGAGATGTTGTTGGGGTCTGCTGATGGGCACCTATCAAAGATACGAGGACCCCCACACATCTCACAACTCAATGACATCTAAACTGCATTCACTGACACTGTGTTCTGTTGCAGTTGTTTGGTCAAGAGAGCAACTTGTGCATTTAACGCTGTGATGGCATCAATCTCATGAACTCCTATCGCTCTCCTTCCACTTACCCCTCTATCATCTGTCACATGGTTATTGGTGGCCATGTCTTCTAGCAAATCATGGGCCTCATGTGTTGTCTTCCTCATGAAGGTTCTACCTGCAGCTGCGTCAATGATGCTTTTTGTGGTCCCACTTAGCCCATTGTAGAAAATATGGACCAAATTCCACAGCTCAATGCTATGATGTGGACACTTTTTCTGCAAATCTTTAAATCTCTCCCAAGCCTCATAGAGTGACTCTCCATCAGCCTGGTAAAAATTGTTCAACTCCCCTCTCAGCTTAACGACTTTGGACGGTGGAAAGAACTTTGCTAAGAACTTCTGTGTCAACTCCTTCCATGTGAATATAGAATCTGTAGGTAGGGAATTCAACCAAACTTTTGTTGTATCCCTGAGTGAGAAGGGAAAGAGCCTCAATCGAATGGCGGCGTCAGTAACGTCATTATACTTGAAAGTTGCACACAACTCCAAGAAGTTCGCTATGTGCATATGAGGATCTTCCGATGGCAACCCTCCGTATTGAACAATATTCTGCATTACACTCAGGATCGCATGTTTGATTTCGAAATTATTTGCTCATATTACTGGGAGCCTGATGCAAGTCTGTGCTCCATTCACCCTTCCAGCACATAATCTCCCAAGCTTCTCTCAGCTTGGACCTGAACCCTTTCTTCCACATCCATTGGTAACCTCCGGGGCATCCTTTGGTTAGGTTGATGATCACCTAACCCTTCGTTCATCTCATTATTGTTATGCAAGCCTCCCATTGCTATTAAGGCCAAAATTCATTTGTTTCTCCGGTTCTGCTTGCAAGTATTTTCAATCTCCGGGTTGAAAGGAACAAGTGTATCTGCTCCTCTTCTCCTTCGCATAAACTAGATGCCTGCAACATATCAAAATCAACAAATGGATCACGGCGCACGGTTTCACGAATAAAAGAGAAAAATATAGTAATAAAAAGAAAAATAAAAACCAAATTAGAAATTAGGAATAGATAGAATGATATTGAACTACGTCAATCCCCGGCAACGGCGCCAAAAACTTAATGCCCGATTTATGCATACGCTAAATGCAAGTGCACGTGTCGTGACAAATAATATAGTCTAGAAGACCGAGTTATCGTCCTCAGGGATTAGTGTCCAATTATCAACCTCTATTATATGGTATCTATTTGGTAACCGATAATTTGATGAATTGTTTATAACTATGATTATAGATGCTAACTAAATTACTGTATTTTATTTCAGATATGGTGGAAATAGGGCTTCCAAATCTCCTCAACTATCCGCTCATCTTACTTGTTAATGCAAATAATTATGGTTCTTCTTCTATTTTAAAATAGCAGGTTAACTAAGCCGTTTTATACTCCTGTTAAGGTAATATAAACACTCAACCCCAATATAGAACCCTTTTATCTTTCGATGACAAGATTGACTATAAAGGAGGATTAAGAGCAATAACCTATTAAGCTACACAGGTATCGGGATACTTTCGTCCACGATTTAACCTATGTTTATTCAACTATAACATATTCACAATCTCCCCTTTCGGCTTTCGATTAGAAATCATATAAGTTATGATAATTAGTGATCAATTAATTACCAAGCAATCAAAATAACTATTGAATAAATCTCAACAATAATAAGAAGAAACCAAAACATGCATTAATTCATAAGAATGAGTTTCAAGCGATTTGATATGAAAAACCCTAAATTAAGTTAGTTCCTAGCCATAGACATGCCAAGAACTAAACTAATATCCAACATAAACTAAAAAGAAATAAAATAAAGAACAAGAAATTACTTAAAAGAAAGTCTCTAATCTTGATCTCCAAGTTGTGATGAATTCTCCAAAGTGGGATCCTTGAATCTGACCTAAAAATGTCCTTTTTATAGCCTATAAAACGTCCAACAACTTTTCCTTCGCCTCGCCCATTCCCATTCTGATTTGGCGATTTTCCGCACAGAATGGCTGGCCTGAAACTCTGTTACTCTGTTCTTTGGGCGACGCGTGGCGCTCGATCTCTTGGTTGGTCATGGCGCCTCGCTTTCTCACCCGGGTTGCCAACTTTCTAGCTTTTTGAGCTCTGAAACCTCTGTTTCTGCCTTCTTTTCGCTCCTTTTCACCAATGTGCCACTTTAAACCATTATGACTCAAAAGAAAGAAAATTTATCCTAAGACGACACATATTTGTACAAAAATGGGCAAAAGACTAACTAAAAATGACTCAAAAAGTGTCTATAAAATACACCGATCAGTCTCATGGTCTGCCAAGCGTCAATCCACGCTATCACGTTCAAGTGCAGAGACCGAGTATCGAGGGGTAACCAATGTGGTTTCTGAGTCATGTTGGTTACGTAATCTTCTTTTAGAGTTCCATTATCCTAATAAAAAAAGCTAGCTTGGTGTATTGTGATAATATTAGTGTCATCTACCTTTATGATAATCTAGTTCAGTACCAGCGCACTAAACATAAAAAGATTGACATTCACTTTGTTAGAAAAAAGGTAGCACGAGGACAAGTACGCGTCTGCCATGTCCCTTCCAGATATCAAATTGCATATCTTTACAGCGGTCTTCCTCACCCTTTTGAAGATTTTAGAGCCTCGCAACAGACAAGATCGCCCACTATGATCATGGTGTGTTAAATATACATACACGCCCACCCATAGAAGAACAAATTGTATGGTATATCAAGATTAACATTTATGGTATATTTTGTATATTACACTTGTATATTAATTAGTCTTGTAGTCTTACCATAATTGTATGATTCGTCTCCAAATAGAATAAGAATTTAGATGTAGAATAGGAAAAAGATTTTTCTATTGCAACTTGTATATATATGTCTTTCATCAATAAGAATAATCAAGAGATTATTTCTTCTAGTATCTATGATGAATATTGCATTGAGCAATTCTCCATGAGACTTTTGGTATCACGCGTATAAATAAGTACATGTGCTTGAGAGAAAACGTCTTTGCTTTAACTAGGGGTGGAATCGGTTCAGATTTGGGCTGAATCCAAAATAATATTCTTGCAGTACTTGATTTTGGCTATATAACCCGAATTGACCCGATCCGAATGGGTTCGGATCGGTTCGGTACCAAATGCTACTTTTTCAAAAATTTGACTTTTGTTTTGTTTTCTGCAACATTTTTTAAGTGTTCAACATAACAAACAAAGCTGAAATCATCAGTCTATTAGGCTATTACAGTCCCAAATGTCCCAGAGTAGCGAAAAAATATAACATACAAACTGAAATAACAATTAGTCGGAATCGGAACCATCATCACTGCCTCCATCTTCATCATTACTCTCTCCTTCAACATCGTCACCATCAATTGATTCATCTCCACTCAATTCCACGGTCTGTGTAGTACTCTCCAATGAACTTGCATGCTCAACGAATTGATAAAAATGAACCAAGTTACACAATACTACAACAACAAGTTCAAAACTAACAACAAGAGTCAAAAAAGGTACTTGAACCAAAACAAACAACAAGAGACAAATTAAACAGCAGCAAAAATCCAGAAATTATAGAAGTCATACCTCTTTCAACTTGCTCGTATAGCTCAGTATCTTTGATGTTAGGAATATCCTCGATTGAGGAAACATAATTGCCCCTTAGCCAACTTTGAAGACAAACCAAAGCTTCCACTGATTTTGGAGTCAAAGAACTACGAAAGTTGTTTACTACCCTCCCACCAGTGCTAAAAGCACTCTCTAAGGCTACTGAGCTTACCTGTATAGCCATCACATCCTTGGCAATTCTTGTCAACACTGGGTACTTTACTGCATTCAGCTTCCACCAATCCAGAATTGGATAATTGTCATCAGTGCTTATCTTCACAGAATCTTCAAGGTACGTATCAACTTCATGAGTAGGGACTTCCACATTGGTGGAGGAGACAAACTGGTTCCAGCAACTTATGATTTCAGCCTGCCGCAAGATCGGCCGTACATCGCTAGTCAGGCATGAGATTGACGTAGTTGCTGATTTACAACAGCCACATCTTCCGGCAGCACATACTCTTCATACAAGCTCATCATGAAGTCCTTCAATAGCTTTGTTCTACTGACCACATCCTCCTTCCCATAGCCGTCTAAGGTGAACAAATGTGTCAAGTGCACAAGTTTGTACCTTAAATCAGGAATCACACCCACATACATGAACGAATTTAATTGCTTACTGTCATGGTAGTATTTTGCAAACTTCTGCTTCATCTCTTTAGCCATATCTGCCAATATCTTCTTTGTGTTATCTCCAACTTGCAGAGCAGATGGGTTAGACAACTAATCTCCACTTCAATTGACAACACATCGTGAAAGGTAGCGTGTATTGTGGCATGTGTGGAGGAACTTACCCTCTTAGTTACATCATAGAACACTTTGAGAAAGAACACAAACACCTCTGCATTTTCCCAATCTTCCTCACTTGGTGGTCCAAGCTTGCCACACTTAGGTTTTAAAGGGACATAAATGATCAGATTTCCTTCATCGTCAAATTCTTCATCCGGCTCCTTGAAGTAGGCTCTATAGCACTCTTCATCCTCCCCCATCCTTGCAAAGGCAACCCTGAATTTTAGCGCTGCTTCTAACATTGAAAATGTCCAGTTCCACCTTGTGGGGACATCCATCACAACTAGCCCTTTACAAGCAATTTTTTCTTTGGAAATGTTGCTCTTAAAAATATCAAGTCTATTAGCAGAGGACCTAACAAACTTAACGGCATTCCTAATTCCCAACACAACCTTATTAAGCATCTTCAACCCACTTCCTACAATAAGATTACAAATACGTGCAGTGCACCTCATATGCATATATTTCCCCTGAAGTATAGGCTGGGCATTTCTAACCTTGTTTAATCTAGATGTCACATACTCTAAGGCATACCTATTAGTTGCTGCATTGTCTACTTTAATAGTAAGGACTTTCGTAATACCCCATTTCAGCAAACACTCTTCAATTAATTTTCCTATTGAATTTCCAGAATGGTTATGAATAGTGCAAAAGTTGATGACCCTCTTATGCAACACCCAATTATCATCTACAAAGTGCGCAGTGAGCACTATGTAGTTGATATTCTGCGGCCCACTAGTCCAAGTGTCGGTGGTTAGGCAAACCCTATACTTCTGAAGAGTCTTACAAACTTGTTTCCTCTTACTCTCATATACAGCTAAAAAGTTAGTAACTAGAGTTCTACTACAAGGTACTTCAAAGTTTGGTGAAACTACTCGGCATAATCTCCTAAATCCTAGCTTGTCCACAAAGCTAAAAGGCAGTTCATCAATAATAATCATTTCTACACAAGCTTGCATTACTTCTTCAGGTTTAAAGATGCGAGCTCTCATTTTGTTCCCATAAGTTTTATCCCCAACAAATGTTTTCTGATTTTTAACAACTAACTTACTCCCTGAAAAATACCTACAGGTCTTTTAATGTGTTTGTTCATCCCTCCAGTCCCATTCTTTTCACTCTCAACAACATATTCTCCTAACTTTCCCTTGGGACAATATTTGCATTTAGCCCTCCTTTTAGACACAATTTGATCAGGTTTTCCTTGACATTTTATTATCTTTTCAGACACATACTCAGTAAAATACTCCCAAACCCAACTACGCTTTCTAGAAGAAATAACATCCTTAACTTCAACTAGCTGAACTGGAGTAGTCCTAATGGATGACGCAAGAATGTACGGTCAAGTTGAATAGTCCCAATGGATGACGTAGCAATAGATGGAACTGAGTCAATGCTCGCTTGAGTTACTACCTTGTTCTTCTTCTTTTTGGACTTCTTAAACTGGGGAAAACTGACTTCAATCAGTAAATCATATGAATCAATAAACCATACAAACACACTGTACTCATTCACTGAAACAAACACACTTAAATCAGTAAACCATATGAATCAATAAACCATACAAAGTTACAAACACACTACTCATACTCATTTTATCAATCAGTAAACCATATCAGTAAACTTACATTGATTTTCACCATGGTTCAAAACAAAACCCAGCTACAATTTTTGATCTCTAACAAAACCCACTTTAGAGAGAGAGAGAGAGAGAGAGAGAGAGAGAGAGAGAGAGAGAGAGAGAGAGAGAGAGAGAGAGAGAGAGAGAGAGAGAGAGGGAGAGAGAGAGAGAGAGAGGGAGAGAGAGAGAGAGAGAGAGAGAGAGAGAGAGAGAGAGAGAGAGGGAGAGAGAGAGAGAGAGAGAGAGAGCGCGAGAGAGAGAGAGAGAGGGAGAGAGAGAGAGAGAGAGGGAGAGGGAGAGAGAGAGAGAGAGAGGGAGAGAGAGAGAGAGAGGGAGAGAGGGCGAGAGAGAGAGAGAGAGAGAGAGGGCGAGAGAGAGAGAGGGAGAGTGAGAGTGAGAGGGAGGTTGAGAGGTAGAGTGATTGATGATTTATCGAGGCTTCAAGATGGGCAAGAGGTTTCTAATCGATTAATTATAGAGAGAGGCAATATTTCTATTTTCTAGGGTTCGAGAGAGGCAGCAGAGTGAAGAGAGAGTTGTCTGGAAAATTAGGAATTTTACTATTTTAGGTTATATATATGATAGATAATAATTAGTAAATATAATGGGTGCTATTTGGTACCATTTCGGTTCGGGTTTTCCATGGAACCGAATCCGTACTGAATGGAGCAATCAGTTCTGATTATTTTTTATTTCGGTTTGCTAGCAAGCCCAAACCGTTCAGTTCGGCCCAATTCGAATTTCGGTTCAAACGATTCGCTTTTTCGATTTTTAATCCCACCCCTAGCTTTAACCACTGTGAACAATCTTGAGGTCAAGTCCCCTTGCAAGGAGGTATTCTGAATAACATAACTGTTTAAGAATTGCAGCTTGATTCCAAAAGGTCATATTCATCACATTCAAGCCACCAGGAGCTTTTGGCATACAAATCTTGTCCCATGACACAAGGGATTTTCTGGAAATAATAGCTGAACCTATCCATAGAAAAGTTCTACAGATATTATCAATCATTTTAATAATCTTCTTTGGCAGTAGAAAGATTTGGGCCCAAAAAGTTTGGATTCCAAACACTTTATCCTTTATATATTTTATTAGTAACAATTTAAGTTTATTTTTATTTTAATCTTAATGATATGATTTGTAGCTATGCAATTATCTCTGATTTCAAAAATCTATCTTTCATTCTTAAATTTTGTGTTCAATCAATTAAATATTAGTTATTGAATCAAATAAATGATTTTTTTTTCAATTAGTAGTAGCTAATTTATTTTCACATAAAAATATTATTACAATAACATTTGTACCGCATAGAAGAGTTTGGCCGTCAACTTATTAGTTTTGTTCACTAATAAATAGATTAATAGTTTGTTTGGTCAAGTTTATTTTTCTCCGAAAGTTTTTTTTTTTTTTTAAATGTGTTTATTTTAAAAATTTGAGGCGTTTGACCAAGCTTTTGAGAGAAAATAAGTATTTTTGAGAAGTAGTAGAAACAATTTTTAGAAGTTAAAAAAATAACTTTTGCACAGAAGCATCTTTTTTACTTTTGAGAAAAATACACTTAGAAACACTTTTTAAAAGTTTCGTTAAACACTAATTGCTGCTCAAAAGTGTTTTGTAGATTAATTGTTCAGACATAAATTGTTTCTCACTTTAAAATCTGTTTATTTTGAAAAATATTTTTCAAAATAAACAGATTTTAAAAGCTTGACCAAACAGACTATAAAATTAACACCGTTAGAATAATTTAATAGGTACCAAAATTACAAATTTTTAAATTGTTCCTTGTACAATTATTATATGGTTGGCTACTTTATATATATATATCTTTAGAAAAAGAAAAATAAGTGTATTTGAGTCTTTGCATGAGCAAGAAATTGGGACTTTGCCATGTTGCCGTAAGAATTGACCTTTTTATTTAAGCTATATGAACTGCTTGTGCCTAAAGAGAAGTAGAATAAATATTGCTACGTAGCCATTTGGACATGCGATTTCATGTCATGAGATGAACTTACCCTTTGGATATGCGATTTTATCTCATGGTTTCAAGTCATAAGATGAAATTTCAAATCGACCAAAAAGACATGATTTGAGATTTCAAACTATGATTTTAAAAAAATCAATGTAAATCTTGATCTATAAGTTTATATATTGTAAAAAAAGACCTATAAGTTGATAGATATTTTTAATAATTACTCCCATCAACCATTTACCAACCTCATTAACCTTATCATTGAACCAATTACTCCCACCAATCATTTACCAACCTCATTAACCTCATTATTGAACTAAAGTTTGATCAATTGATGTTGTATTTTTTAGAAAGATCTTCTTGTAGCCAGAGGCGGACGCAGAGACACCAGTGTGGGTGCAAGTGACCCACCTATTATTTTGCAAAGGCTTAACAACATCGATGTCGTTTTACAAGGTGACTCACCTATCATTTTCAACGTGACTCACCTATCATTGTCAAAATGGGCATATACTTAACGCGTTAGCTACAACACTGCACGGGTCGATACGCACAGCGCCTAGTATCCATCGTAAATCTTCTGTGTGGTGAAAAGAATTTATTGTTATGTCAAGAATGAAAGAGAGAGGGAGGGGATGCAGCGGCGGATTCTAAATGTTAGGGCATAAAAAATGTTTTGTTCTTCTTTTTCTTCTTCTTAGGTTTTAAGTCTTAGAAAGGGAGGGGGCTGAATAAGGTTGTGGGCGGCAGGTTTTGGGCCATGATTTTGCTTTGGATTTTTCAGATTTTAAGGGTAATAATAATGGACTGGAAATTTAATTGCTTGGATATAGTTTATGTGTTTTAAATTAGTAGAAGGAGAAAATAGATTATAGTATATAAAATGATTTACTAAAACTATAAATTATAAGGATAAAAATACTAATAAATAATGCAATAATATTTTGGAAAATGTTTTAGTGCTTAATATAAAATGCGATGCCATTTTATAGAATATTATGACAAAAATTATGATTGTGATAAAAATGTCAGAATAGTAAAAAGACGAGTAAAGATACTAATAATAATAAAATTGGTTATTTTGAGAATATTAAATTCTTTATTTATGTGTGCATATGTATGTCTTTATTAAAATTTAAAATTATTTTGTGGTGTGGTAAATAGTAAATTTTGAATGAATAATGGAAAGAGAGGATAAAATTGGGTGTCGGTCAACATGCATCTCGACTTCAATGTCGGTTTGTGGGTCCACGCATGATGTGCTTGAAGGGGCCGAGGTCCGAGTATTCCGAATTGCTGCCCCGGCTCATAAATTGGTCTGAAACCCTGAGCCTGACCCGAGAAACTGTTGGGCCGAGGACTGTTGTGGACATATTAAAGATATATGATAAATGTTCGGGCCAAATGATTAATGTAGAGAAATTTGCTATTTATTTAGCAAGAACATATTAGCGGAGGAAAAAGAAAATATATTTTCTAAGAAAATCAAATAGGTATGTTACCTTAGCTTACCGGCAGTGATAGAAAAGTCTAAAAAGAAAGTATTAGATTTTATTAAGGATAGAGTGCGAGCAAAAATTAAAGGCTGGAAATGAGCATTTTTGCTTTATCTTGTTTTCAAATTTGCTTAATCCAGATTTATTTTGTCAAGAATCCTGAAAAGTAGGTATTTTTCAAATGCTACAACAGCTTCTTGGATTTGAAAAAGTATAATTTGGGATCGAAAATTGTTAGAAAAAAGGCTATGATGAAAGACCCCTTATGCCAATGATTGTAAACCTCATAGAACTATTGCTTCTGATAATTTGAGTTTAAATGTGCTAAATCTTATTAATGTAGATTTTCAAACTTGGAAGATGAACACGTTTGGTTCGGAATAAACAGGAAAGGAAAATGAAATGTTGTGAAATCATTACAACATTGGATGGATAAAACGTTATGTTTCTCTGATGCGAAAGGTGTAATGGATAGCCTGAAGAAAAATGTAAAGACTACTTGAAACGTGGATATAGCTTGTGAAGATGTAGTGGATATCTTCATGTCTAGATCTTATTGTGTTTTTACATCTTTGTAGGAGGTTTAGTGTGGTTGCTCATAACTTAGCAAAGTATGCAATTTCTTCGTTGCACAATTTTTTTGAGAAGGTGTATTTCAAAGTTTAATTGTAAATGATGATATATGCTCCTTTGGACATACAATGTCCTTGATGAATTAATAGATAAAGTCTATTGAAAAATAAAGGATCTATCTCCTCTCTTTGTACTTTTACTTAGTTATCGCATAGTTTAATTCTTCAATACGTATTACAATATGTTGTTGTTAGGGATGATAAAATTGACCTGATCTATCCTATCCTACTTGTATTCTACCATATATCGAGATATAATTTTTTTATATAATCTCATATTTTTTTATCATTTTTCTTCTTTTATTTTTTCATAAATTTATGGAGAAGCACACTAAAAGTTTGAAAACATGTTTTTTGTAGTTGCATTTTGTTTTTGAGATGACATTAGTGTTTGGACAATTTTTTTTATGAAACTTTGATCGTGTTTGGTAATTATTAAACTTATTTGATAATATATTTTATGAAATTTGTAGAATTTTAGTCTTTTATTTGAAGAAGTGTATAACCAATATCCGAAAGGGGCAAATAAAGATATGAAAATTATATATCTAGTGGGTAATGAGTAGGATATGAGTAGCACATTTGAAAGAGTGAGTAGAGTACCAAAATCCCAAAACCTGCCCCAAACCCAACCAACTGTCATCCCTAGTTGTTGCACTTGTCTAGTATTTTGTTATTGTACTATTTTATTTTTCTTCCAATCCTACTCTACCCAACAAATTATACTTGATATTCCTTCCGTCTCAATTTATTTGACGTTTTACCATAATTTTTACATATCTTTTAAATATTTTAAATTATAATATTTTTAATCTAATTTTCAAATATATAAAATTTATTTTAAAAAATTAGAGATTCTATATTCAAACAGTTAAAATTAAAAACTTAACTCTGAAAAAAAAAATGTCAAACAAATTGGAAGACTATATGTTATTATTTTATTTTTAACCCAACACTGTCAACTCAAAACTATTATATATCAAAGTGGCTCTAATCTTACCATACCCCACCGTGTGATACACAGGTTACGTTGTTGTTGTTGCCAATGTTGTTAATGGCAGAAATATGTATCATCGTTTACTGAACCATTCCATCATAAGCAAGTCAAGTGGTTCACCCAATAACAATGTCATTTTTAATGTCCCTGAAGTTTACGAGAGACCAATTCACAAATGAGGCAACAGGTCCCTGCTTTTTTCATCAGGTTTTTATAAAAATGAATTTAAACAAGATATACAAGTAATTAATTTCATTGAAGATTCATAAAAAAAAGAGTAGGCTCATTTTTTTTATTAAAAATAAAGAGATAAAAGGGAGAGTCAGAAATCTCGTGTGGAAAGTGCCGCTCATTGCACCACCTATAAACAGGCGATGCTGCGTTTGCACATATGCAAATAGATCTCATCATTCTTTCCAACAATAACATACCTAGTGAAAATTCTACGCCGTGAGATCTGGAGGAGGATAGAGTGTGCGTAACTTACGGTAGGTAAAATCGCTGTTTCCGACAGACATTTTCCTATACACAATTTCTACACAAAAGAGGGAATCTAACAGATATCCCACATAACAAAAATAAAAAGGTGTTGGTGATGGTAGAGATAATTGTTGACGGCTATGCTGATACCATGTTTGCGCTAATGAGACTCCATTTTATACTTGGTTTTGCCCTAATCTAATGTGAGTACCTTTTGTATGAGCCCACGATCGGACGGTAGACAAGCAATCACCTCTAAATCAAATTATTGTTTTTCTTTTTTATATTAAAAAATGACGGGTTAAAATCATTTACACCCCAGTTTTGCTTTAAAAATCAAATTTCCCCCTTAATTTTGAATAATAGACATTTTCTACCCCAATAGTAGTAGCATTATATTCTCGTACTTTCTTTTGTTTGGCTTTTCATATTATTTGGTTGTTGTTACTATTCCTTTTTCTTCTTCCCAAATGCTATCCTTATTATTTGATATGTCCTTTTTACTTATCGTAAAGAATGAATCTTAGCCTAACTCAACTCCAAAGCTAGCTTGTAGAGTGAGAATTGTCCAAATTTATATAAGGAGTTCATGTTCTCATTCCATATCCGATGTGAGACTCTTAGGGTATGTTTGATCAACCTTCTGAAAAAGTGTTTCTGTTTCTTAGAAGTAGTTCTGCAGAAACTGTTTCTAAAGAATCTGTTAGGGTGTTTGACCTATAATTATAGAAGTACTTCTGAGAAACAGAAATAGTTTTCTGTTTGGCCCACATTTATGCAAATTTACTAGAATATTCTTTTTAATAGATTTAAAACTATTTAAAATATTCTTTTCTATCCTATTTTTCTAAAAATTAGTATATCTTTACAATTAATTGCAACATTTAATCAAAAAATAATATTATATTGTACATAAGAAATGTAACGACAATATGATAGTTAATGACTCAAATATGTTCAAACCAACCCCCTGCCCTACCCACACCTACCCTACCCCATCCTCAAATTTATATGTCATAGTTTTTTTACTTTTATAAAAAATATGAATTATTTTCTCCCCCCACCTACCCCATTATCAAATCTCTATTTTATATTTTTTTACTTTTATAAATAATTTATAAAAATATATGATTTTTTTCTTAACCCGCCTACCTCATTGCCCTACCCCATCCTCAAATTTCTATTTCATACTTTTTATTACTTTTATAAAAAATGATTGAAAATATGAATTTTTCTTACCCCGCCCACCTACCACATTCTCAAATTTCTATTTTATATTTTTTTACTTTTATAAACAATTTATAAAAATATGAATTTTTCTTACCTCCCGCCCTACCTCCACCCCATTGCCCTACCTCATCCTCAAATTTCTATTTCATATTTTTTATTACTTTTATAAAATATGATTGAAAATGTGAAGTTTTTTCTTACCTCCCCCTACCCCCGTCCACCTACCACATTCTCAAATTTCTATTTTATATTTTTTTACTTTTATAAACAATTTATAAAAATTAATTTTTTTCTTACTCCATACCCTCATCCTCAAATTTCTATTTCATATTTTTGTTATTTTTATAAAAAAAAAATATTAAAAATATGAATTTTTTTCTTACCCCCTACTCCTCCCCCCGCCCTACCCCATTCCCAAATTTCTATTTCATATGGGGATATTATATGAGATTAAAAGGAATTTTGTAAAAAGAAAAGGGTAAATGAGTCCAAAAATAAATAATTTAATGAGCAAAAAGGGCTTCTCGAAAAGCACCAAATTGGTGTTTCTGCTTCTCTTCCTATCTAGAAACACTTTTTGAATTTTAAAAAAAATGTTTCTACTTCTGGAAAATACCTGTTTGGTCTGAGAAGTGTTTCTGAGAAACAGAAACAATTCCAGAAGCTTGGCCAAACAGGTACTTAGCACTCCCAGCACGCCCAGACCTTGTTAACTGGAGCGTGAATAATATAATTTGGGACCCCACATCGGTGAACAAAGAAATGGAATGAGTATGACTCTGATACCATGTAAAGAATGGATCTTGAGCCTAACTCAACCCCAAAAGCTAGCTTGTAGGGTGAGGATTGTCCAAGTCCATATAAAGAGTCTATGTTCTCATTCCATATTCGATCTGAGACTCTTAACACTTATGTATTTTCTTTTTTCAATCGATTTTTATATGAGTTACTTGAATCGAAGGTCTTTCTGAAACCGCTACGAGGTAGGGCAAATATCTGCGTATACTCTACCATCACAAAATTCCATCTGTGGAATTACACTAATATGTTGTTATCTTATGCAACATTTATTTTATCTTGATGTTTTCAATCCTTCTTCTATGTTGTTTTTTATATCATACATAATATTTTATTTTATATATAGAATATGAGACAGATGTATAATATACACGTAATATGTGTATATATAATTTATATTTCATAATGTGTGTGAATATTTTTAGCTGAGTGGTGTTTACTTCGGGTTCGTACACGCAACGAAAATTTAAAAATTTATGTTTCAAACCCGACGACGGTCGAACTGCAGTATGATAAGTAATGGAAAATACAAACACAAAGAATAATGTAAAACTTCGACAGAAGACTTACATTCTCGAAGCAATCAGCCAAGCAGTTGAATCTTCTGAAACTTTGTGTAGTCCGAGGGTGCACACGCAAACGTCCATCGATTTGCAAGTTATAGAACTTTGATGTAATTGCTAAGTCAGGAATGCTAGGGATTCTGACAGAGCTTTAGAAGAGATTGATCTCTCTTAGGTTTTTGTATGTTTTTGGAATGAGAGGTAAGCCCTCTATTTATAGTCAGAACAGAGGCTTGTGGTTTGGCCGGGCCCAGCAGAAAATCGATCGGCAAAATTCGATCGCGAGAATCCGCATGTGCACCGCGTCCCACTAAAGAGGCACCGCTGTCGCCATGTTCTTGGCACCATGCCCAAAACAGGAACCGCGGTCCTGTCCTGTTTTTTAGTCTTTTCCCATTTTAATGTCCCGGTCATCAACCGAACATATAGGTATAATCTCTTTCTAATTACATCCTTCAATCGACGGAACATTTGACTTAGTGTTACCCTTCAGGCCTTTACATATCGTCACTAATTACATTAGGATCTTCACGGAACTCCTAGACTGCGCCGGAAGACGAACCCAATATGTAAAGTTTAGCTACACAAGATATGTGAACTGAACCTATATGTGGAAAGATAAAATCCCTTCATTCATGACACGCTCAATCAAGCTTAGAATTTGTCAAGTGTCTATCCAAATGGCTTGATTATTATAACTCATCTATATTAGTTGACAACAGAACCATGTCACGCATACGTCCCATTGCATCGCCAATGACTTAGTCAACCTAATACCATATGAGTACATGAGTGTTCACTCGAATATAAAATCAAGGAATGAATCCTTTCTTGGCTCACATACCACCTTTAATCTACTTCGTAATGCACCCAAAACAAACCGCGTCTCAACCTATAAGGCATTTGAGCTTAGGATGAGATCAAAGTACATTACTCTGTAAACAAGATGATATTTACCTCAAGTCTAAGGACTTTTATCTCCCACACGCCGATGACATTATAGACATATAACAAAACAGTACATCAGTAGGTAATACCAATACTTCAACGAGTATCCATGTGTCCATCATGAGTTGCCATAACTCGTAGAAAGTGAGACACACTACATCCCCTAAGGATATGATGCAGACCACATGTCGACATATCACATATCATCGATATCCCAATTTCCATGATCATTAGTCGAGGTAATTCAAGAGTTACGTTATAACATTAATTCTCAGATCATTAATAAACACGTAACATCTAGGGATGCATTTATAGAATATCATAAACAATCAACTAATAATTCAACAAATGCAAATTGCCATAATATTAATCATCATTAATATAAATACGAATATGTATAAAGTACATTGTGTCCTAATACAGATTGTCTCTAGGACATACATATACTTTCAATCTCTCACTTGGCCTAGAGCCAATCACCAACATATCTAATACCCATGTTCTCAAAATGACCATTATGCTTCCCCAAACTTAATGGTTTAGTAAATGGGTCTGCTAGATTATTGTCTGTGGGAATATAATCTATCTTGATATCTTCAGCTTCCACCATCTCTCTCAGGATGTGGTACTTCTTTGGTACATGCTTGTTTCTGTTTGTTGATCTTGGTTCCTTTTCCTGTGCAATCGCACCAGTGTTGTCACAATAAATAATTATTGGACAACTAGCACTCGGACCAACCCCTAGTTCCTTCAGGAACTCAGAAATCGCGACAACTTCTTTAGAAGCTTCCGATCCAAAGAATGTACCCGCTTGAGAGTCGAGTCCGCAGAGTAGTCTGCTTGGAACTCTTTCACCACCGCCTCCGTTGAAAATGAACGTATAACCAGATTGAGATTTAAAATCATCAACATCTGTCTGGAAACTAGCATCGGTATACCCAGTGACAACCAGCTCATCAACTCCACCATAGACTAAGAAGTAATCTTTAGTACGCCTGAGTTACTTGAGAATACTCTTGACTGCTTTTCAGCGTTCCTCACCAGGATTCTGCTGGAACTTGCAAGTCATACTAAGTGCAAATGCCACATATGACCTAGTACAGGTAATGTAATACATGATTGATCCTATAGCCGAAGCATATGAGATCCTCTTCATGCGCTCAAGTTCAATAGCATAAGAAGGGTAGCCCTTCTTTGATAACTTGATGCCTTCACCCATCGGAAGACCGCCTTTCTTGGAATTCACCATTGAAAAGCGTCTAAGCACTTTGTCTATGTAGACTGATTGTGACAGCCCCAAGAATCTATTAGGTCTATCTCTATAGATCCTAATTCCCAGAATGTAGCACGTTTTACCTAAATCCTTCATCATGAAGGTCTTGGACAACCAATCCTTAACTGACTGCATGAGGGTCTTATTATCTCCCATTATCAATATGTCATCAACATATATTATAATGAAGACAATACCCGCATCCTTACGTTTGGAATAAACACAAGGATGCTCTTTGCTTCTGACAAAATCAAAAGATTTGATAGCATTTGTTGACACTCAATTTTGACCATCTCGTCCAATCATTAATCATAAAATTACACTAATTTTTAGAATAATCTTAATAATTTTAACAATAATAATACATGCATAAACACATAAATACATAAATAAGTAATTCAATAATGACATCCCAAGCATTAAGCACTCCATAAATATTATGTCCGCATTTAGCATTTTAATAATAATAAATACATAAATAAATAAACAATTTAATAGTGGCGTCGCATCAAGCATTCCTTAAAATTATATCCACATTTATTAATACCCAAAGTAATTTCATAATTATTATTTGCAATTTAAACCCCATTAAATCAACATTAATTTAACATCGCAAGGTATGCATAATAATAACGATATCGCATTATAAAACATTTAGCACTAATTAAATAACACGCCTGCATTTATTATCGTAATAATTTAAACCCAAGCTAAAACTAATAAAGCACCTAAAGTCATATTAAAATAATTTAATAATAACTTAAACCCATTAAATAACTTAACACCTAAATTATACACGAAATAAATTAATAAACCAAAGCTAAATAAGAAGCCCAATACCCACAAGCCCACACTTCCTATTTTCGTCCAACACAGTCCAAAATCGAGGCCCACCCGCAGCCCATCAACCTTTCTTATTCCCTTCTCCCCTCATCGTCCAAAACAACCCCTAAAGCCTAAAATAAACTCTCAACCTAAGTTAACCAAACAATCCGCCGCCCCAGCCTAATATCTCACCCAAAATCCTTCCAAATCACTCCAAATCTCTCCAAATCACACCCAAATCGCCCACCTTATAATCACCAACGAAATCTTCTCAAAATTAAATAGAGATATAGCTTACCATAACCAAACCGTGTGTAAATCTGTACTAAAATCTCGTCCCAAACCATATCAAAGTCATACCAAAATCAGCACATAGAATCAGCCCAAAATAGTCCACAAATCACAACAAAATCAATACAAAAATTGCCTCTTTTATGGTAAAAATAATTTAAAACCAGCAACCCAAATCACCTTTAAAACCTACTGATCGGTGTATTTTATATACACTTTTTGAGTCGTTTTTAGTGAGTCTTTTGTCCCTTTTTGTACAAATACGTGTCGTCTTAGGATATATTTTCTTTCTTTTGAGTCAAATTGGTTAAAATGGCTCTTTGGTGGAAAAGAAGCGAAAAGAGGGCAAAAACGGAGGTTCCAGAGCTCGAAATGCGAGAAAGTGGCGAACTGCACACGACATCGCCGCACACGGCCCAAATAAGAGGCCGCCTGGCGCCAATGTTCGTGGCTTGCAGAGTTCCAGCGCGCCTAGACAGTTAGAGGCAGCGGCCGCGCTAATCATCGAGAGTCGCAGAACTTCCGGCCGCGCTGATGGCCGCGACGCCACGTTAAAAATCGGGTTTTGAACGAATTATGGGCCATGCCTGAAGGAAAACCTTAATGTCAATTTGGAGGCTATAAAAAGAACCCCAGTCGAATTAAGAGTTCCTTCGCGATAACACAACACATCTTGAGTTCAAGATCGAGGCCATTCTTTAGTAATTTCTTTTCTTTCTTTTACTTTATTTTCAGTTTTATGTTGGATATTGAATTAGTTTTGTCATGTCTATGACTAGGAACTAATTCTAATATAGGGCTTTCATGTCAATTCACTTGAACCTTATTTTATGAATTAATGACGTTTATGGTCGTTCTTATTGTTGAGATTTATCCAATAGATGATTTGATTGCTTGGTAATTACTTGATCATTAATTATCATTACTTATATGATTTCTAACAAACCGAAAGGAGGTTGTGACTATGCTGTAGTTGGGTAGACATAGGTCGAATTGGGGATGAAAATACCTCAATTACTTGTGTAGCATTAATAGGTTTTTGTTCTTAATCCTCCTATAGAGTCATCCTTATCACCGAAAGGGAGAAAGGAGTCAGATCGAGTTGAGTGTTTATATAACCTTAACAGGAGTATAAAACGAATTAGTAAACCTGCTATCTCCAAAAGAAGAAGAATCATAGTTAAGTGCATTAATAAGTAATATAAGTGGATAGTTGAGGAGACTTGGAAGCCCTATTTCCATCATCACTGAAGTAAAAAACATAGTTAATTAGTCTTTATAATTATTAGTTATAATCAACAACTCAAATATCGGTCACCAAATAGATAACAAAGAATAGAAGTTGGTACTTGAGCACTAATCCCTGAGGACGATAACTCGGTCTTCAAAGACTATATTACTTGACTCGACAACGTGCACTTGCGTTAAAGTGTGTGCATAAATCGCGCATCACCTACCATAAATCAAAACCTAAAGGATGACTATATATACATAGCGACATACACATACAAAGACATTCAAAAAAGGCATCCGGAAATTAACAAAAAGAAAGGGCAAGAACCCACAACAACGAAGAATCACTAGAAGTCATTTTTTAAGAAAGTTCTGTTTGCAAAGCAGAAACTTCACCCCTCAAATCGCATCGCAACTCCAAGTGGATCGACGACTTGATACGCTGCCTCGGTTCGCTGTCCGGAGAAGGTAAACCCGAATTCTTCTCAGTTCATTCATTTCGTATTTTTATGTGTGTTTGTATGTTAAACATATGTTAGTTCACTCATGTGGTTGTGTCCCTTAATATATCTCTTTTCTATTTTCATCCTTATATATGTTCTGTGTTGTCTGTTGGTAGCAATTTGTGATTGGTCCGAATATGTAATTTAGATTTGCTCTATTTAGCAGATATAATGTCGTGTATCGGTCAAAGTCATTTGAAACTAACTTGTTGGATTAAGCTATGGTCTCAGTTTGCATTTCAAGTTTAACTGATAATCCTGTTTCAGGTAGTAAACATACGCACCATATAATCCGATTTTGAAAATGCTTAGTTAAATAGAGATGGTTTGGCATATGATTTGAACCTATCTCATTTAAGAATAAGAAGTGTCTTTATTTTATTAAGGTTGTGTAACTCTTTAGAGTGTTTCTTAAAAGATGAACTTCTGTTGGCAATTTACATCGTTAAGTATGTAATCTACTGAATATGTGGCTTGTCGTATCTGTTCCTTTCAGTAAAACAAATGCTTGACAGGGATGGTATGTCTTGGGGCATACATAGTATACAGTCTGGTAGACGTTCGATGTGAGCAAAGTTATATATAAATATATCTCAGATATAACATTCTTGTCATGGACGTCTCATATGTGTCTGTTTAAATTTGCATAGATGTGTCATTCTTCTATTTGCATTGTTAATATGATTTGGATATGTACTAATCCTTATCATCTCTTATTTTTACATGAAATGAAACGCATCAGAGCAAACATGAAGAGTTTCATGGTGAGACTCATCATGAGCTACTTCAAATGAGGACCCACATCTATGTTCATCCGCATTTCCGCTTCAAGAATTCCAAAACAAATAAGAGTGAAATGACGTCGTCATTCATCTCAACTCCTTTTTACTCTCTTAATCTCCCTGCCTCATTCGTGTCTTTCATTTTATTATTTGTAACTTTATTATCTAACTTTGTCATTAATAGGAGACATAGAACAATTAGCCTTTGAATAAATGAATTGGGCGGGTAGTTATAAAATCAGAAATGCACTTCTAATTACGTATTTTAGGCTTATCATGCACATTTAAACTTTTGCCTAACAATTTAATTTGCATATCTAATCGTGAAAATTTAGTGTCACGACCCGACCCGGCCGCGATCGTGCTCACGACCGATCCGGGCGTGATCGGTGCCTTACCGAGCACCCTAGTGATACAACATCGAGAAAATCGGAAATAAAAACGTAAACATGAAACAAGAGATATGATAATAAAACAAAGCAACCAAAGCGGTTGCCTTGCATATATACAGAAATTGAATAGATTACATCCTTACAACCCCGCCACAACAGCATTACAGACCTAAGAATGTAACCACAACTATGACGGACAGGGCCCGCCATACCCTCGAATGTACAGAACCTACAACTCGAAACATACCAAAAGATAAGCCTCGAGAAACGGAGCTTCCTAATACGCTGAATCGTGATCCTATGGCGAGGATCAACAACCGATGTACCTCTACTGCGGCATGAACGCGGCCTCGGGAGGTCGACAACAGTACCAAGTATGTGAAATCAAAATATCAGAACGAAATCACAACAGTCTAAATAAACCAGGAGACATGTATGACAACCAACCTAAAGTTCAAGACATAAAAGCAGTCTTGTCAAAGCAGGGACTCACGCCCTCAAAGTCATCACTCAAATATAACCGCGGTCTCACGCCCACAATATCAATCATGCCCGCATCATGTCCCCACGCCCCCGGAATTCTCCATCGGTGTAGACATGTCCAGGATGCACAATGATATCTGGTAATCAACCTCGCCGCATGCCACATGCCCGGAATTTGCGTGACGCAGAGCATGTCCATGTAACAACAATAACAATATATCGGGTAATCAACCCCGCCGCATGCCATGCCCCTAATTCTTTCATCTGCAGCATATGTCCATGTAACAATAACAATATACGTGATTAACCCGCCAGACGCCGCATGCCCCTAATTCTTCATCTGCAGATATGTCCATGTAACAACACAATAATATACGGTGATTAACCCGCCGCATGGCCGCATGCCCCGTAATTCTTCATCGTGCGCATGTCCATGTAACAACAATAACAATATACCGGCCCTCCATCGAGAGACGCGGTAGCATAAGAATACAACTTTTCACACAGCAAGGATATCACAAGCAAGCACAGACAAATTACCATACTTCAATTCCCTTACAAATATCCATTCTTTCACAAGAAGTCACCTGATACCAACACTCGTAGTATCCAAAACAGAGTAACTATTATCTTAAGTAAACCAAAATAATTTCCCCTTTTTAAAGATAAGTAACAACATTCTTTTCCAAAAGTTCAAGTTTGCCTAATTTCAAATACTCAAGTCTCTTATTTTCGAAAGGTTTCGTAGTTCATAGTCTTAATCACTTAATAACATAATTCTCTTTTAAAACAATTTGAGTAACATATGCCTTATGTGTGAGTAGGTTATTCTTGTTTATAACAATCTTATTAAAGCAACCATGATCTAGAAAATGTAATACAATTTTGTCTTATCTTAGCTTCTATGCAGATGGAGGTTTCTACTGGTTTTAATAATATAATTAGTCAATACATTTTCCTTTATTAACGCTGCAGTGGTTTGTTCGATACTTGTTCTTATTTCCGAAATCAATATAACATTATTCCTTTTAAAACCCAATTACCCATTTCTCATTAAAACGGTTTCACAACTTTTTAACACAACCCAAGTCCTTATTAATTCACATCAGTCTTTTATCTTTTAAAACCACAAACCATTTCTTTGCCCACATAAAGTTGTTATAACCAACTTCCCATAAAGCCGTTATAACACTTTATGTTATAAACCAACCAAATTCATTTAACACGTATCGTCTACCGTACTACATAGTTCACAACATATCATGCTAGAAAAGATAGGAAGAGGTTCACATACCTCATGACGATTATCGACAAATAGCAAAAGCTCCAAAGCATTGTAATCCTTCTAGCCTTTTCCACCCTCGAGTAGAATACGCTACTCGCGATTTCAACTATAACGGTCATATAAGTTCATCAACGTTGTCACGACCACCTCGGATCGCGATCGTGCCCTACCCGCACCCTTACGAGTAAACATCGAGAAAATCAGCGGAACATACATGAAACTTATAAATGAAACATCGAAGTAAAACAACAAGTTAGCCGATGTGGCTACCTTCCGGACATACATATATACAACCAAGCGATTGCCTCCTTTCTTTACAAACCGACCCACAAAATGTAACTACTGCACCTCTAAGAGTTTTTAACATAACAACAAGCGGACGGTGGCCCGCCATACCACGAATATACATGAATCAACTACTTGTGGAAAACTGTACCAAGAGATAAAGCCTCCGAGCAAATGGAGCTTTTTCCCAACAATCGAGCCGAGATCCTAAGAGCAAGGATCACCAACCTGGTACCTAAACTGCGGGCATTTAACGCAGCCCAGCGGGTCGATACAACAAATTTAATATGGAATGTAAATAACGACAAGAAATGATCATAATCTGCATAAAAGAATGACAAGGACAAGTATAAAACAATACATACGGATCCTGCCGTGTCATTACCACTTATGAACTTAATCGCACTATTATCTTTTCCATTCTTAATAAAATTTCTGACCACATTCTTACGTACATTATTAGAAAAGAATCATTAAGTTCATTACTATATAACTTACTTATCTTTCATAAGTATAATCCGGCCGTAAAGGAGGGGGCACCTATACTACCCGCCGATCTAGACGCGATCAAGGTCACATAGTGCGCGCGTAAGGTATCGCCGCCCGATCACGGTCGATAACGTCATCTAGTGCGCGTAAAGGTATCTTTGCCTGCCCATTCACGGTCGATAATGTCATATAGTGCGCCCATAAAGGTATACCGCCGGCCCATTCACGGTCGATAACGTCATCTAGATGCGCGTAAAGGTATCGCCGGCCCATTCTCGGTCGATAATGTCATATAGTCCGCCATAAAGGTATACCGCCGCCATTCTCGGGTCGATAATGTCATATACCGCCCGTAAAGGTATCTTGCCCGCCCATTCTCGGTCGATAATGTCATATAGTGCGCGTATAGGTATACTGCCGGCCCATTCACGGTCGATAATGTCATATAGTGCGCGTATAGGTATCTCGCCCGCCATTCTCGGTCGATAATGTCATATAGTATCCGGAATTTAACCCAACGTACTACGCGCTCTACTCCTTTAGAAAGACTCTTTTCAATTACAACTTCCTGGATACTAACAACTATAGTATCAAGTCCTATCCGTCTTTCAAGACAAGTCACAATACATTTTTAGAAATACAATTACGCTTCTAAAAACAAGTGACTTCTTTCTTATAAAACCTTAGGCAAGCGATGCCAGAAAATCAAGTTGCCTTTTTCACTAAAGTCAAGTCATTTATCTTTCCATAAGGCAAATATAACTAAATTCCCATAAAGCCGTTATATTCACTTTATACCTTAGCCATAAACAATTTCCTATCCAAGGGACTTATACGTTTAAAGCGAACAAGTATCACATACTTTAAAACTCTTCAAGTCCCTTAACTTTAACATCAACTTAAGATATCCTTACTATTTTCAAAGAAGTGAGTTAATCTCCTAACCCACCCGACTTGGCATTTCATAAAACAAGTAAAGAATGTCATAGTCTCAGACGCTCATCAGACTACATACGCAACTAGTCACGCTCAAAAGATAGGAAAAGTTCTACATAGAGTAAATCACATAACTACCTCTTAACTTCTAAGAGTAGAAGGAAACATGAAATGATACCACAAGTATATTCTATACATAGAATCATGCCAAAGGAAGGAAGAGGTTCACATACCTCGCGACGATTGTCGACAAGTAGCAAAATGCTCCAAAGTACTTCAATCTTGATAGCTATTCCACTCTCCAAGTAGGATACGCTATACTTAGTACTTCAACCTATAATGGTCACAATACGTCCATTAACCTCTCACTTCATACGTAGAATTATTCTAAGTGCTAAGTCACCAATTCTACGGAAAATCTACGTAACCTCCTTTGTTTCTACTAACTTTGCCACCTTTTCAAGCCGAATACAATAACCAAACAGCCCCAATTGGCTCACAATTTCTATAAGGTACTCGAATACAAATGACTAACTAAACAACCCCAATTGGCTCACAATTTAGAAAGTAGTCCAATACAAATGAAAAACAAACTAAAAATCCAAATTCGCCACCTGAGTTCAACCTTACCAATTCTTATCAAATTTCCATTTCATTCCAAATTGGTAGCATAACATGATATCAAGTCGTATTTGATTATAACAATCCATAATCTCTAAGTAGGTAACATGACGATTTCTAATAACGACTAAATTGAAATCCAACTTAACATGGCTTATATTACATTCCTGATTTCCAATGCTACAATCAATCCACAATCCTTATAAACTTCTACTAATCAACTTATGCTAGCAACACGTAAAGCTAATAACAACAATATAAACATATAATCTTGTAACACATTAAAGGACAAAATTATACCTCAAAGAATCTTAATCCAATTCCAACCAAGTCGCTCCTAGTAGTTTAACCCTCCAAGACACTTCAATCCGCTTGTGAGACCCTTAGAACCACACCAACAACTTTCCTTCAACTTACAATCCAAAACCTAGAAAGTCTCTAGGTTTTCACTTTGCGACTAACCCAAAAACTATCTTTTCCGAGATTTTCTATTGAGATACACTTACATAACACTCATGAACCTCGTTTAAAGTGTGGGCTTAAAGGACAAGAAACGAAAATTTTTGCTCTTCACAAGGCCTTGAAACCGAGAGCATCTCTTGCTCTCCTTCAAATTTTTGTGAAAATATGGCTAAGTGTTAAGCTTGTCTTGCACAACTAGTATTATAAAGTGTAATGGAGGGTTATGATATAAACAAATGGGTGGTTTGGATGAGCTCTTAATTAATATCAAGCTAATGTGGCCCCATTGACTTAGTCAATATTGTCAAGCTCACTACATTGCAAGACTTGTCTTCCTAACAAGTGGTCAATGACCGCTTGTGCCCACGCATTTCGTCCAAGACATCTATAAGGGGGGGTGACACGTGTCGCCCTCCCATTCGTCACAATAAAACATTTTCCGAAAATTTCATAATTCCGAGAAATTTTTTTACAAGTCCCAAATCTTAACACTGTGAGTTCTTACGTACGTTCTTACACCGTATCTGTAAATACGGTGTAACATTCTTCCCCTTAGAAACATTCGCCCTCGAATGTTCTTTGAGTCAAACTTAAAATTAACAACATAGTTTCCTTTCACCACCCCGACATACCAACAATGCCACACATGGCCTTAATACTCACACTCACATATCCGTCTGTCATAAGCCCAAAAAGGGATTATCTTTTCGCATTTCCAACTCCTTCTAACATATACATAGTCTCAATATAATCTGTTCATAAAACTTAAACATACCATAACTTATCATGTAAACAAGTTTCTAAAGGCCAAAGACATACCTGAAATCATATAGGCGGTTCAAGGGCCGCTAAAACTGAGAACTCCCACCACGACCTCTGCCACGGCCTGTCGGTGCATGAACATCCTGCCTAGCTATTGAAGGCGAAGAACCCGCGAATCGATCCAAGAGGTGTGTTGTCCCACGGGACCTCTATAAGGACACTCTCTTAACATATGGCCTAGACGACCACAAGAAAAACAAGCACCCGTACCGGCGCGACATACCCCAGAATGTAACCTACCACACTGGGCACATTGAGGCAAAAGTGGCCTCGACTGACTGGAACCCCCATCTCCCTGAGACTCTGAAGCTCTAGAGACCTGACCGCCTCGCATTCCGGGGTTGTGAAAACCCCGCCGAAAATCGTGGAGGTGCACTCGTGTCGGCCGAATCAGACCTAGCTCGCCGAGGCTCTCCGCCGAATATCACCTCGAACCCTCGCTGCTCTTGGCCTGGGTGGCCTTGGTCTGGTCGGTCCTCTCTCTCGCCTCAATCCCTGTGCATATGTTCGTATCTTGGCAATATCCATTCTCGGGTGCGGCCACTCCTGTGCAAGCGGTGATCATATAACGGTCTAGTCCCATAACATGGCGATGGACTCCATCGGCCATGTTAGCCACAATAGTGCGCATACCTAGCCAACGAGTCAAACTCTAGGGTGTACTCACGATGGTCCTCCCATTACGCCTCGATGATAAGAACCTATCAACACGGGCTCTCTCATCTCGGGAGGCAAAAAGTGACCAAGAAAGGCCTCTGTGAACTCATCCCAAACCGCTGACGAGCATCATCACCTCTCGAAAGCAACCACGACTCAAACGGTTCAACGCGATGTCGCAGAATCCAGAGGCTAGCGTAATGCACTGTCTCAAGCCCTAAGAACTCGCGCGTCCGTAGCTGCCGAATGAACTCCTGCGATCCTCATCAGACCTCGAACCATAAAACTCGTGGATGACATCTAGAAAATCCCTAATCCGCAAACCGCCGGCTCGGGTTGCTGCTCGCCTGCTTGCCGCCCGACTACTATATCGTCGATAATCGGACCGCCTCGTAGTCTCTATACTCGCACCGGCCGCGGAATCGAGGCTGCGTACGGAACCTTCGAGCTACCGCCGCTTGGCCTCTAATACCGCTGGGCGTGGTGAACTCGCCGACCGCTTACTACCTCGTGCATAGTGCATGCCCGACTCACGGTAACTCACAGACCATCGCGCCTCGCTGCCGCTTTGCCCTTCGGGCCTCGTCGCTTCCGCGAGGCATAGTGCTTTCGTAAGAATAGGTCGAGGGATTCAACCTAATAAGACGACCTCATCGCACGATCTCGGAGAGAAGAACGGAAACTAATCCTAAATGTCCTGCCACCGATTATAGATGTGGTGCACAACACATCGATAATCAAGACTCTACTAGACACTGCCGTAGACACTTTCGAGGACTAATCGCTCGATACCACTTTTGTCACGACCGACCCTCGATGGCGATCGTGCCCTACACGGGCACCCTTACAGTAAACATCGAGAAAATCAGCGAACATACATGAAACTTATAAATGAAACATTGGAAGTAAAACAACGGGTTAGCCGATGGCTACCTTCCCGACATACATATATACAACCAAGTTTGCCTCCTTTCTTTACAAACGACCCACAAAATGTAACTACGGACCTCTAAGAGTTTTTAACATAACAACCAAGTGGACAGGCCCCGCCATACCACGAATATACATGAATCAACTACTGTGGAAAACCGCACAAGAGATAAAGCCTCGAGCAAATGGAGCTTTTTCCCAACAATCAACCGAGATCCTAAGAGCGAGGATCACCAACCTGGTACCTAAAACTGCGGGCATGAACGCAGCCTCGGGGCCGCACAACAAAAATTAATATGGAATGAAATAACGCAAGAAATGTGATCATAATCAGACAAAAGAATGACAAGGACAAGTATAAAACAATACATACCAGATCCTGGCGTGTCATTACCACTTATGAACTTAATCGCACCCTATTATCTTTTCCATTCTTAATAAAATTTACCACCTTCTTACGTAAATTATTAGAAAAAGAATCATTAAGTTCATTACTATATAACTTACTTATCTTTCATAAGTATAATCCGGCCTGTAGGAGGGCACCTATACTACCCGCCCAATCTAGACGCGATCAAGGTCACATAGTCCGCCTGGTAGCGTATACCGCGGCCCATCTCGGGTCGATAACGTCATCTAGTTCGCCAGAAGGTATCTCGCCGGCCATTCTCGGTCGATAATGTCATATAGTCGCCCATAAAGGTATAACGCTCGCCCATTCACGGTCGATAACGTCATCTAATGCGCGTAAAGGTATCTCGCCCGCCCATTCTCGGTCGATAATGTCATATAGTTCGCCCATAAAGGTATCGCTCGCCCATTCTCGGTCGATAATGTCATATAGTACGCCATAAAGGTATACCGCCTACCATTCTCGGTCGATAATGTCATATAGTTCGCGTATAGGTATATCGCCCGCCCATTCTCGGTCGATAATGTCATATAGTGCGCCAGATAGGTATCGCCCGCCCATTCTCGGTCGATAATGTCATATAGTATCCGAAAATTTAACCCAACGTATTACGCGCCTCTACTCCTTTAGAAAGACTCTTTTTCAATTACAACTTCCGGATACTAACAACTATAGTATCAAGTCCTATCCGTCTTTCAAGACAAGTCACAATACATTTTTAGAAATACAATTCTGGCTTTCTAAAAACAAGTGACTTCTTTTCTTATAAAACCTTAGGCAAGCGATGCCAGAAATCAAGTTGCCTTTTCACTAAAGTCAAGTCATTTATCTTTCCATAAGGCAAATATAACTAACTTCCCATAAAGCCGTTATATTCACTTTATACCTTAGCCATAAACAATTTCCTATCCAAGGGACTTATACGTTTAAAACGGAACAAGTATCACATACTTTAAAACTCTTCAAGTCCCTTAACTTTAACATCAACTTAAGATATCCTTACTATTTTCAAAGAAGTGAGTTAATCTCCTAACCCACCCGACTTGGCATTTCATAAAACAAGTAAAGAATGTCATAGTCTTCAGACGCTCATCAGTACTACATACGTGCAACTAGTCACGCTCAAAAGATAGGAAAAGTTCTACATAGAGTAAATCACATAACTACCTCTTAACTTCTAAGAGTAGAAGGAAACATGAAATGATACCACAAGTATATTCCATACATAGAATCATGCCAAAGGAAGGAAGAGGTTCACATACCTCGACGATTGTCGACAAGTAGCAAAATGCTCCAAAGTACTTCAATCTTGATAGCTATTCCACTCTCCAAGTAGGATACGCTATACTTAGTACTTCAACCTATAATGGTCACAATCGTCCATTAACCTCTCACTTCATACGTAGAATTATTCTAAGTGCTAAGTCACCAATTCTACGGAAAATCTGACAGAACCTCCTTTGTTTCTACTAACTTTGCCACCTTTTCAAGGCCGAATACAATAACCAAACAGCCCCAATTGGCTCACAATTTCTATAAGGTACTCCAATACAAATGACTAACTAAATGACCCAATTGGCTCACAATTTAGAAAGTAGTCCAATACAAATGAAAAACAAACTAAAAATCCAAATTCGCCACCTCGAGTTCAACCTTACCAATTCTTATCAAATTTCCATTTCATTCCAAATTGGTAGCATAACATGATATCAAGTCGTATTTGATTATAACAATCCATAATCTCTAAGTAGGTAACACGCGATTTCATTTCTAATAACGACTAAATTGAAATCCAACTTAACATGGCTTATATTACATTCCGGATTTCCAATGCTACAATCAATCCACAATCCTTATAAACTTCTACTAATCAACTTCATGCTAGCAACACGTAAAGCTAATAACAACAATATAAACATATAATCTTGTAACACATTAAAGGACAAAATTATACCTCAACGAATCTTAATCCAATTCCAATCCGAAGTCGCTCCTAGTAGTTTAGAACCCCTCCAAGACACTTCAATCCGCTTGTTGAGACCCTTAGAACCACACCAACAACTTTCCTTCAACTTACAATCCAAAACCTAGAAAGTCTCTAGGTTTTCACTTTGCGACTAACCCGAAAACTATCTTTTTCCGAGATTTTCTATTGAGATACACTTACATAACACTCATGAACCTTGGTTTAAAGTGTGGGGCTTAAAGGACAAGAAACGAAAATTTTTGCTCTTCACAAGGCCTTGAACCCGAGACCATCTCTTGTTCTTCCTTCAAATTTTTGTGAAAATATGGCTAAGTGTTAATCTTGTCTTGCACAACTAGTATTATAAAGTGTAATGGAGGGTTATGATATAAACAAATGGGTGGTTTGGATGAGCTCTTAATTAATATCAAGCTAATGTGGCCCCATTGACTTAGTCAATATTGTCAAGCTCACTACATTGCAAGACTTGTCTTCCTAACAAGGGTCAAATGACCCTTGTGCCCATGCATTTCGTCCAAGACATCTATAAGGGGATGACACGTGTCGCCTCCCATTAAATCACAATAAAACATTTTCCGAAAATTTCATAATTCCGAGAAATTTTTTACAAGTCCCAAATCTTAACACTGTGAGTTCTTACGTACGTTCTTACACCATGTCCTGTAAATACGGGGTGTAACAAACGTCTAGACTACTCTGTAGAACATTCTAAGCAGAAGGTTCTTAATTCTACGGAAAATTGGGCAAAGACTTCCTACCCACAACCACACAAGTTCATCAGAATACGGTCAATGTAAATCTGATTCAATTCACTTCTTTAATATCCTTCTAGTATCTTCTACTCAAATCTAAACTACTATAATATGTAATTTCCAATTACAATAGAAGGACAAGATTATTTACCTCGATAAGCCAAAAATTATCCAAGTTAAAATGTCGATCCTGAACAACGTTTAGCTCCTATTCTGTACGCTCCAATTTGCTCCAAGAAACCCTTAGAAGTTCTACACAACTTCTACCTAATACTTCAACCAACTATGAAGATTTTTCCCTAGGGTTTCGTTTTGTGACTAAAGGGAATATAGTAGTATTTCCGGCTCTTGGTATAGAGGTAACTTTGGGAATACTACAAGGTATTTGGGCTAAGGTATTTTGGACTAGTAACAATACTTGGAGAATATTTTTCTACCAAGGGGGTATTTGACGAGACAACTAGGAAGGGAGAGAGGGTTTGTGAGAGCCTTTCTGGGGGGTAGTTTGGACGAGAGCCAAGAGGGGAGAGGATTTTGAGACTTGGAAAATGTTTAAGGGATGAAGAATAAGTCTTGCACACAAGGGGTATTTATAGGGAAATCAATGGCCAAGATCAAAGCAAGTGGATGTTGTAGATTTGGACTTGTGTGTGTGGGTCCCACTTATCCATCTACTACACAAATATCTAGCCAAACATTGACCAAACGTTTAAGGCCTTTTTCACACAAAAAACGTGCCAAGAATGACCAACCAAAACCGTCCAACTTTTCCACCTAAGGGTGACACATGTCGCCCTCCTATTGGTCCAAAATATTTCATCTCTCGGAAAAATCCAAAATAAATATTTTCTTGAAAACGTAAAATTCCTTTACAAGGTTCGGAAAATTTTCCGTCGGAAAAACAAATCTTTTCGTGGATGTGCACATTTCGCCTTAATAATAATTCGCCTACAAACTGCACGTCGCCCTCACATACATACTGAAAATACGGTATAACGATGTTCTACACAGGCACCCTTACAGGTACACATCAGAGATAATCAGCAGAACATACATCAAACTTATAAATTAATTCAATAAGACATAAACAACAGGTTAACCGATAAGGCTACCTCCCTGGACATATATATACATATACAGCCAAAAGCAGTTACATCCTTTTTTTTTCTTTACACAACCCAATCCACAAGGTATGACTACAGACCTCTAAGATTTTGGACAAAAACTATGATGGGACAAGGCCCCGTCGTACCCCTGAATATACCTAGCCATAATGACAAGCTCCGGAACATTGAAGCCATCTCAAAATGCTGAACCATGATCCTAAGCTCGCGGATCCACAATTGTGTACCTAAACCTGCGGACATTTAACGCACTTTCCGGCCGGGTCGATCTGTACCGAATATGGAACAGAAATAAGGCATGATGAATCGATCATAATCAGCAAAAAGAATGAATGGCAAGTATAAAAAGTAAATATCAGATCCTACCATGCCATTACAACTCATGAACTTAATCTTACATCATTATATTTTCCCATTTTTCAATAAGAGTTATAGTCAAATTCTTACGTACATACTTAGGAAAAATCATCAAGTTCATAACCATATAACTTACTTATCTTTCGTAACATAATCCAAACTTTTTACGAGGACGCCTATCTCGCCTTACCCAACTGGGACGCGATAAAGTCACATAAGTTCGCCCATAAAGGTATCTTGCCTACCAACGCGTGGACGCGATAAAGTCACATAAGTCCGTCCATAAGGTATATTGCCCGCCAACGTGGACGCGATAAAGTCACATAAGTCGCCCATAAAGGTATCGCATAAAAATAGGAAGCTTATGATCAACTTAGGGCCACATGCCTAGTATCATTTGGGCAATCCTACTCGCAGGACTATTTCACCCGCGACAGTCCCGTGGACCCGCAATGAGGTCATCCGCCTCGCATGGGACTATTTCACACGCATAGGTCCTGTGGACCCGCAATGAGGTCATCCGCCTCGCATGGGACTATTTCACCCGCATAGGACTATTTCACCCGCACGGGCCCGGCGGGCCCGCAATGAGTATAAACGCCGCACTCGCATCATGGGTAGCAAATCCATGGAATAAGTAGTAGCCCGGGGGTTTACCCCGTAAGAATTACATAACCTAGCTCAACCGGCTATCATACATAACATAAGCACTACCGGCTTATCATACATAACATAAGCACTACCGACTTATCATACATAACATAAGTACTACCGACTTATCATACATAACATAAGCAAGTTAAGAAATCCCCAAACTTCTTATTAACCTTATTTATATACACTCTCATTTTAGTTTACTTAAGGCACTAACATGTCATTATAAAATCCGGGAATTTAACCCAAAGTACTACGTACTTCCGTTCCTTTAAAAGAACCCTTTTTATATTAAAACCCCAAGATACTAACACCCGTAGTATCAAGACATGTCTACATTTCAAACAAGTCACTATATTTTTAGAAATACATTTCTAGGCTTCTAAATCAAGTGACCCTTACTTTAAAACTTTAAGCAATTGGTACCTTTAAATCAAATTGTCCTTCTTTCTTTCAAGTCATTTCTTTGTTTACATTACTGGAGAAAAACCATTCTTTTAACCTTCCATAAAGTTGTTATAACCAATTTCTCATAAAGCCGTTATAACCCTTTATGTCTTAGACAAATTCATTCCTTTTATAACCAAGAGCCTTATACTTTCAAATCAAGTTACATAGCTTTCAAAATACTTCAAGTCTCTTAACTTTTAAGAAATCAAGTTTCTTAACTTAGAATATCAAGTCTCTTTAACTTAGAGTATCAAGAAATCAATACTTTCCAAATCAAGTGTTCTATTTAAATCAAGTCATTCCTTCCTTTAAGAATCAAGTCCCATAACTTGAAAAATAAAGTCTCTTAACCTATTTAGAATTCAAGGCTCATAGTCTTAAAACTTCATACGTAAACTCTTTAAATTAAGTAACATATACTTTTATGCGTTGTGAATAGGTTATACCTGTTTATAACGATCTTGTTAAAGCAGCCATGATCTAGAAAATGTAATACAATTTTGTCTTATCTTAGCTTCTATGCAGATGGAGAATTCTACTCATTTTAATTTAATTGATTGCCGATACATTTTCTTTTATTAACGTTGTAATGGCTTGTTCGATACTTATCCTCTTTCGTGCAATAACGTAGCAAAGTCAACTTGACTCCAAATACTTCCTAACGACTCTTACCAACATCCTCCATAAGACTTGGTAAGAACTTAGGATAACTTAGACATAACCTTTACATAGAGTAAATCAACATACATACCTCTTAACTTCTAAGAGTAGAAGGAATAATGAAATAGCACCACATGTACATTCCATACATAGAATCATGTCAAAAGAAGGAAGAGGTTCACATACCTCGCGACGATTATCGACAAGTAGCAAAATGCTCCAAAGTACTTTAACCTTGATAACTATTCCATCCTTAAGTAGAATACGCTATACGTAGTACTTCAACCTATAATGGCCATAATACGTCCATTAACCTTTAGCTTCAAACGTAGAATATTCTAAGTGTAAAGTCACCAAATTCTACGAAAAATCGGACAGCACTTCCTTTGTTTCTACGTACTTTTCCACCTTTTCAAGGCCCGGAAATCAATAACCAAACGCCACATTTAAGGCCCAACAATTCAGCAAATACAAAGGGTATTACACGCCTAATAGGACATGTAAAATTCTGCCCCACAATCAATATAAAACTGTCCAATAATTCCAAGCCATATTCGGCTACAATGTCACAACAATTATCAATTTCCTTTCAATTCTTTTTTCAATCCAAGTTGTTATTCCAACATGTTATATACATAATAACAATTACATCAACTATAAATCCTTTCTTCCTTAACATGCGACGATTATAACTACCGTCCAAATTAATTACAACATTAATGGCTAACTTGTCCATTTTCGGATTTTAACATGTCGACATGATCCAAATCTTTCCAAACTTCATTCTATATACCACATGCTCATTTCTTAACTACTATAACATGTAATCTTCAATTACATTAAGAAGATGAAGATTTTTACCTCAATAAGCCCTAATAATGTCCAAGCGTAAAAGTCGATTCTTAGCAACTTTTAGCTTCTCTTCTTGTGTTCCAATCCGATCCAAGCACTCCTTAGAAGCTCATGAATAACTCCTCTTCAAGTTCCATCTTCAAAGTTGGAGAACACCTTAGGGTTTCGCCTTGCGACTAACGTAAAAACGTCGTTTTTCCGGGATCTTTCTATTGAGATATCCTTACAATACCCCTAGGAACCTTGGGTTAAAGTATTGTGAATTATGGACAACAATTGAAATTTGTTTTGTGTGGAATAAGCCTCAAAGCCGAGAGCTTCCCATTAGCAAGACAAGTCTTGAAATTTTTCTAAGTGTTGGAATGAACAAGTCTTGCACTACTAGTATGGATATATACTACAACCAATGGTCTAGATCAACACAAATGGATGGCTTAAGATTGGTCCATTATGTCAAGCTCCCACTTGACCCTCGACTGTCCATTTTCAAGCCAATATGGCTATTCTTTAATGACAATTTTCGTCCAAGATGACTATGTGGAGGGTGACACGTGTCTCCCTCCCATTGGTCCATAACCTTTCGTTTCCCGAAATTTCCATAATTGGTCAAAATATCGGAAACCTCGTGGACCCCACAAAAACGTAAAATTTCTCGGGTGGGCCCCACGTATCCAACTCTGTAAATAAACTTCCACAATCCCGATAAATCCTACAAGTCTCAAATATCACATTCGGGAACTCAATTCTCACTAACGAACAATCTTTCTTCCCGAGGCTCGGAAAACTTTTCCCTTTGAAAAATAATTCTTTCTTTCGTTCAAATTTATAAGTCTTGTGCTCTCACGTCTATTCTCGTATACATGTCCTAGAATTACGGGGTGTAACATTCTTCCCCCCTTAGAAACATTCGTCCCCGAATGTTCTCTCGGAGTCCAATCTAATTTGATAGAGACATAGTCTCCTTTTACGACACCCTTCATACAAAATATGCCACCCTTGGCCATATAACAATACTTATACTAAAACGTCAATCTGACTCCAAGTGTCGACGTCGGTTATCCGCCTAAAGCTTGCGACTCGAGCTTTACTAATAATCTTTCACGGGTAAGCTTCGCCTTCATCCACGGCCATTAAGTCAAGTCTGGGCCAATTATCTGAACCTCGCCTACGGTGAACCAACCTCTCTCTACAGTCAATCTTGGCACCCACGATGTCAACTAGTCCTTACTCATAATGACCTTAAAGCCTGTTGTATCCAGCTCTAGTAAGTCTGCTAGGGTCTGACGACTGTATCATCACAGGGCAAATCTCATATACCCGCTCAGCTACCACCCAAACACTCACATGTGTAGTTACCTTGAAAGGTTCTTATGGATTCAGGCTCTATTCCTCTACACTTGGTTGCTATCTTTCTTACTGGTCGTACTCTTTCCGTACTTCCAACTCATACTAGCATACATACATAACTTCCATACCGATTCTGGCCTCCAATCTTTGGAGTTTACTAAATCGAACAATATAAGGCCATTTTCGGCTCTCACGACCTGGTTCCGGTGGAACGCGTCCACGAACCCGTAAAACAATTAACTAGACTTGGGCCTTGCACCGTGACCTGTCACGTGAGGACTACTACCAACTGATCCCACTCCATTTCAAACTATGAGGCGACCCGTAATAGGTCCTCAACCCGACCCACCGTCGCACTTAACTCTTACCCTTAGTCTGAATAAAATCCTATTGCCCGAGAAGATCTTATATACCTAAGGTCTCGGCGGTTATCAAATATTCTTAGGCTCACATTTCCATGCTCCAAGCCTACCTTATCAGTCCCCCCCGTAAACTGGTACAATAACTTTTCATAATACCATAATCGTTTTGTCTTGATCACAACAACCATTACTTACTCCATACGGATCTCATACGTACAATTCTCTTAAGCCTACCACGCAGCTTAATCTATTAACATGGCATTCCGTTAGGTTCCTTAACATGACTTCTTAAGGGTTCAAATTAGCACATAAACCTTGATGAGAATTCATTTAGTGTTTCATACCTTTCCGGTATCTATTTAGTCCTTACCAAATCCTGGTAATCTAAAATCATTCTAGGCAACACGCGTCTGACCCTCATACATAACTCCGTATAGTTGTATGTCACAATACCAACTATACTACAATCATTACCAACCTGGATACGCAGTCCACATAGTCCTTACGGTCATCACGCTTTCTCATACCGAACCAACATAACTCGTTAGGGAGAGACGACCCTAACAACACAGCTCTATCGCACGATCTCAGAGTGAGAAGAAGGGAAACCAATCCTAAATGTCATACAGCCTCCTGATTATAGATGTGATGCACAACACACCGATAATCAATACTCTACTAGACACGGTCTGTAGACACTTTCCGAGGACTAACTGCTCTGATACAACTTTTGTCACGACCCGACCCCGGGCCGCGACTGGTGCCCTACCTGGGCACCCTTACAGGTATACATCAGAGATAATCAGCAGAACATACATCAAACTTATAAATTAATTCAACAAGACATAAACAACAGGTTAACCGATAAGGCTACCTCCCTGGACATATATATACATATACAGCCAAAAGCAGTTACATCCTTTTTTTTTTCTTTACACAACCCAATCCACAAGGTATGACTACAGACCTCTAAGATTTTGGACAAAGGCTATGACGGGACAAGGCCCCGCCGTACCCCTGAATATACCTTTACATAATGACAAGCTCCAGAACATTGGAGCCATCTCAAAATACTGAACCAGGATCCTAAGCTCGCGGATCCACAATCGTACCTAAACTCGCGATCAACGCACGCGGGTCGCGAAGTCGATGTACCGAATATGGAGCGGAAATAAGGTGCGAGAATCATATCATAACTGTACAAAAGAATGACAGGGGCAAGTATAAAAAGTAAATATCAGATCCTACCATGCCATTACAACTCATGAACTTAATCTTACATCATTATATTTTCCCATTTTTCAATAAGAGTTATAGTCAAATTCTTACGTACATACTTAGGAAAAATCATCAAGTTCATAACCATATAACTTACTTATCTTTCGTAACTTAATCCGACTTTATGAGGGACGCCTATACCGCCGACCTAACTGGGACGCGATAAAGTCACATAAATGCGCCCGTAAAGGTATCGCCTGCCCAACGTGGACGCGATAAAGTCACATAAGTGCGCCCGTAAAGGTATCTGCGCATAAAAATAGGAAGCTTATGATCAACTTAGGCAACCCGCCTAGTATCATTGGCAATCCTACTCGGGACTATTTCACCCGCATAGTCCCGTGGACCCGATGAGGTCATCCGCCTCGCATGAGACTATTTCACCCGCATAGGTCCTGTAGACCCGCAATGAGGTCATTCGCCTCGCATGAGACTATTTCACCCGCATAGGACTATTTCACCCGCATAGGCCCGGTGGGCCCGCAATGAGTACAAACGCCGCACTCGCATCATGGGTAGCAAATCCATGGAATAAGTAGTAGCCCGGGGGTTTATCCCGTAAGAATTACATAACCTAGCTCAACCGGCTATCATACATAACATAAGAACTACCGGCTTATCATACATAACATAAGCACTACCGGCTTATCATACATAACATAAGCACTACCGACTTATCATACATAACCTAAGCAAGTTAAGAAATCCCCTAACTTCTTATTAACCTTATTTATATACACTCTTATTTTAGTTTACTTAAGGCACTAACATGTCATTATAAAATCCGGGAATTTAACCCAAAGTACTACGTACTTCCGTTCCTTTAAAAGAACCCTTTTTATATTAAAACCCCAAGATACTAACACCCGTAGTATTAAGGCATGTCTACATTTCAAACAAGTCACTATATTTTTAGAAATACATTTCTAGGCTTCTAAATCAAGTGACCCTTACTTTAAAACTTTAAGCAATTGGTACCTTTAAATCAAATTGCCCTTCTTTCTTTCAAGTCATTTCTTTGTTTACATTACTGGAGAAAAACCATTCTTTTAACCTTCCATAAAGTTGTTATAACCAACTTCCCATAAAGCCGTTATAACCCTTTATGTCTTAGACAAATTCATTCCTTTTATAACCAAGAGTCTTATACTTTCAAATCAAGTTACATAGCTTTCAAAATACTTCAAGTCTCTTAACTTTTAAGAAATCAAGTTTCTTAACTTAGAATATCAAGTCTCTTTAACATAGAGTATCAAGAAATCAATACTTTCCAAATCAAGTGTTCTATTTAAATCACGTCATTCCTTCCTTTAAGAATCAAGTCCCATAACTTGAAAAATAAAGTCTCTTAACCTTTTTAGAATTCAAGGTTCATAGTCTTAAAACTTCATACGTAAACTCTTTAAATTAAGTAACATATACTTTTATGCGTTGTGAATAGGTTATACCTGTTTATAACGATCTTGTTAAAGCCGCCATGATCTAGAAAATGTAATACAATTTTGTCTTATCTTAGCTTCTATGCAGATGGAGAATTCTAATCATTTTAATTTAATTGATTGCCGATACATTTTCTTTTATTAACGCTGTAATGACTTGTTCGATACTTATCCTCTTTCGTGCAATAACTTAGCAAAGTCAACTTGACTCCAAATACTTCCTAACGACTCTTACCAACATCCCCATAAGACTTGGTAAGAACTTAGGATAACTTAGACGTAACCTTTACATAGAGTAAATCAACATACATACCTCTTAACTTCTAAGAGTAGAAGGAATAATGAAATAGCACCACATGTATATTCCATACATAGAATCATGTCAAAAGAAGGAAGAGGTTCACATACCTCGCGACGATTATCGACAAGTAGCAAAATGCTCCAAAGTACTTTAACCTTGATAGCTATTCCATCCATAAGTAGAATACACTATACGTAGTACTTCAACCTATAATGGCCATAATACGTCCATTAACCTTTAGCTTCAAACGTAGAATATTCTAAGTGTAAAGTCACCAAATTCTACGAAAAATCGGACAACACTTCCTTTGTTTCTACGTACTTTTCCACATTTTTCAAGGCCCGAAAATCAATAACCAAACGCCACATTTAAGGCCCAACAATTCAGCAAATACAAAGGGGATTACACGCCTAATATGACGTGTAAAATTCTGCCCCACAATCAATATAATACTGTCCAATAATTCCAAGCCATATTCGGCTACAATGTCACAACAATTATCAATTTCATTTCAATTCTTTTTTCAATCCAAGTTGTTATTCCAACATGTTATATACATAATAACAATTACATCAACTATAAATCCTTTCTTCCTTAACATGCGACGATTATAACTACCGTCCAAATTAATTACAACATTAATGGCTAACTTGTCCATTTTCGGATTTTAACATGTCGACATGATCCAAATCTTTCCAAACTTCATTCTATATACCACATGCTCATTTCTTAACTACTATAACATGTAATCTTCAATTACATTAAGAAGATGAAGATTTGTACCTCAATAAGCCCTAATAATGTCCAAGCGTAAAAGTCGATCCTTAGCAACTTTTAGCTTCTCTTCTTGTGTTCCAATCCGCTCCAAGCACTCCTTAGAAGCTCATGAAGAACTCCTCTTCAAGTTCCATCTTCAAAGTTGGAGAACACCTTAGGGTTTCGCCTTGCGACTAACGTAAAAACGTCGTTTTTCCGGGATCTTTCTATTGAGATATCCTTACAATACCCCTAGGAACCTTGGGTTAAAGTATTGTGAATTATGGACAACAATTGATTTTTTCTTGTGTGGAATAAGCCTCAAAGCCGAGAGCTTCCCATTAGCAAGACAAGTCTTGAATTTTTCTAAGTGTTGGAATGAACAAGTCTTGCACTACTAGTATGGATATATACTACAACCAATGGTCTAGATCAACACAAATGGATGGCTTAAGATTGGTCCATTATGTCAAGCTCCCACTTGACCCCTTTGACTTGGTCCATTTTTCAAGCCAATATGGCTATTCTTTAATGACAATTTTCGTCCAAGATGACTATGTGGAGGGTGACACGTGTCGCCCTCCCATTGGTCCATAACCTTTCGTTTCTCGAAATTTCCATAATTGGTCAAAATATCGGAAACCTCGTGGACCCCACAAAAACGTAAAATTTCTCGGGTGGGCCCCACGTATCCAACTCTGTAAATAAACTTCCATAATCCCGATAAATCCTACAAGTCTCAAATATCACATTCGGGAACTCAATTCTCACTAACGAACAATCTTTCTTCCCGAGGCTCGGAAAACTTTTCCCTTTGGAAAACAATTCTTTCTTTCGTTCAAATTTATAAGTCTTGTGCTCTCACGTCTATTCTCGTATACATGTCCTGGAATTACGGGGTGTAACATTTAGACCTAGATCCATCTCAATTGTAAAATTAGGTATTTTATGCATCATGTCATACTTATGTTAATCAAGATTAAGTTAGCAAGTAAATATATGTTTTTAGTCAATAAATCAACTTTGCATCATTTTTATAAATAATATAAATGCATACCTTTAGACTTTACATGTATAGTCATAGTATTAGACTTATAAATCCTTTATCAAAATGCATCTCATTTATAAAATACTTGTAACATCTTTTAAACATGCATTGCACTCTTAGCATAATAACTTAGGTTTGAACGGACAACAGTAAGTTAGCGGATCTTAGAGGATGCCTAATCCCTTCACTCTAGATTAATAAAGAACTCTTTCCCAGAATCTCACATAGTTTAGCAGACCATTAAATGGAGTTAGTGTTGACTTTACCTAGTTGACATTTAGGTGTCCTAATTCACTCAAACTAATTAGGTGGCGACTCCGCGAACCCTATAGCATTTTTAACACCCTTTTTGCATTTTGGCATTTTTATTTTCATTTCTAACATATAGGCAGGATTCGCTGAATTAATGTTGCGGTAAAAAAAGGGCGTGACAACATGGCGACTCTGCTGGGGATAATCAGGTTCTTGACCATAGCAAACCTAGGTTTATTATAACTTGGCTTTATTTGTTTTTTTTTTGTTTTAAATGCCTTAAAATTGCTTGCTTTAATTTTGCTTAAATGCTACTTTCTTTTACCGTTTTTCTTAAACTGGAATTCCGCTCATATTTCCTTCACTTTAGAAAATTCACACAATCACACACTACATACGAGGTGCGCTTGGTGCATCAACAAAATTCTTTCTTCAAAACCTAAATTTAGAAGATTTGGTATTATACGTGGAGTGCCCGGACCATCCGGTGTCCGCGTAGCCTTCTCACTCGAGTTGTCCGCTCGGGAACCTTGCGTCTAGTAAAGCCAAATCTTAGAAACTTAGGATAGAGCTATACCACCCTTTATCTTAAGGCATGCATGCATTTACCTTAGGTGAGTCAATCCTTGGTATTGACACCACAGTTAGGAAAATATCAAAACTTATCGACGGATTTCTCGACTCAACGACCAATCAACATACTATGTGTAGCGTAAAAATGGTAGACAAATCCAAGCCTAATCATGACATGCCGAAATTGGAAAATGTGCACCGTCATTTGGTCGCCGTTCCAACAAAAGCATTACAGTTTGACGGCTCGAACTAATCTGTCATAATCTCGCATATCTGGCGTTTAGGCCTACCTCTGACATAAAGAGGCCCCACGCATGTTAAGGCTCGCTTTTGTTTGTTGCTTTGTGCAATATGCTTCTTATGCACTTCCTATACCTTTGCAATAATTATATGTCTTATACTAACACGGTTTGCTGCATTTTGAAGGTCTTATTATTTTCCTCTCCAACCTAAGGTCGATTCATATTTGACTAAGAGGCAGAATGCACACACTTCGCAAGATCAAAGGCACAATCACCCAACAGATGACTGACGAGCACTTAATTGGGATGCAGAGCATAAAGATGTTCTAAAATGGGACCTAAAAACAGACAAGGGCTGCAGATTCGAACAAACCAGGCGTCCGAGCATCAAAGCTGCAAAGTCAATACGAATCGACCCCTCCCCCCCCCAAACAAAAACTCACAAGTTTTCTTTGAGCGCAGATTATTCATATAAGCAGAAGCAGAAAATACAACGAGAAGGCTCTCCATATCAGCAGGAGCAGGGGATACGACAAACAATCTGAGTTCAAATTGCGCAATAAAGTCCAGCTCATCAGCCCGGTCACAGAGTCATCATTGCAACCCGACGTAGCTCAAGAAATGTACAACGACGTCATCTCAACCCGTGCGGTTTGCAAACGCATAACGTATAAATAAGCCAGACGCCGGAGCATCAAAAATCAAAGCTATAAGGTCAATGCGAATCGACCGCCCTCCAAAACTCATAAATTTTCTTTGAGCGCAGGTTCTTCATATTAGCAGAAGCAGAAAGAAGCAGCGGAAGCAAAAAAGTCATCAACAATCAAATTCCACAACATAAGCACCAGAAGCAAATAAAACGACAACAATCAAAGTTCAAATTCCACAAGTTCTTCATATTAACAGAAACAACAGAAAAGAATAAAAACAATCACAGTTCAAATTCTACAACAAAGTCCAGCGCATTGGCTCGGTCACAGAGTCACATTGCAATCTGATCGGTGTATTTTATATACACTTTTTGAGTCGTTTTGAGTTAGTCTTTTGTTTCTTTTTGTACAAATACGTATCGTATTAGGATAGATTTTCTTTCTTTTGAGTCAAAGTGGTTAAAATGGCCAAATGGGCGGAAAAGAAGCTAAAAGAGGGCAAAAGTGGAGGTTCCAGAGCTTAAAAGATGAGAAAGTGGCGAGCAGGCGTAAACGCACAGCGTAGCGCCATCTGCAGATAGGTCGAGTGTGGCGCCCAACATCCGAAAGCGCGAAGATGCGCGCTTGGCTGCCGATGAGAGCGGGGCGCGGCGCCAAATCACCCGAAGTATCGCAGGACTTCCGGCGCCGCGGTGCCGATAGCGAGACATGGCGCCGACGCGAAAATCAGTTTAATGATGATTTTAGGCGAGCCTGAAGGAAAAGTTAGAGGCGGTTTGAGCCTATAAAAGGAGAACCATGGCGATTTTAAGGGTTCCTTTCTTGCACAACACAAGGCTTCTTGGATTGAAGATTGGAGACCATAATTTAGTAACTTTCTTTTCTTTTCTTTTCTTTATTTCAGTTTTTATGATGAACATTGAATTAGTTCTTGTCATGTCAATGACTAAGAACTAATTCTATTATAGGGCTTTTCATGTTGAATCACTAGAAACTTATGTTATGAATTGATGCATGGTTATGGTTATTCTTCTTCTTGTTGAGATTTATCCAATAATTGCTTTGAATGCTTGGTAATTAATTGATCACTAATTATCATTACTTATATGATTTCTAATCAAACTTCGAAAGGAGGAGGTTGTGAATATGCTGTAAGTTGGGTAGACATATTTTGGATTGGGGATGAAAATACCTCAATTACTTGTATAGCGTTAACGAGAGGTCTAAACACCTAATTTTACGCATGGCGCGTGACGGTTAACTAGGTTTTTGGTCTTAATCCTCCTATAGAGTCATCCTTATCACCGAAAGGTAGAAAGGAGCAATACTGGTGTTGAGTGTTTATTGTCACGACCCGTTCCGGGGCCCGTGACTGGTGCCTTACCCGGGCACCCAAGTAGTCATACATCAGAGAAAATCAGCGGAACATAAAACAATAACATGAAGCCAATGTAATAAGATAGTGAATAAGAATACAGGCTAACAAAAAACGGTTACCTTCAGTATATATAAATAACAATTTGAACAGTTACATCCCATTACAACCCTGTCCACAACAGTACTACAGACCTCTACGAATGATATGACAACAACGACGAGGGCCCGTCGTACCACGAATGTAGCACCTACAACAACAGGGACTATACGAAGATAAGCCTCCGAGAAAGCGGAGCTTTCCCAAACCGAATTGCGTGACCCTAAGAGCGAGGATCAACGGCGGTGTACCTTTACTGCGGCATGAGCGCACTTCGGGCGAGGTCGACAACAGTGCAGGTATGTGAAATGAAAATAAATCGTAAATGAAATCATAGTAGTCTATATAAAGCGAAACATGTATGATAACCAAACTACGATTCATAATAAATAAGCGATGTCAAGTCGAGGACTCGCGCCTCAAAGTCATCACAATAGAACCGCACGGTAAATGCGAAGGCATAGCCGACTACTAAGACCTACGAGACCAAAAATGCCATAAAGCGTATCACGAGGTCTTTCTAGACCGCGCCACATAATCGGCGGCCACTCGCCGCAGATCATCGCGCGCGTCTATCCACGAACTTACCGCAGACTCGCATAGGTCACACCTGACCGCGTGAGGTATTCCTCGAATCATGGTCCTGCATCGCTGAGGTATACCCGCGTCGGAGGCGACTTAACCCCGGTATCCGCTGGACTTCGCGGCCGCGTAGTCCTCAAAGACCGCATAGTCCCTCGAAGACCGCATAGGGCATCCCGCGTCGGGCTAAACACCGGAATGATCAATCCCGAGCATATCGCCGCTCGCGTAGTCTCGTAGACCGCATAGGCGTATAGACCCGCATCAAGGGTGGCAAGCCCGGTATAATAAGTCGAGGGTATGTGATACAATAACGATAACGGGCTTAACGTTTAACAGCGTAAGCACAACAAGAATGACCCCTTACATAACAATCACAAGATATTAACACACGTAGCATCCTAACATGTTTACTTATCAAATCAACAAGAAAGTATTACAAGGTTATCACAAACCAACACAATCAAGTTATTCACACAAGGTACTTTATGCTAACAAGTTCGTATCTATCCCCAAAGTACTTCATACATTAACTCTTTAAAAGATCCGTTTCTTTCACGAAGTCACCTGATACCCGTAGTATAAAATAGAGTGGTACTGTCTTTTAAGTAAACCAAAACACTTCCCTTTGTAAAATCAAGTAACAACATTATTTTCCAAGCGTCCAAGTTTGCTAATTTCAAATGTTCACGTTTCTTATTTTAGAAAGGTTTAGTAGTTCATAGTCTTATTCATTTAAGAATATAATTCTCTTTTAAACAATGAGAAACATATGCCTATATGTTAGTAGGTTATTCTTGTTCATAATCAATCTTATTAAGCCATGATCTAGGAAATGTAGTATCATTTTGTCTCATCTTAGCTTACATGCGGATGGAGGTTTCTCCGGTTTTAATAATACTTCATTAATCAAAACATTTCCTTTATTAACTGCGATGGTTTGTTTACTCATTCGATTTCAAATCAAGAAACATTATTCCTTTTAAAACCAAGTACTCATTACTCACGAATGAGGTTTCACACAAAATTCATATTAATTTAATTAAGTCAAGTCTCTTATCTTTTAAGATCAAGTCTCTTAACTTCTAAAATCAATAAATCATTCATTTTATCTCTCTTAAGCCGTTATACCTAACTTCCCATAAAGTTAGTATAACTCTTAAGTTTTTAAAACCAAGTATTATTCTCCTTTCAAAAACAGTTCTTAGGTCTCTTGAAATACTTCAAGATTCTTATTATTCGGGCTTAAGTCAAAAGACATTGTATGCATAACCACGTTCAATTAGCGCGCGTCGTCTACCGTACTATATATATATATTCTTTTAAAATATCATGCTCAAGAGGATAGGAAGAATCACATACCTCGCGACGACTATCGACTATAAGCAAATCGCTCCACGGCTATAACCCGCTTTGGTCCACCTTCAAGTAGCACATGCTACTCGCGGAACATTCAACCTATAAATGTTATACAAGTCTATCAAAGTCTAGACTACTCGGTAGAATAAATCTAGATACAAGATTCTACGAAATTTGGGCGACCACTTCCTACCCACAAACTACACAAGTCTCATCTAATACACATGTAAGTAATCCAATTCTCTTCTTTAAATTGGGCTTAAGTCCAAAGACATTGCCGCAAAACTAAGTTCAGTTCTATATATAGTATACTTCAACTATATATTCCTACAGCATGTAATTTCCAATTACAATAGGGGGACAAGATAGTTACCTCGATAAGCCCAAAAATTATCCAAGTTTAATGTCGCTCCTGAGCACCGTTTAGCTCCAACTCCGTGCGCTCCAACCCGCTCCAAACCACCCTTAGAAGTTCTAACCAACTTCTACTTAATACTCCAACCAACTATGGAGATTTTTCCTAGGGTTTCGGTTTGAGACAAAAAGGACATACGGTAGTATTTCCGGGCTCTACGTATAGAGGTATCTTTGGAATACTACAAAGTATACGGCTAAGGTATTTTGGGTATAGTAACAATACTTTGGAGAGTATTTCTACCAAGAGGGGGGGTATTTATACGAGACAACACCACGAGGGTGTATACCTCGCCGACCCCACTAGGAGGGTACTCGCCAAGAGGGAAGGGACTCTCGCCAAGGGGCCTCAGCGAGGGAGGGAAGGCTAGGCGAGACCTCAACACAAAAGGGGGAGCTCTCAAGACTTAGAGATTTTTGGATGAAGAAGTCTTGAAAGGGGAGGGGTATTTATAGGTCAATGGGCCAACCAAGGGCCAAGATGAAGCCAAGTGCTATGCAAGTGTAGGCCAAGATATGCCCAAGTGCCGCCTAGTCCCTACTCCTTAAAACCTCACAAATATCCTACCAACCCCAAGGGTTGGTTCGTCCCATGTGCCGCCCCACTTTTCGCCAATGAGAGGGTGCCAAGTGGCGCCTCTCGTTGTCCAACACGCTTCGTCTCTCGAAATATCCGCAAAAATTAAAATGACATAGCCGAATTTTCCTTCGCCGAAGTTGTAAAACGTTTACGTGAAAAACGACTCTAATCGGGTGTTGTGCACAAAATAATTCGGCAAGCCTACTTAAAAGCCCAAACTTTTCTCGTGCGTCCTACGCACATACTGGAAATACGGTATAACATTCTCCTTCCTTAGAAACATTCGTCGAATGTTCCTTCTAAATCTCAAAACAAGCGTGCGCCAAAGATAGTCTTCACTACTATACTTACGAAACAATCTCGCCACATGGCCACGAAACAACTTATGCAAAAAATACTTGCATCCAAGTCCACGAGAAAACACCTCTAATATTACCACAAACACCTCTCTCCGGGGTCTAAAATATACTTCCTTCGCACCTTCTCTTTACAAAAGAAATGATCACATCTATGCTCGCCATACATGCTCGCTTCTTCCCTTACGTGTCGTACTTTCTTGTACACTCGAACTCTTACCACATTTACATTCTTCCGGTTCAAAACTCGTCACACCCTATCAGGTGGTACCTAAGAAGACCGTCAACACGAACTCTGGCGTCGTCGCCGATTATCCGCACGATTTCTCCGAGTGCCAAAACCTCTTCTAGACAAGCACGCTATCCACGATCTGTTTGGAACAAGTGCGAACCATCTATCCGAACGCCAACATCGAACCAATCGACCGACAACTTACACTTCCGCCCTTACAAGGCTTCATAAGGCAATAACCAAACAATGAAATGGTAGCTAAAACACTCCCTCAACAGGAGGAAACAATCCCAGCTACCGCGAATCCAAGCGTGGCGAGGCGATGCGATGCGAGACTACTTTGAGTTCTAACCTGCTGGTAAAACTTTGAAGAAAAAGAAACAGTGCACTGGCTCCGTTATGCGTCATAAGGTGAAGGTAGGCACCCCGCGACCTTACAACCTTTACGATATAACGTCGCAACTTACTACCGAGTACGGTTTGGACTAAAAGATAAGGCGGTGACCTCGGCCCGACCATCGGTCGAATCGTCCACAAACTTCGTTTGGTTAACTAAACATGGGCCTAACACCTCATGACCCTATCACAGGCGGGACCACCACAAACCGACCCCACCAAAAGGCGGCGGGTTGACCAGCAGCGTGGCCTCAACCCGACCCGCAACGCCGCAAGACACTAGCTCGATCAGAAAACTCTCACTAATCACGTTACGAAAACCTATCGGTCTTCTTAGCTCAACTACCCTCTTTCATTCCACACTACTCGGACTTATCCCAAACATAGCTCGCGTGCACAATGCACTCCGATGAGGGTTAAACACAAATGTAATCTTTCTCTCAAGATTGCCTTGCCTCTAAGGTCTCGCGTAAAAAGCTCTAAGGCTTACACTTCCATCCCCAATCTTTCCTGGTTACTAACCATGATTTCTAATCACAACTAACACACTGCTATCAGAACATAGCACTTATGATATACTCATCTTACCACATATAATGATCTCTAGAGGGTTAAGGATATATCTATATCTACTGCTTCACTCCCCTTAGTCGTTCTAATCAAGCACGCCTAGTAGGCGCATAGGAAGGTAACGAACTACCCACCGATCACGGTGAGTCCTCCTACTAGGACACCTTTTCGACACTGTACGGCGGCGCAGTACAACAAGTACCAACAAAAGGCGACATTCCCGGATGGCGTCACATCGGGAACCGAAGCCACGGAGCTCGACCAACTCCTGCACCCCGAGCGTCACGAACCACAGCGAGGACCTCTGCACGCTTGGTGGATGTGCATAAACAATCTGCTGGTGCGGTGATTCGCCTCGAAAGCTACTAAAGGACGCTACATTGCAGCCCGCCTCTATCGCCTCGTTAACCCGTCGATCTCTACGTTTCTCGGCCTGCTGCGCATAAGCCCGTACACAGGCCATACTCAAGCCTAACTGAAAAAATTACTCTTGTACAACTCTCTCTTGGATAGTCATCAAGACTCGCGGTACATCGGTATACTCTCTGGTAGCCAAATCCATAGTTAATGTGGTCGCCTTTGCAATCCATATTCTCTGTCCGTGGGCGAAGGTTCAAATATCATGGCCGCAGTAGGAACTGCCGCCGCCGTACTAAACTCTGATGGGGCTAGTGACGTCGCAGAACTCCCCGAATGAAGCACTACCCTAGGTAAAGATTGGGCCTGTGCCCTCGTAACCCTCTGTACTCTACTCGCAGCTCCCTCGGCTGCCTTGCCCTCCTGGGCCCGGGTTTGCCCTACGCGGAGGCATAATGGTAAGGGAAAGAAATACGTTAGAGGGTCCAATCTTACAACACAACTCTAAGGCACGATCTCAGAGTGAGAAGAATAGAAACCAATCCTAAATATCCTATAGCCTCCTGATTATTGGTGTGGTGCGACACACCGATAATCAAACTGCGGATGCGGTCAGACACTTTCAGAGGATTAAGCGCTCGATACCACTTTTGTCACGACCCGTTAGGGGCAGTGGATCGTGCCTTACCCGCACCCAGTAGTCATACATCGAGAAAATCAGCGAACATAAAACAATAACATGAAGCGATGTAATAAGATAGTGAATAAGAAGGCTAACCAAAAGCGGTTACCTTGGTATATATAAATAACAATTTGAGCGATTACATCCCATTACAACCACGCCTACAACGATTACATGGACCTCTACGAATGATATGACAACAGCGACGGACGGGCCGTCGTACCACGAATGTAAGCACCTACAACAACAGGACTATACGAATAAGTCTCGGAGAAGCGGAGCTTTCCCAAGCAATTGTGACCCTAAGGCGAGGATCAACGGCGGTGTACCTTTACTGCGGCATGAGCGCCCCGAAGGAGGTCGATTGGCCAGTGCAGAGTATGTGAAATCGAAAATAAATCAGTAAATGAAATCATAGTAGTCTATATAAATCAGAGACATGTATGATAACGAAACTACAGATTCATAATAAATAAGTCATGTCAGAGTCAAGTCGAGGACTCGCGCCTCAAAGTCATCACAATAGAAATGCGGGTAATGCGAAGGCATGGCCGACTACTAAGACCAGCGCACCAAAAATGCCATAAAGCGTATCACGAGGTCTTTCTGCACGCACCACATGATCGAAGGCGCCATTCGCGCGGTATCAGCGTGCGCGCGTCTATCCACAGAACTTACCGCAGCTCGCATGGGTCACACACGCACGCAGGTATTCCTCGAATCATGGTCCTGCACGCTGAGGTATACCGCGTCGGAGGAAACTTAACCCCGGTATCCGCACGGACTTCCGCACCGCATAGTCCTCAAAGACCGCATAGGGCATCCCCGTCGGGCTAAACACCCGAATGATCAATCACGGAGCATACCGCTGCTCGCGTAGTCTCATAGACCGTAGGCCGTATAGACGCGTCAAGTGGCAAGCCCGGTATAATAAGTGTTATACCAGTATTTCCAGTATGCGTGGGGCGTGCGTAGAAAATTTGAAACTTAGTAGGCTTGGCGATTTAATTTTGTGCACAACACGGTTAGAGTCGTTTTTAGTGAAAGCGTTTTCCACGACTTTCGTAGGGAATTTCGGCTATGTCATTTTTAATTTTGCGGATTTTTAGAGGCGAAGCGTGTTGGACCAACAAGAGGCGCCACTGGCACCCTCTCATTGGTGGACTTCAAATCGTCCATTTGGACGAAATGGACAAGGTAAGGCACGTTTTTGTGCCTTGACAAAGTCAAGGGTAGGTAGGATATTTGTGTTTGGTAAATCCTAGCCCTACACCTTGCCTAACACATGGATTGATCTTGGCCGTTGGTTGGCCAAGGCTTGTGCTATAAATACCCATCCCTTTGAAGACTTATTCATCCATTCCTATATGTTTCTAAGTGTTAAATCTTCGCCCTCCTTGTGTTGAGTTCGGCGAGGCCTCCTCTCCTAGAGGCCTTGGAAAGGGTACACCCTAGCCTAGTTGCTTTTCGTATAATACCCCTTTGTGGTGTAGAAATACTCTCAAAAGTATTGTTATAATGCCCAAATTACCTTAGTAGTATACCTTGTTGTATTCTAAGGTTATACCCATCTGAAAGCCAGAAATACTATTATACTTCCCAGTCCACAAACCGAAACCCTAGGAAAATCTCCATAGTCCGTTGGTGTATTGGGTAGGAGTTAGTTTGAACTTCTCAGGGTGGGTTAGCGCGGGTTGGAGCGCTCGAGTTGGAGCTAAGCGTTTGCCAGGATCGACTTTAACTAGGATAATTATGGGCTTATCGAGGTAATTATCTTGTCGCTCTATTGTACTTGGAACTTACATATTATGAGAATTTATAGTTGAAGTATTGTATATCTCGAACTGGTCGTAGTTATCGGCAATGTCTTTTGACTTAAGCTGAATAATACTTACTGCAATGTCTTGCGACTTAAGCACAATTTAAAGAAGAATCTTGTTGTAATTACATAGGTTTGTATTACGATGAACTTGTGTAGTAGTAGCCGTGGGTAGAATTGTACCGTTAGGTTAGGCGTATAACCCCTGGTTGGCTTGGCGGCCTCGATAGAGAGAGATTTCTGTTGCTTGGGGAGGTCTTTGCGAATTTTCGGTAGAATGTTCTACGATGAGATCTAAATGTTAATAAGCGCCTTGTGGCCTTATAGGTTGAAGTACTACGTGTGGCGCGATCTACTTGGCTTAAGGAGTAGCCGACGGTTGGAAGTACTTGGAGCGTTTTGCTATTAGTCGATAATCGTCGCGAGGTATGTGAACCTCTTCCTATCTCTTCTAGCATGATATGTGTGAACTATGAATGCGGTGACGTGCATGTGCTAAATGTATTTAATTGGTTTAAAACATAAAGTGTTATAACGGCTTTATGGGAAGTCGGTTATAAGCGACTTTATGTTGGTAAGAAAATACTTGTGGTTTTTAAAAGGTAACTGATTTGAACTATAACTGGCTTGTTATGTGTTAATAGAGAACTTGAAGTAATACATGGTTTTTGAAAACTTAAGAGTTATACTAGCTTTATGGGAAGTTAGGTATAACGGCTTAAGAATGTTTCTTGATTTGGAAATCGAATGTGTATCGACAAACCACTGCAGCGTTAATAAAGGAAAATGTTTTGAATAATTAAGTATTATTAAAACAGTAGAAACTTCCATCTGCATAGAAGCTAAGATGAGACAAAATGATATTTCTAGATCATGGCTTTGTAATAAGATTGTTATAAGCAAGAATATCCTACTCACATATAAGGCTTATGTTTCTCATTTGTTTAAAAGAAAATTATATTCTTAAATGAATAAGACTATGAACTACTGAAACCTTTCTAAAATAAGAAACGTGAACATTTGAAATTAGGCAAACTTGGGCGTTTGGAAAATAATGTTGTTACTTGATTTTACAAAGGTAAGAGTTTTAGTTTTCTTAAAAGGAGGTCACTCTATTTTATACTACGGGTATTGTGTGACTTATGTGAAAGAAACAGATCTTTTAAAGATTTAATGTGAAGTACTTTGGGGATAGATAACAACTTGTTAGTAGAAAGTACCTTGTGTGAATAACTTGATTGTATTGGTTTGTGATAGCCTTGTAATACTTTCTTGTTGATTTGATAAGTAAACATGTTAGGATGCTACGTGTGTTAGTATCTTGTGATGTTAGTGTAAAGGGGTTTTCCGCCCATGCGCTTAAAGTTGTTTGACTATCTCCGTTATGTTGGTATTGTACCACCTTGACTTGTGCGGAGGTTAAGGCGCCTCCGTGCGGGGTAGACTTCGGTGATGCAGGACCGTGATTCGAGAATACCTGCGTGCGGGTCGAGGGATCCATGCGGGCTACGGAGTTCGGTTAGTGTCGCGGCCTTTATGGTCATGCGGTCTTTGTGGCCGTGCGGTTGCGAGTCGGGGCGATGCCGGAGTAGCTACCGATGCGGGGTTATACCTCATGCGGGCCTATGAGGTTGGCCTATGCGCGAGCTGCGGAGAGTTCGGGGCTAGACGCGCACATTTGATCTGCGGCGGTGACGGCTTTTATCATGTGACGGTCTGCAGATATCATGACACGATTTATGACCTTGTTGGTGCTGTGGGTGTTAGTAGTCGGCTATGCCTTCGCATTTACCCTGCATCGTTTTATTAGGACAGGTGGGACACGTGTTCATGTGTATTCCTTGGTGCTTGTATATCATAAAGCTAGCTGGAGGAAGGTATTCCACGCATGATTGATGTTGTGGGCGTGAGACCCATTGTTATGTTTGAGTGATGACTTTGAGGCGTGAGTCACGACTTGATATATTGCTTGTTTATTGTGAAATGTAGTTTTGTTATCATACATGTCTAAAGCTTTATAAAGTCTACTATGATTCCATTTTTGATTTTGATTTCACATACTTGTACTGTTATCGACCTCCCCGGGTGCGTTCATCGCCGCGAGTAAAGGTACACGATCGTTGATCCTCGCTCTTAGGGTCACAGTCATTGGGAGAGCTCGTTTCTCGGAGGCTTGTCTTGGTATAGTCCTGTTGTTGTAGGTGCTTACATTCGGGGTATGGCGAACCTGTCGTCGTTGTTGTCATATCATTCGTAAGTGCGTAATCTTGTTGTAGGCGGGGTTTGTAAAAGGATTAAGCTGTTCATGTTGAAAAAGTTGTTACTTACATATATCCGAAAGGCAAGTTTTTCTCAGTTATTGTTTCATATTTCATAATATGTCTTGTATCGTTTATGTTCCGATTACTCGATGTTGTATCACTAGGGTGCGGGGTAGGCACGATCCACGGGCCGGAATCGGGTCGTGACAAAAGTGGTATCGAGCAGGTTATCCTCGGAAAGTGTCTACGGTATCAGATGAAGTCTTGATTATCGGTGTGTTGTGCACCACATCAATAATCGGAGGCTATAGGGTATTTAAGATTGGTTTCTATTCTTCTCACTGAGATCGTGCCTTAGAGCCGTGTTGTAAGTTGGACCTACGGCGTATTTCTTTCCACCGTTATGCCTCGCGTAGGGCAAACCCGGCCCGGAGGCGCGAAAGCGGCCGAGGAGGCGAGTTGAGTTGAGGGTGGCGAGGACACAAGCCCAATCATCACCCGAGTTAGGTGCTTCGTTCGGGATTTCTGCGACATCACTAGTGATAAAGTTTAGCACGGGCGGCGGTTCCTCTGCGCCATGATATTTGAACCTTCGCCCACGAGGAAGCGGTGAATATAGATTGCAAAGAGGCAACGCATTAGCTATGGATTTGGCTACGAGAGTATACCGATGTATCGCGAGTCTTGATGACTACCTAAGAGAAGGTTGTGCAAGAGTAATTCTCGATTGAGGCTTGAGCATGACACGTACGGGCTTATGCGCGTGAGCCAAAACGTAGAGATCGGCGGGTTAACGAAGGACAACGAAGAGGGCGAGCGGCGAAGGTCGCTTTGGTAACCGGCGAGTCACCTCGCGTGATTAGATTATGCACGTCCACGGCTGAGTGGTCCTCCGCGAGGTTCAGACATTCGGGTGTGCAGGAGTTGGTCGAACTCCGGGCTTCGGTTCACAGTGTGACGTCGTCGGGAATGTCATCTTTTAGGTTAGTACTTGTTGTACTATGACCGTCGAAGTGCAGTGTCGAAGAGTGTCCTTGTAGGAGGACTTAGCCTTGAGGATCGGTGGGTAGTTTGTCATCTCCTCATTTATCGCCTACAGGGCAGTTTGATTAGAACGACTAGGGAGTGAAGCGATGGGTCGAGCATATCCTTAACCTGCAGAGTTCGGTATGTGTGATAAGGTAAGTATACCTTAGGTGCTATGTTACGATAGCGATGTGTTAGTTGTGATTTGAAATCATGGTTGTTTAACTTGATAAGATTTTGGGGATAGAGAAAGTGTGAGCCTTAGAGCTTTATACGTAGAGACCCAGAGGTAAGGTCATCTAGAGTAAAAGACGTATGGTTATGTTGATCCTCATCGGGTGCCTAGTGCACGTGAGCTATGTTTGGGATAGGTCCTAGTAGTGTGGAATGAAAGAGGTAGTTGAGCTAAGAAGACCGCTAGGTTTTGAAGCGTGATTAGTGAGATTGTTCGGATCGGGGATCTGTATTGTGCGCATTCTTGGGGCGGGTTGAGGCTACGTCTTGGTCAACCAGCGGCGTGTTTGGTGGTGGGTGCGTTGTGGTGGTCGCGCGTGATAGGGTCACGAGGGTGTTAGGCCCAAGTTTAGTTGACCGTGCGGTTCGTGGATACGTTCGACCCGGTGGTTGGGCGATGGGGCAGCCCATCGTGTTCTTGATCAGACCGTTTACTGTGTTGAGTTATCGGAAAGGTTGTAGGGCTGCACGAGGTGCCTACCTACACCTTAAGACGCGATGGAGCCAGTGTTACCGCTTTTTTTGGAGGTTTTGCGAGCGAGGTTAGGAACTCGGTGAGTCTCGACCGCATTCGCCTCGGCGGTGGTTGGATTTCGAGAGTAGTTGTGAGATTGTTGTCTCTGTGGAGAGTGTTTAAGCTACCATTTCGGTGTTCGGATGTCACCTTTTGAAGCCTTGTAGGGGCGGAAGTGTAAAGTTCCGGTCGATTGGTTCGATGTTGGCAAGGTTCAAAGTTGGTTGAGCTTGTTCCAATGGTGTGGATAGTGAAAGCTTGTCTAGAAGAAGTTACAGGCCCAGCAGGAATCGTGCGGATAATCGGCGACGACGCTTAGAGTTCAGGTTGTCGGTCGGTCTTCTTGAAAGTACCACCCCGGACAGGGTGTGACGAGCTTTGGAAAACAGAGGAAACTTAGCCCGAGTTACTTTGGGCCCACGAGTTCATGTGAGAATAGGCCGGTTGCATATATGTTAGCATTTGCCGTCCGGCGTAGGAGAAGTCGCGTCCGGTCTTCGTATTGTTATGTTCGGGAAAGTATCGAAGATCCGTGCGAATGTTCGATAAATGATGCCACGTTAAGAGATAGTAATCGAGTTTTGGAAACTAAGCGATCAAAAATGTGGTAAGAGTTCGAGTGTACGACAGCTTCAGTGATCGCAAGCAGCCGGTACCATTTGTTGGGTCGTCGGGGCAAGGCTCGCGACAAAGTGACAAAGTGGTATCATTTTGGTGATGTTAGAGGTGTTTCCTCGTGGACTTGGATGTAAGTTTTTATGTGCGCGGGTGTTTCTGTGGCCAGGTGTGGCAGGATTGTGCTCGTAAGTATAGTAGTGACTGGCGCACGTTTGTTTTGAGACTTAGAAGGAACATTCGGGACGAATGTTTCTAAGGAGGGGAGAATGTTATACCCCGTATTTCCAGAGTATGTACGTAAGGACGTACGTAGAAAATTTGAAACTTGTAGTAGGCTTGGCCGATTTAATTTTGTGCACAACACCCGGTTAGAGTCGTTTTTAGTAAACGTTTTCCACGACTTTCGTAGGGAATTTCCGCTATGTCATTTTTAATTTTTGCGGATTTTTAGAGGCGAAGCGTGTTGGACCAACAAGAGGGCGCCACTTGGCACCCTCTCATTGGTGGACTTCAAATCGTCCATTTGGGCGAAATGGACAAGGTAAGGCACGTTTTTGTGCCTTGACAAAGTCAAGGTAGGTAGGATATTTGTGTTTGGTAAATCCTAGCCCTACACTTGCCTAACACATGGATTGATCTTGCCGTTGGTTGGCCAAGTCTTGTGCTATAAATACCCATCCCTTTGAAGACTTATTCATCCATTCCTATATGTTTCTAAGTGTTAAATCTTCTCCCTCCCCTTGTGTTGAGTTCGGCCAAGAGGCCTCCCCCTCTCCTAGAGGCCTTGGCCTTGGTACACCCCTAGCCTAGTTGCTTTAGTATAATACCCCTTTGTGGTGTAGAAATACTCTCAAAAGTATTGTTATAATGCCCAAATTACCTTAGGTATACCTTGTTGTATTCTAAGGTTATACCCATCTGAAAGCCAGAAATACTATTATACTTCCCACTCACAAAACCGAAACCCTAGGAAAATCTCCATAGTCAGTTGGAGTATTGTGTAGAAGTTGGTTAGAACTTCTAAGGGTGGTTTAGAGCGGTTGGGCGCTCGGAGTTGGAGCTAAACGTTTGCCCGGATCGACTTTAACTAGGATAATTATGGGCTTATCGAGGTAATTATCTTGTCCTCGGTTGTAATTGGAAATTACATATTATTAGAATATATAGTTGAAGTATACTATATATAGATGAGCGTAGTTATCGCAATGTCTTTTGACTTAAGCTGAATAATACTTACGGCAATGTCTTGCGACTTAAGCACAATTTAAAGAAGAATCTTGAATGTAATTACATAGGGTCAGACATGAGACTTGTGTAGTAGTAGCCGTGGGTAGAATTGTACGTTAGGGTTAGGCGTATAACCCCTGGTTGGCTTGGTAGCCGCCGATAGAGGAGGAGATTTCTGTTGATGGGGGAGGTCTTCGAATTTTCGGTAGAATGTTCTCTGATGAGATCTAAATGTTAATAAAGCGCCTTGTGGCCTTATAGGTTGAAGTACTACGTGTGGCGCGATCTACTTGGCAGGAGTAGCGGCGGTTGGAAGTACTTGGGCGTTTTGCTATTAGTCGATAATCGTCGCGAGGTATGTGAACCTCTTCCTATCTCTTCTAGCATGATATGTGTGAACTATGTAGATGCGGTGACGCATACGTGCTAAATGTATTTAATTGGTTTAAAACATAAAGTGTTATAACGGCTTTATAAGTCGGTTATAAACGACTTTATGTTGGTAAGAAAATACTTGTGGTTTTTAAAAGGTAAGCGATTTGAACTATAAGCGGCTTGTTATGTGTTAATAGAGAACTTGAAGTAATACTTGGTTTTGAAAACTTAAGAGTTATACTAGCTTTATGGGAAGTTAGGTATAACGGCTTAAGAATGTTTCTTCGATTTGAAATCGTAATGTGTATCGACAAACCAACTGCGTTAATAAAAGGAAAATGTTTTGAATAATTAAGTATTATTAAAACGTAGAAACTTCCATCTGCATAGAAGCTAAGATGAGACAAAATGATATTTCTAGATCATGGTCATTGTAATAAGATTGTTATAAACAAGAATATCCTACTCATATAAGGCTTATGTTTCTCCATTGTTTAAAAGAGAATTATATTCTTAAATGAATAAGACTATGAACTACGAAACCTTTCTAAAATAAGAAAACGTGAACATTTGAAATTAGGCAAACTTGGGCGTTTGGAAAATAATGTTGTTACTTGATTTTACAAAGGTAAGAGTTTTAGTTTTCTTAAAAGGAGTCACTCTATTTTATACTACTGGTATTGTGTGACTTATGTGAAAGAAGCAGATCTTTTAAAGATTTAATGTGAAGTACTTTGGGGATAGATACGAACTTGTTAGTAGAAAGTACCTTGTGTGAATAACTTGATTGTATTGGTTTGTGATAGCCTTGTAATACTTTCTTGTTGATTTGATAAGTAAACATGTTAGGATGCTACGTGTGTTAGTATCTTGTGATGTTAGTGTAAAGGGGTTTTCCTTCCATTGCGCTTAAAGTTGTTTGACTATCACCGTTATGTTGGTATTGTACCACTCACCTTGACTTGTGCGGAGGTTAAGGCGCCTCCGATGCGGGGTAGACTCAGCGGTGATGCAGGACCGTGATTCGAGAATACCTCATGCGGGTCCGGGGATCCATGCGGAACTACGAGTTCCGGTTAGTGTGCGGCCTTTATGGTCGTGCGGTCTTTGTGGCTACGCGACTGCGAGTCGGGGCGATGCCGGGAGTAGCTACCCTCGATGCGAGGTTATACCTCATGCGGGCCTATGAGGTTGGCCTATCGCGAGGCGCGGAGAGTTCGAGGGCTGACGCGCACATTTGATCTGCGGGCGAGTGACCGCTTTTATCATGTAATGATGCAGACAGATATCATGACACGATTTATGACGCTTGTTGGTCGTAGGTGTTAGTAGTCGGCTATGCCTTCGATTTACCTGCATCGTTTTATTAGGACACGTGGGACTGGTGTTCATGTGTATTCCTTGGTGCTTGTATATCATAAAGCTATGGCGGTGAGGAAGGTATTCCACGGGCATGATTGATGTTGTGGGCGTGAGACCCGTTGTTATGTTTGAGTGATGACTTTGGCGTGAGTCACGACTTGATATATTGCTTGTTTATTGTGAATCGTAGTTTTGTTATCATACATGTCTCCCGCTTTATATAGACTACTATGATTCCATTTACGATTTTCGATTTCACATACTCGATTTGTTAGATCGACCTCCTTCGGGGCCGTTCATGCCGCGGTAAAGGTACACGATCGTTGATCCTCGCTCTTAGGGTCGCGCTCGCTGGGAGAGCTCCGTTTCTCCGAGGCTTGTCTTAGTATAGTCCCTGTTGTAGGTGCTTACATTCGGGGTATGGCGGCCCCTGTCGTCGTTGTTATCATATCATTCGTAAGTGCAGTAATCTTTGTGGCGGGGTTTGTAAAAAGGATTAAACTGTTCATGTTGAAAAAGTTGTTATTACATATATGCGAAAGGCAAGTTTTTCTCAGTTATTGTTTCATATTTCATAATATGTCTTGTATCGTTTATGTTAACTGATTACTCGATGTTGTATCACTAGGGTGCGGTAAGGCACGACCACGGGCCGGAATCGGTCGTGACAAAAAGTCAAGGGGTATGTGATCTGATAACGATAACGCTTAACGTTTAACAACGTAAGCACAACAAGAATGACCCCTTACATAACAATCACAAGATATTAACACACGTAGCATCCTAACATGTTTACTTATCAAATCAACAAGAAAGTATTACAAGGTTATCACAAACCAACACAATCAAGTTATTCACACAAGGTGCTTTATGCTAACAAGCTCGGTATCTATCCCCAAAGTACTTCATACATTAACTCTTTAAAAGATCCGTTTCTTTCACGAAGTCACACAATACGTAGTATAAAATAGAGTGATCTTTTTAAGTAAACCAAAACACTTCCTTTGTAAAATCAAGTAACAACATTATTTTCCAAGCGTCCAAGTTTGCCTAATTTCAAATGTTCACGTTTCTTATTTTAGAAAGGTTTCGTAGTTCATAGTCTTATTCATTTAAGAATATAATTCTCTTTTAAACAATGAGAAACATATGCCTATATGTGAGTAGGTTATTCTTGTTCATAATCAATCTTATTAAGCGACCATGATCTAGGAAATGTAGTATCATTTTGTCTCATCTTAGCATGCAGATGGAGGTTTCTACTGGTTTTAATAATACTTCATTAATCAAAACATTTCCCTTTATTAACGCTGCAGTGGTTTGTCGGTACTCATTCTGATTTCCGAAATCAGTAAAACATTATTCCTTTTAAAAACCAAGTACTCATTACTCACGAATGAGGTTTCACACAAAATTCATATTAATTTAATTAAGTCAAGTCTCTTATCTTTTAAGATCAAGTCTCTTAACTTCTAAAATCAATAAATCATTCATTTTATCTCTCTTAAGCCGTTATACCTAACTTCCCATAAAATTAGTATAACTCTTAAGTTTTTAAAACCAAGTATTATTCTCCTTTCAAAAACAGTTTTTAAGTCTCTTGAAATACTTCAAGATTCTTATTATTCGGGCTTAAGTCAAAAGACATTGTCGTACAACTACGTTCAATTAGCACGCGTACGTCTACCGTACTATATATATATATTCTTTTAAAATATCATGCTCAAGAGGATAGGAAGAATCACATACCTCGCGACGACTATCGACTATAAGCAAATCGCTCCACGGCTATAACCCGGCTAGCCTGGTCCACCTTTCAAGTAGCACATGCTACTCACAGAACATTCAACCTATAAAGGTTATACAAGTCTATCAAAGTCTAGACTACTCGGTAGAATAAATCTAGATACACGATTCTACGAAAATTTGGCGACCTTCCTACCCACAAACTACACAAGTCTCATAATACGGTCCTATGTAATCTGATCCAATTCTCTTCTTTAAATTCAGCTTAAGTCCAAAGACATTGCCGCAAAACTAAGTTCGATTCTATATATAGTATACTTCAACTATATATTCCTACAACATGTAATTTCCAATTACAATAGGGACAAGATATTTACCTCGATAAGCCCAAAATTATCCAAGTTTAATGTCGCTCCCGAGCACCGTTTAGCTCGACTCCGTGCGTCCAACCCGCTCCAAACCACCCTTAGAAGTTCTAACCAACTTCTACTTAATACTCCAACCAACTATGGAGATTTTCCCTAGGGTTTGGTTTGAGACAAAAGGACATCTGGTAGTATTTAAGACTCTACGTATAGAGGTATCTTTGGAATACTACAAGGTATCTGGCTAAGGTATTTTGGGTATAATGTAACAATACTTTGGAGTATTTCTACCAAGAGGGGTATTTATACGAGACACTGACACCACAAGGGGGTGTATACCCTCGCCAACCCCACTCAGGAGGGGTACTCTCGACCAAGGGAAGGGACTCTCACCAAGGGGCCTCTCAGGGAGGGAGGAGGCTAGACGAGACCTCAACACAAAAGGGAGCTCTCAAGACTTAGAGATTTTGGATGAAGAAGTCTTGAAGGGGAGGGTATTTATAGTTCAAGCAAGGGCCAACCAAGGGCCAAGATGAAGCCAAGTGCTATGCAAGTGTAGGCCAAGATATGCCCAAGTGCCCCTAGTCCCTACTCTTTAAAACCCTCACAAATATCCTACCAACCCCGGGTTGGTTCGTCCCATGTGCCCCACTTTTCCTTGATGAGAGGTGCGAGTGGCGCCTCTCGTTGGTCCAACACGTTCGTCTCTCGGAAAAATCCGCAAAAATTAAAAATGACATAGCCGAATTTTCCTTCGCAAGTTGTAAAAAGCGTTCGTCGAAAAACGACTCTAACCGTGTGTTGTGCACAAAAATAATTCGGCCAAGCCTACTTAAAAGCCCAAACTTTTCTACGTACGTCCCTACGTACATACTCTGGAAATACGGGGTATAACATTTATATAGCCTTAACGGGAGTATAAAACAATTTAGTAAACCTGCTAGCTCCAAAAGAAGAAGAACCATAATTCATTGCATTAATAAATAACATAAGCGGATAGTTGAGGAGACGTGGAAGCCCTATTCCCATCACTACTGAAGTAAACCTATAGTTAATTAGCCTTTATAATTGTTAGTTATAAACAACAAAATCAATATCGGTTACCAAATAGATACCAAAAGATAGATAATTGGTACTTGAACACTAATCCTTGTGGACGATATTCGGTCTTACCAAGACTATATTACTTGTCACGATAACGTGCACTTGCGTTAAATTGTGTGCATCTTTTCGCGCATCAAGTTCTTGGCGCCGTTGCCGGGGATTAGGCATAGTTCAATATCAAGTTATCTATTTTTAATTTCTAATTTGGTTTTTATTTTTGTTTCTTCAAATTATTTATTTTATCTTATTTTCTTTTGTAAAAACAAGTGTGTCGTGATTCGTTGTTGGTTTTGATTCATCTCAGGGATCCTTAAGACATGGATTTCTCATCGATATGATAGAGCTCCAACCATAGAGGAAGAGAGGAGGAATTACGAAGCCATACTCGGTTCACTAGGTATCAAAATCAGTTCATGGATGAAACGAGAATGGCCATGAAGAAATTGGAAACGCAAATAGGAGAACTCGCGATCATGTTGAACAGCAAAACGCAAGAAGAGCAATCTGCACTTGGGGTAGGCAATATGAAAGCACAATGTCAGGCTATTGACCTGAAGGATGCCGAATCAGGGGAGATAGAAAGTTAGCGTGAGCAGCAGCGTGCGATGGCGATGAGGCGCGCGTAAAAAAATTCGAGCAGGCGGGAGTTTGAGAGCGCGGCGGCGAAACGAGGCCGCGACGCCCAAAACCCAGAAGCCGAAAAGTCGGTAGAAGCTGTAGCAAACGCACCCCAGGTGAAGGTACCATATCCCCATAAGCTAAAAACATGTACTCTTGACAAGCAATTCTCTAGATTCGTGGAGATTCTCAAACAATTACAACTCAATATCCCGTTTGCTGAAGCATTAGAGCAGATGCCGAGCTACGTAAAGTTCATGAAGGATGTGCTTAGCAAAAAGAGGAGGATAGAGGACTACGAAACAGTGGTGTTGACTGAGGAATGTAGTGCCATCCTACAGAGAAAACTACCTCAGAAGTTACAAGATCCAGGGAGCTTCACCATCCCATGCACCATTGGAAAGTTTGAATGTCAGAAAGCATTGTGCGACTTGGGGGCAGGCATAAATCTGATGCCTTATCTAGTTTTCTGCAAACTGGGAATGGGAGAAGTCAAACCTACAAACATCACTTTGCAGTTAGCTGACCGCTCCATAGTTCATCCTAGAGGAGTCATCGAAGATGTATTAGTGAAGGTGGACAAGTTCATCTTTCCCGCTGACTTCGTTATCTTAGACATAAAAGATAACGATGGAATCCCCATCATACTGCGCACTTCTTAGCCACGGGGCGGCTCTCGTTGATGTTCAAAGGGAGTTGAAGCTTCGGGTAGATGAAGAAGAGGTGATTTTCAATGTTTTTCGAGCAGCAACTTTCCCAGATGTCAAGGATAACTGCTCAGCCATTGATATTATCGAAGAAGCAGTGTCAGCCAAGGAGTTCGGAAATGATGATACGGCGAAGAAATCGACCAAATAGGATGATGATAGTAGAAGCGATCCGTGCGATGGAGTATGCAAATTGGATGAATGTTTATGAGATATGGTATTAGAGGAAGTATGAAGTGCTTGGACATATGCGGAAAGATCATTACCATCCACGAAAAGGCTCCAGAGTTAAAGTTAAAAATCCTACCCAATCATTTACAATACCAATACCTAGGTGAAGAGAAAACCTTACCAGTGATCATTTCACGCCACCTATCCACCGAAGAGATCGATAAACTGCTAAGAGTACTGAGGGATCACAAGCGGGCCATTGGATGGACATTAGCAGACATAAAAGGGATAAGCCCATCAACAGTAATGCATAAGATCCGTCTAGATTAGGAGAGCAGACCATCCATCGAAGCCCAAAGGCGACTGAACCCAAACATGAAAGAGGTAGTCAGAAAGGAAATCCTGAAATGGCTCGATGCATGAGTGATTTACCCTATATCTGACAGCACATGGGTGAGTCCAATACAAGTGGTGCCTAAAAATGGTGGAATGACAGTGGTGACCAACGAAAGGGACAAACTCATTCCTTCTAGAACAGTCACTAGATGGAGAATCTGCATTGACTATCGCAAGTTGAACAAGGCAACCAGAAAAGACCACTTCCCTTTCCCATTTCTAGATCAAATGTTGGACAGACTTGCAGGACACAACTACTACTGCTTTTTGGATGGGTACTCAGGGTATCACCAGATTGCAATAGCGCCAGAAGATCAGGAAAAGACAACATTCACTTGTCCTTTTGGCACATTTGCATTCAGAAGGATGTCATTTGGACTATGCAATGCACCTACAACTTTTCAGAGGTGTATGATGGCAATTTTCTCAGACATGGTAGAGAGGACCATAGAGATCTTTATGGATGATTTTTCGGCCTTTGGAGCATCATTCGATGAATGCTTGAGGCACTTAGAAGTAGTGTTAAACCGGTGTGAAGAATCTAACCTTGTGCTAAACTGGGAAAAGTGTCATTTCATGGTAATAGAAGAGATTGTTCTGGGACACAAAATATCAAACCAAGGCATTGAGGTAGACAAAGCAAAGATTTCAGTAATCGAAAATCTCCCACCTCTAGTATCGACAGTGGGTCGAAGTTTCCTTGTACGGGTTTCTATAGAAGATTCATCAAGGATTTTTCAAAAGTCTCAAAACCTCTTTCCACATTGCTAATGACGGGGGTTGCCTTAGACTTCAATAAGGAATGCTTATCCACGTTTCAGACGCTCAAGGAGAAGCTTATTTCAGCACCCATAGTCATTGCACCAAACTGGGAGCTCCCTTTTGAACTAATGTGTGATGCAAGCGATTATGCAGTAGGAGCAGTAATTGGACAAAGAATCGACAAGGTATTTAGATCCATTTACTATGCTAGTAAAACTCTAAATGACGCACAGTTAAATTACGCGACTACCGAAAAGGAACTACTAGCAATAGTATATGCATTTGAGAAATTCAGGCCATACTTGATTGAGAATAAGGTGATAGTATACACTGACCACTCTGCCATAAAGTACTTGATGACAAAGAAGGATGCAAAACCTCGCCTCATTCGATGGGTCTTGCTACTATAAGAATTCGACGTGGAGATTCGTGACAAGAAAGGGACAGAGAATTCAGTTGCAGACCACTTGTCAAGACTGTAGAACACAGAGATCCAGAACACCAAGGATGTGCAAATAAATGATCACTTTCCAGACGAACAACTGTTTCAAGTAAGTATGAATTCTAATTTACCTTGGTACGCTGATTTTGTTAACTTTCTTGCAGCTAAGGTACTACCCCCGGAATTGACAAGACAGCAAGTGAAGAGGTTTTACTCAGAAGTAAGGCACTACTATTGGGAGGAACCTATGTTATACAAACACTGTGCCGACCAAGTCATCAGGCGATGTATACCAGAGGAGGAGATGCACCAGGTTCTCACCCATTGCCACACCCTATCATGTGGTGGATGATCGGTGTATTTTATATACACTTTTTGAGTCCTTTTTAGTTAGTATTTTACTCATTTTGTTTATGTTTAGTATAGTATTAGGGTCGTTTTCCTTTCTTTTGTGTCACAGCGATCATAAATGGAGAAATGGCGAAAAGAAGAGAAAATGAGCTTAATTGAGATGAAATTGCACACAAAAAGGGCCAAGAAAGGAAGTCTAAGAAGTTCCGGGAATTATAGAAGAGATCAGACGAAGACCGGACGAACAAAGGACGAAGAAACGAAAAATCCGGAAGAATTCCGTCACGAGCAGGCGCCGACCAAGCTGGCCCAAAGATCTCGATTTTTGTATGCGCGCCAATCTCTGGCCGCGGCGCCGACGCGGGAGTTATGAAGTGCTGGGCCGAATTTGACATGTTTTCATAATCCTAAAGGGATAACTTTTCCTTCCTAAAGGGATAACTTTTCCTACCTAAAGGGATAACTTTTCCTACCTTAAAACCCTTACCTAAAAGGATTCTAATAACTTTTCCTACCTACAAAATCCATAACCCTTCACCAAAAGGATTCTTTGGCTATAAATACTCTACATCATTAGAAGAATTATTCATTCTCCATTCCACCATTAACAATTCTACATCCATCCTCCCACCAATCCATCTTGTAAATATTCCACAACACAACTCTTGGATGCTAGAAGGCTTGGAGGCTCATTATTAAGTATTTTCTTTTCTTTCTTTTCTTTTATTTCAGTTTCTGTATGATGAACTTTGAATTAGTTCTTGTCATGTCAATGGCTAGGAACTAATTCTCTTATAGGGCTTTCCATGTTGATTCACTAGAAACTTATGTTATGAATTAATACATGTTTATGGTTATTATTCTTCTTTGAGAGATTTATCCAATAATTGCTTTGAATGCTTGGTAATTAATTGACAACTAATTATCCTTAAATGATTTCTAATCAAACTTCGAAAGGAGGAGGTTGTGAATATGCTGTAAGTTGGGTAGACATATTTGGGTTGGGGATGAAAATACCTCAATTATTTATGTAGCGTTAATGAGAGGCTTAACAACCCTAATTTTGCGCATAGTGCGTGATAACTAGGTTTTTGTTCTTAATCCTCCTATAGAGTTATTCTTATCACGAAAGGTAGGTAAGGTGCAATCATGGGTTGAGTGTTTATATATCCTTAACGGAATATAAAACGATTTCAGAAACTCGCTAGCCTGGAGAAGAAGACCATAATTCGTTGCATTAATAAATAACATAAGCGGATAGTTGAGGAGACATGGAAGCCCTATTCCCATCACAACTGAAGTAAACTCATTAGATAAATTAGTCTTTATAATTCTTAGTTATAAACAACAAAAATCAAATATCAATTTACCAAATAGATACCAAAAGATAGATAGTTGGTACTTGAACCCTAATCCTTGTGGACGATATTCGGTCTTACCAGGACTATATTACTTGTCACGATAACGTGAACTTGCGTTAAAGTGTGTGCATCTTTTCGCGCATCAAGTTTTTGGCGCCGTTGCCGGGGATTAGGCATAGTTCAATATCAATTTTATCTATTTTTAATTTTTAATTTGGTTATTTCTGTTTTTATTTGTATTTGTTTTTTCTGCTCCAAGAACTAACTGCGAGCATTTTTTATCACTTTTCTTTTTGTTTTTCGTAGTTTGCAGGTTAAAAAAAAAAATCAGGACACATGGACTACTACTATTAGGAGCGATTAGGTCATCAACAGCAGACTTAACCTACGATTTGAGAGGAAGATCGAAATGAGTTGCGGTAGGCATACTTATGTTCGCCAAGTGCACTCGGTTTATGGCCGAGACAAGAGAGTCCTCGTAAAGTTGAACTGCAAATAGGAGAACTCGATCATTTTGAACAAATGAAATGCAAGAAAAGCAATGCACCGTGGGAGATGGCAAGCAAATTGAGAAGCTTGAACCACACCCAACTATTGAGAATCTGGCGAGATAGTTGGTATAGAAGGAAAAAGATTGCAGAGATCCAATTATTCACCTTCGATTCCTTGGAAAATCTTTTCTCGTACCTATTGCGGAAGAAACACCACTAGTCACAATGTTGACCCCAAACGAAGTCCATACCATCAAGGGCACCCCAGAGTTGAGAGATGCTGGGAATCTCACCATCCCTACATTAAAGAGAGCCTAAAAGACAAGCATGTCTTGTGTACTTGAGGATAATCGTATATTTGAGGCCCTTGTTTGAAGCAATTGTTGTAGTTGAAGTGAGACTGCAACAATAACTCGGATTGCAAGCTCGCGAAGGATCCAATGGGCACTCGTAAAGGTTAATTGCGTCCGGCTAAAAAGGCGTTAAAGACAACGCTTGTTGGGAGGCAACCCAATGTTTTTAATTATGTTATTTTAATTTCGCCTTTATTTTATTTTATTTTGTCTTGAAACGATCTCACGGTCTTGGGTTCTTGTTTTGTGTTGTTGGATGACAGGTGGACTAAAAGCTAAAACCGAAGGAAAAAGGAGCAAAACGCTGAAAAAAAGGAAAAGTCGCTGCACACGCGCCAGAATCGGCTGCGGCGCGGAACTCCAGAGGGCCACAAGATTAGCAGTACGCGCGAACTTCAGAGAGCTATATTTCCGTGCAAATTCCAGAATTTTTCCTCCTAGACCTTCGTTATGACCTGTGTTGCAAGAAGTTGTCTTTTTTTTCTTTTTTTTTCTTTGAGTCTTGCACACATTGGGGACAATGTGTGATTTAAGTTTGGGGGGATGTTTTATTGTTTTTGAGTCTTTTTGAATTATTTTGTGTATTTTTGAGTCATTTTTGAGTCATATTTGTTTTTTTTTTAAGATCATGCATGCTGTAGTTACTTGAAACGCCTAGTGAAGAAAAGTGGAATAATGTAGTGGAATTAGAAGCAACCATCTGAACACTTAGGATATATATGCCAAAAATTCACGAAATCAAACTATTTGGGGTATCTTGCTTGATTTATGCATTGTTAGTGATTAAACATATGTGTCTGCTTGCTTGCTATTTGAGGCGAAATAGTTAGGATATGCATGTTAGGGAGATGACTCAGGCATTTCTTTGTTAGCCCTTTCTTACCATTCTTTGCCTATCCCCGATACCAAATTATATCCCTAGTCAGCCCCTTTGAGCCTAAAAATAAGACCTTTCTTTGACACCCTATAATTCCATACTTGTGCCATAAGTGAAAATTGAGATGTTTGGAATATAAAGTGTTGAAAAAGTGAAAAAAGAGAGTAAACAATTTTTGATGCACCCAATGAAAAAGTAATAATAAATAAGGCAAAAGCCTAAGTTTGGGGGTGCTTGTTATTCATAATACACTTCACTCTCTCAAAACAAAAGAGGGGAAAGATAGATATGAAGTGAAGAAAGGAAACCAAAAGAAAAGGGAAGAATTGAAAAACAAAAGAGCTTATGGTACATACAATGAGCCTAAATGTCTATTTTTACCTACCCCTGCCTAAGCCTACATTACAACCCTGAAAAGCCCTGAAGATCTCTAATATGTGTATCCATGATTAGTGGAGAATAGCAAGTGAACAGGCCATATGATTTTGAAATTGACATGCATAGTTAGGTATTCTTACTTCCATTTAGCATGATTAAATTGAATTTGCGAAATATCTGACTTTAAGTATTTAGAATGCTAAAAATCCATGCTATATGTTCCTACATATTATCCTACTAACCTTCATGCTTTTCTAAGTGACAATTATACAACAATTTGATCAATGTCTTTGAGTCATTTTATTTTCTTTTCTTTCACGTCTTTGTTTATATTTTTGATCTTTGCTCGAGGTAGCAAAGGTTAAGTTTGGGGTATTTGATCTGTATTTTATATACACTTTTCGAGTCCTTTTTAGTTAGTATTTTACTCATTTTGTTTATGTTTAGTATAGTATTAGGTCCTTTCTTTTGTGTCACGTAAAATGGAGAAATGGAGAAAAGAAGAGAAAATGAGCTTAATTGAGATGAAATTGCACACAAAAAGGTCCAAGAAAGGAAGTCTAAGAAGTTCCGGGAATTATAGAAGAGATCAGACGAAGATCGGACGAACAAAGGACGAAGAAACGAAAAATCCGGAAGAATTCCGTCACGAGCTTGTGGCAGCTTAGCCACCACCAAGCCGTCCAAAGATCTCTGATTTTCAGCGCGTGGCCAATCCGCAGGTCGCGCGCCACGAGGAGTTATGAAGTCTCGGGCCGAATTTGACATGTTTTCAGAATCCTAAAGGGATAACTTTTCCTTCCTAAAGGGATAACTTTTCCTACCTAAAGGGATCACTTTTCCTACCTTAAAACCCTTACCTAAAAGGATTCTAATAACTTTTCCTACCTACAAAATCCCTAACCCTTCACCAAAAGGATTCTTTGGCTATAAATACTCTACATCATTAGAAGAATTATTCATTCTCCATTCCACCATTCATTATTTTACATCCATCCTCCCACCAATCCATCTTGTAAATATTCCACAACACAACTCTTGGATGCTAGAAGGCTTGGAGGCTCATTATTAAGTATTTTCTTTTCTTTCTTTTCTTTTATTTCAGTTTCTGTATGATGAACTTTGAATTAGTTCTTGTCATGTCAATGGCTAGGAACTAATTCTCTTATAGGGCTTTCCATGTTGATTCACTAGAAACTTATGTTATGAATTAATGCATGTTTATGGTTATTATTCTTCTTTGAGAGATTTATCCAATAATTGCTTTGAATGCTTGGTAATTAATTGACAACTAATTATCCTTATATGATTTCTAATCAAACTTCGAAAGGAGGAGGTTGTGAATATGCTGTAAGTTGGGTAGACATATTTGGGTTGGGGATGAAAATACCTCAATTATTTATGTAGCGTTAATGAGAGGCTTAACAACCCTAATTTTGCGCATGGTGCGTGACGGTTAACTAGGTTTTTGTTCTTAATCCTCCTATAGAGTTATCCTTATCACCGAAAGGTAGGTAAGGTGCAATACTGGGGTTGAGTGTTTATATATCCTTAACGGAAATATAAAACGATTTCAGAAACTCTTAGCTCAGAGAAGAAGACCATAATTGCATTAATAAATAACATAAGCGGATAGTTGAGGAGACATGGAAGCCCTATTCCCATCACAACTGAAGTAAACTCATTAGATAAATTAGTCTTTATAATTCTTAGTTATAAACAACAAAAATCAAATATCAATTTACCAAATAGATACCAAAAGATAGATAGTTGGTACTTGAACCCTAATCCTTGTGGACGATATTCGGTCTTACCAGGACTATATTACTTGTCACGATAACGTGCACTTGCGTTAAAGTGTGTGCATCTTTTCGCGCATCAGTGGACACTTTGGGGCATCAAGAACAGCGACAAAGGTACTGCAATGCGGATTCTATTGGCCAACACTTTTTAAGGATGCATATGCCTTTGTGAAGAGATGTGATAGTTGTCAGAGAACAGGGAACATCTCAAGACGAAACGAAATGCCTTCGCAAGGGATATTGGAAGTGGAACTATTTGATGTGTGGGGAATCGATTTCATGGGACCATTCCCGCCATCCTTTGAAATCAATATATCCTTACAGCGATGGACTATGTGTCCAAATGGGTAGAAGGTACAAAAGAAACGATAAGAAGATCGTTCAAAAATTCCTTCAAAAGAATATTTTCACAAGGTTCGACACTCCGAGAGCCATCATCAGCGACGAAGGAAGTCACTTTTGCAACAAGCAGCTGAATTTATTGCTTTCCCGATATGGAGTCTACCATCAAGATAACAATCGCTACCACCTCGCGAATGGGCAAGCGAAGTGTCAAATAGGGAAGTGAAGAGCATATTAGAAAAAGGCGGTGAGCGGCTCAAGGAAGGACTGGTCTATCAAACTGGATGACGCATTGTGGGCATACCGGATAGCATTCAAAACACCAATTGGTATGTCACCATATAAATTAGTTTTTGGTAAAGCATGTCATTTGCCTGTAGAGTTGGAACACAGAGCGTATTGGGCAATGAATAAGTTAAACATGGACGCCAAGACATCAGGACAGAGGAGGCTACTGCAGCTAAGCGAGTTAGATGAATTCAGGCACAATGCCTATGAGAATGCAAAGATCTACAAGGAACGAACGAAAGTATGGCACGACAAGAGGTTGATACCGAAAGACTTCCAAGAAGGACAACAAGTGCTTTTATTCAACTCAAGGTTGAAATTATTTCCAAGCAAGTTAAAATCATGTTGGACAGGACCATACACGGTGGTAAGAGTATTCCCATATGGTGCAATCGAAATAAAAGGGAGAGAGGGAGCTTCCTTCAAGGTAAACGGACAGAGGTTAAAACCCTATCTGATCAATGAAATGGAATACATGAACTTAGTAACCTCTCACACCCTAGAATAATAAGGAACTTGCGTCCGGCTAAAATACGTTAAAGACAGCGCTACTTGGGAGGCAACCCAAGGTATTTCAGTTATTTAGTTTAAATGCAATTAGTCTTTATTTAGAACAGTCTCACGGAGATAGTGTCTGTGTTGTGTTGACAGGTGAAAGCCAAGAACTTGGAAGGCGAAAAACTGAAGAGAAACCAAGATTTCTAGAAAATTGCCAGAGCGCCGCGGCGCCCAGCAGCAGGCCGCGCGAGTAAGATTCGAAGAACGCAGAATTTGGCATGGCTGATTTGTGAGCCGCGCCACTAACGGAAAAATCTGAATTTCTTTAAGACGCCCCGATCCGAAGGCCCTGTCGCCAAATCAAAAATCCAGAGCTCTCCTTCCCTCACAGAATTCAAAGTACTATCCACCGCCACTGCCACCATTTTAACCAAAGTATTGTCTTTGAGTCTTACACACATTGGGGACAATGTGTGATTTAAGTTTGGGGGGTGTTTTATTTGTGTTTTATTGTTATAAGTATGTTTAAATCGTTTTGTTGTTTTTTGTGTATTTTTGAGTCACGATTTTTTTTCCTCTTGAGTCATAATTGTCTGTCAAAAGATCATGTATGTTGTAGTTACTAAAAACACATAGTGAAGTAAGGTGGAATAATGTAACGGAATTAAAAGCAACTATCTAAACACTTAGGTTAGATATGCCAAAAACTCACAAAATCTGTCTATTTGGAGTTTCTTGCTTGAATTGTGCATGCTAAATGATTTAAACCTATGTGTTATGATTGCTTGCTATTTGAGGCGAAATAGTTAGGATATGCATGATAGGGAGATGACTCAGGCGTTTCTTTGATAGCCAATTCTTACCACTCTTTTCTATCCCTGACATTAAAAGTATCCCTAGTCAGCCCCATTGAGCCTAAAAATTGAACTTTTTCTTTGACACCCTATATTCTCATACTTGTGCCATAAGTAAACATGTGAAATAGTTGGAATAAATTGTGTTAAAAAAGAGACAAAAAGAGTGAACAAAAGTGATGCACCCCAATAAAAAAGTAATGAGAAATAGGCAAAAACCTAAGTTTGGGGGTGCTTGTTATTATAATACACTTCACTCTCCCAAAACAAAAGAGAGAAAAGAGAGAAAAGATAGAATTGAAGTGAAGAAGAGAATCAAAAGAAAAGGGAAACACTGAAAAGCTAAAGAGCTTATGGTACACAAAAATGAGCCTAAAATGCCTATTTTTACCTACCCATACCTAAGCCTACATTACAACCCTTAAAAGTCCTGAAGATCTCTTTTATGCATATCCATGATTAATGGAGAATAACAAGTAAACATGCCATATGATTTTTGAAATTAACATGCATGATTCAGTATTGTGATTGTCATTAAGCATGATAAAAATGAGTTTGCAAAATATCTAGCTTAATGTGTTTAGTGTGCTAAAATTTCATGTTATATGTTCCTGCATATTATTCTGCTAATCTTCATGTTTTTCTAAGTAACATCAATGCAGCAAAAGTGATCAATGTCATTGAGTCTGTTTATTTTTCTCTTTCTTGAGTCTTTTATTTCTTTCTTTTTATCTTTGTTCGAGGGCGAGCAAAGGTTAAGTTTGGGGGTATTTGATCGGTGTATTTTATATACACTTTTTGAGTCGTTTTGAGTTAGTCTTTTGTTCCTTTTTGTACAAATACGTGTCGTATTAGGATATATTTTCTTTCTTTTGAGTCAAAGTGGTTAAAATGGCCAAATGGCGGAAAATGAGCTAAAAGAGGGCAAAAGTGGAGGTTCAGGAGCTTAAAGGCGAAGAAAGTGGCGAACAGCGAGCGGACAGCGCGCGGGCGCTGTCTGCGAATAGGTCGGTCGCGGCGCCCAACATCCAGAAGGTTGCAGAAGATGACCACGCGCGCTGCCGATGAGAGAGCGGAGCGGCGCGCCAAATCACCCGGTATCGCAGAGCGTGGCCGCGGCTGCCGTAGCAGCGAAGGCGCCCGACGTGGGAAAATCAGGTTTAATGACGATTTTCTGGGCCAGGCCTGAAGGGAAAAGTTAGAGGCGGTTTTGAGCCTATAAAAGGAGAACCCTAGGCAGTTTTTAAGGGTTCCCTTTCTTGCACAACACAAGGCTTCTTGGATTGAAGATTGGAGACCATAATTTAGTAACTTTCTTTTCTTTTCTTTTCTTTATTTCAGTTTTTATGATGAACATTGAATTAGTTCTTGTCATGTCAATGACTAGGAACTAATTCTATTATAGGGATTTCCATGTTGAATCACTAGAAACTTATGTTATGAATTGATGCATGGTTATGGTTATTCTTCTTCTTGTTGAGATTTATTCAATAATTGTTTTGAATGCTTGGTAATTAATTGATCACTAATTATCATTACTTATATGATTTCTAATCAGACTTCGAAAGGAATAGGTTGTGAATATGCTGTAAGTTGGGTAGACATATTTTGGATTGAGGATGAAAATACCTCAATTACTTGTGTAGCGTTAACGAGAGGTCTAAACACCTAATTTTACGCATGGCGCATGACGGTTAACTAGGTTTTTGGTCTTAATCCTCCTATAGAGTCATCCTTATCACCGAAAGGTAGAAAGGAGCAATACTGGGGTTGAGCGTTTATATAGCCTTAACGGGAGTATAAAACGATTTAGTAAACCTGCTAGCTCCAAAAGAAGAAGAACCATAATTCATTGCAATAATAAGTAATATAAGCGGATAGTTGAGGAGACGTGGAAGCCCTATTTCCATCACTGCTGAAGTAAACCTATAGTTAATTAGCCTTTATAATTGTTAGTTATAAACAACAAAATCAATATCGGTTACCAAATAGATACCAAAAGATAGATAATTGGTACTTGAACACTAATCCTTGTGGACGATATTCGGTCTTACCAAGACTATATTACTTGTCACGATAACGTGCACTTGCGTTAAAGTGTGTGCATCTTTTCGCGCATCACAATCCAGTCAGTTAACAAACGCATAACATCCAGATCAAAGACATCATTGCAATCTATGCGATTCACAAACGCACCACATTCAAATCAAAGGCATCATGGCAACCCATGCGGTTCACAAACGCATTACAACAACATCTCAGCAGTTGCAACATTTAGCATGTTCGTGCAAGGACAACATCCCAGCATTCGCAGCATCCCACACATCATACAACACGTCCATACACCAACATCACATCAACAACAACACGTCCAGACAAAGACGTCATCAACACAACACGTCCAGACAATGACGTTATCAGCACAACACGTCTAGACAATGAAGTCACATCAGCAACACATCCAGACAATGACGTCACATCAGCAACACGTCCAGACAATGACGTCATCAACACAATACGTCCAGACAACGATGTTATCAGCACAACACGTCCAGACAACGATGTCATCAACACAACACGTCCAAATAACGATGTCACATCGACAACATCATTCAGCACATCTCAGCATTTGCAACATCACATCGTCATCGCATTACATATGATGATATTTTTATCCACCTTATCGCATTTCTTACATATTCATGTATTTATTACTTTATCTTAGCATTTATGCACTAATTTTTCGTATGCTTTAGCCTACAGGGTACTTAATTTACAGAAATAGTTTCAGCACGTCCGGGCATGAACGACATCAGCATTTGCAGCATCTAGTAGGTCCGTACAGAGATTACAACAAAGACTCATGATTCAAAGAAGCATTCGCGAAGATCCAAAGAAGTCCGCAGAGACTACATCAGACTCGCAGATTCAAAGAAGCATTCGCGGATCCAGAAGTCCGTGCGAGACTACATCGCGACTCGCGTCATTCAGCAAGCATTCACAATATCCAGCAAGTCCGTACAGAGACTACATCAGTACTCGCAATATTCAGCAAACATTCGCAGCATCCAGCAAGTCCGTGAAGAGACTACATTATCACTGGAAGTATTCAGCAAGCATTCACAACATCCAGCTAGTCCGCGCAGAGACTACATCGACTTTCGCATGATTCACTAGCATTTGCGTAATTCGCAAGTCCGCAGACTACATCAAGAATCGCGATCCAACAAGTCCGTGTAGAGACTACATCAACATTCGCAGCATTCAACAAGCATTCACAACACCCGCCAAGTCCGTGCAGAGACTACATCAGCGCTCACAGCATTCAACAAGCATTCATAATATTCAACAAAGTCCGTGCAGGGACGACATCATCATTCGCAGCATCAGCAAGTCCGTGCAAGGACAACATCGCAACATTCAGCAAAGTCTGTGCAGAGGCGACATCAACATCTCAGCGTCCACAACATTCAGCAAGTCTCTGCAAGGGTGACACCAACATTCACAATCGCAAAACTTCCGTGCAAGGACGAAATCTTAGCATTCGCAGCATCACATCAATACAACCGCCATCACATTTTCACAGGATAACATTTCTACTTACACAATTACATGGCTTATAAATTCATGCGTTATCGTTTTTGCCTTAACAGTTATGCACTAACCGTTTGCTTAAGTTTTAGCATGCAGAAGCAGGAGCACAGCGTGAATTTTCTCTTACAGCGAACCGGGACAATTTATTGGGGGGCCAACCTTTTCAACAAATGGTAGAAGCGGCCTCGAACGTCAGTCCACTATCCCCAACATCCCACCATACCAATAAGTCCAACGTCATCATAAGTCAATACTGGTACACTTCCAAATTCAAGCCAGTTTATTTTAACATCACGTCGACCCAGTGTCGTCATAACTCGACTCTGTGACAAATTGAGTCCGTATCAACCCGTCTTGGTGTTTGATAATGGTAGCCCAGTGTCGTCATAACTCGACACTGGGACAATTTTTAAGTCCGCGTCAGCCTGCCTTGGTGTTTGACCATGGTAGCCCAGTGTCGTCATCTCGACACTAGGACAAATTTTGAGTCCGCGTCAGCCTTGTCTCAACTACCCAACATTTTAATTCTGAGGATCGAGACAAAATTGGCTATAAGTCAACGTTTTTGTCTGAAGACTCTTTCATCATCTCCATACAAAGAGGGACAAGTTATTGACACTCAATTTTGACTCTCTCGTCCAATCATTAATCATAAAATTACATTAATTTTTAGAATATCTTAATAATTTTAATAATAATAATACATGCATAAACACATAAATACATAAATAAGTAATTCAATAATGACATCACAAGCATTAAGCACTCTATAAATATTATGTCCGCATTTAGCATTTTAATAATAATAAATACATAAATAAATAATTTAATAATGACATCGCATCAAGGTAAACCCGAATTCTTCTCAGTTCATTCATTTCGTATTTTTATGTGTGTTTGTGTGTTAAACATATGTTAGTTCACTCATGTGGTTGTGTCCCTTAATATGTTTCTTCTCTATTTTCATCCTTATGTATGTTCTGTGTTATCTGTTGGTAGCAATTTGTTATTGGTCCGAATATGTAATTCAGATTTGCTCTATTTAGCATATATAATGTCGTGTATCGGTCAAAGTCATGTTTGGTTATTTGTAAATTGTCAATATTTTTTTAGAGCTGTCGAGATTGATGAATCTGATATTGTTCTGCCTTCGAGATCAAGATTTATAACAGTCGGATGCCTTCGTAATAAAAAAATGAATATTACAAAAAGGATTCGGCTATACTCATAAACCTGTTTAGGATGAATGTAAACCGTATAGGGAGTTTAAACTATGAATTTGGTATCGCCGTGTGTGTATCCAAGAACCTGTTTGTCTGACCAATTTTAAGTCGTTCCTATAGTACGTTTTATATAGAGATTCGGCAGGGGACACCAGATCTTTTTTGATGCTATCTGGGCTAATACCTTTTCTTTTAAATCAACCAATATCATGTTTCACTTGCTGTGTTATAGAACATGTTTACTTGTCCCATGGGATTTAGGAACAACAAAAGACCTTGTATCATGCCATATCCATTGAGTTGTCTAGGTGTTGTATCATCATTTGAAACTAACTTGTTGGATTAATCTATGGTCTCTGTTTACGTTTCAAGTTTAACTGATAATCCTGTTTCAGGTAGTAAACATACACACCATATAATTCGATTTAGAAAATGCTTAGTTAAATAGAGATGGTTTGACATATGATTTGAACCTGTCTCATTTAAGAATAAGAAGTGTCTTTATTTTATTAAGGTTGTGTAACTCTTTAGAGTGTTTCTTAAAAGATGAACTTCTGTTGGCAATTTACATCGTGAAGTATGTAATCTACTGAATATGTGGCTTGTCAGACATTCCTTCCAAAGAAATAAATGCTTGCCAGGGATGGTATGTCTTGAGGCATACATAGTATACAGTCTGGTAGACGTTCGATGTGAGCAAAGTTATATATAAACATATCTCAGATATAACATTCTTGTCATGGACGTCTCTTATGTGTCTGTTTAAATTTGCATAGCTGTGTCATTCTTCTATTTACATTGTTAATATGATTTGGATATGTACTAATCCTTATCTTCTCTTATTTTTACATGAACTGAAACGTATCATAGCAAACATGAAGAGTTTCATGGCGAGACTCATCATGAACTACTTCAAATGAGGACCCGCATCTATGTTCATCCGCATTTCCGCTTCAAGAATTTCAAAACAAATAAGAGTGGAATGACGTCGTCATTCATCTCAACTCCTTTTTACTCTCTTAATCTCCCTGCCTCATTCGTGTATTTCATTTTATTATTTGTAATTTTATTATCTAACTTTGTAATTAATAGGAGACATAGAA